>VZTD01005999.1:1933885-2018836 GCA_013397725.1 Rhagologus leucostigma
GTGTGTGTGTGTCTGTGTGAATGCAGTGGCTGCCGAGCGACTTTCTGTTAAAGTCGGATCCAGAGGTTGCAGCACCCCACCAGAACACCCCCCAGATCACGACAGACTGATGGAAAAGTTTCCTCTCCACTTACTGGTGTGTAATCAAAATATACAAAAATCAAGACAATCTCTTTTATTTTGTTTAATTACATTGCATTACTAGCCAGAATCAGTGTGTTATTACATCAGCTGCTAAAAACCCACTGAGGATATTTACCTTTTCTTTTTTAATATAGTGTTATTCACTACGATTTTCTGTGAGGAAAAAGGTACAATTTAAAAAAAAAATTATATTCACGTAACAACTTCCACAGAGTAACTGTCCAATGCAGTGATCCATCTGCCATCTGCTGGCATCCTGTCTCTGGACAGAGCTGTCAGGACAGGGTGTGAAATTCAACCTACTGTTGCATATTCACAGAATTATTCCAAAATTATACAAGGTTTATGAGCTGAAAGTTCAGTGTTCAGTACTTAGCCTAACAATTTGCTGAGTTATTTCCACCAAAACAAAACGGCAAAGAAATATAAAAAATCAGTGATGAGAAAGGTGATTTGCAAACCCAGAACAAATCCATGTAAACAATCTCAGCTCACGATCTGTTCTTTTGCCTCTCACACTTTAAAGGTCCTTCTAAGAGTCACATTTCCCTGAGCAGGGTTAAAATAGAGGTGCTTGTAGACAACAAAGGACTGGTTTACGTATGTAGATACTTATGTGGGGTTTATTTCCAGTGAGTATGCATCTGAATGTACATTTCAAACCAGACTGTCCTGAAGTTTAGGACTGATTTAAAATAAAACCTACTCCCAGTTCTGAATTTTGCAGTTAGTTAACAGTAAGTTTATGGATACACACATAGCCAAATCCTAACAGAAGGGATTTGCAGCCAGTGTGCTTTTCTTCATAATCCTAATAAATCATAATTGGCTAAAAATTAACTTTACAATGTAAGAATAATAAAAAATCCAGATACACTCTAGTGCTTGCTACCAATACGTTCGTAGTGCCTCACAAATATGGTGATCATTTTAATTTCACTTTTGGTTCCTCTGTTTTAAATCTGAAGACATGCTTTTTGTAAATTATGATAAAAGTGAAATTAAGGAATGCAGGTACTGTAAGAATCCACAAACTGCAGCAACTGTGTAGGCTCTATACAAAAAGCATTGCAGAAAAAACAGCTTGTAAGAGCAATATACAGCAGCTGGCATGCTGGGCATGGATGCACCAGCATCAGCAAATGCTCTGCCTCTCTTTATTTCAGCTTGTCTTCCCCATCAAACTTTATTTTGATTTTATGATATTGAATATTACCAAAATATAGTATTTTATGATATTTGAATATTACCAAAAGTAACTGTCTTTAAAAACACAGTCAGTGCTGAGATTTTAGACTCTGGGATCATTTGTCTCTAGCAGTTTAAGGCTGATGTGCCCTCCTCAGGAAAACAGACTTTGATACAATGACTTATTAAGCATATGGAGCTTCAAACAGTTCATCTCCCACCACACTGGAGTGGGTTGTAAACCAGTCCAGATGGGCAGGCTTCTCCCTCCATCCTCTTGAAAAGGAGTTTCACTATGCAGAATCAGCTGGGCATGGTGTGGAAGAATGTTTCGATCCTTTCAAAAAATATTGTCTGACAACTGTTCTACTCAAAATGCACGTGCACTCCTGAAATTCTGGACTTCATTGTCCAGATGTGTGCTCCAGCTTGGAAAACTCTGGTTGCATTCTCCTCTAGTTCATCAGTAACATATCTGTTACAAAGAGAACTGTTAATCTCTGTAGTCTACAAATGTTTTCCTTTGCTCCTTCCTGCCTGGGCTCCTTCAATTCCCTCCTTTAGAAGCATAGTTCTAATTGCTTTTCCTGGATGCAAAGCAGTCCAGACACAGGGCCATCTGGACACTTCACTGGAGTATGTCTAGCAATGGCAGAAGTGTGACTGTAGACTCTTATGAAGCTGGAGAATGAAAGGCAGGAATGGTAATTTTACAATGCCAGTCTCTGAAATACTTTCCTCCTTGACATACTGCAAGCCATGCCCTTTATTAGGTTTCTAATTGGTGTTTTAATCATGGTGGTGGAAAGATAGCAGGAAGTTTTATTTTAGCTTTTAATCACCTGCTTCAGTAGTTCTCATACTCCAGTGCCAGTTGAAGATACAGGCAAATGATAATCTTATGGGTGAACAAAACAACTGATTGTGACTTCATTATAGGCAGTGACTCCTCATCAACCAGAGCCAAATTTGTCTCTGAATTCTGTTTTAGGTTAAACCATTGTCTTGAATAGGTTGGGTTTATTCTTTGGATCACTTACCCCCTCCATTATATTTGAGCTGCAGAAAAGCTCTGCACAGACCTAAGATAGTAAGCTAGTACTAAAAAATTAATTAAAACACCTATGGATCCCAGATTTTGACATTTTAGACCCTCTAACTGGGTATTTAATTTAGTTAGTGATGCTTACAGCTACTCCACTTCAAGGAAAGCAACTCAAGTGTAGCAGATATGTTGCTAATTTTGTTCTTATCCTCTGGTCTTTGATGGTGAGTATGTAATACCAGGAATGGCAAGGTAAAATTCCTTCCGGTACAGGGAAGCTATGCAGAACAGTCATTATTAACCCATTCTTGCACTCCCTGGGTGGGGGAATATAGCTGTGACTCAGAAGGTGTTGAAGTAGCGAAGGAAGGAGCAACACATTACAAATTCGGCCTCTTAAATTTGCTTAAATCTATGCCATCGACCTCTGTTGTCCTTTGTCTGCTCCAGTGTTTGGGAAAAGCATATGTATACATGGATTCCTCTTATTCAATTTGGTTGTTTTTTTTCTCTTTGGGCTGAATGCAGCTCAGCCATAACAGAGATTTGGGATCATAATTGTTATTTTTGTAATAAGCAACATGCAGAAATTAGCTGATGCGTATTGGAAAGCCCTATGTGTGCTTTCTAGAGAGAGGAAGAAGATTGGAAAGGGGTATATCAAGCCTAGAAAATGTCTGAGCCAGTGTTTCTGTATTTTCATGACACAGTACTCACATTATGACTGTAGCAAGATCCATGAATAGAGATTTACAAAAATGACATGAGAGAACGCTGCTGCTCTGTGAGAAGCTTGTTGCATATTCCATCCGGGTCTAGACAGACACCCCACAGACATGTGGTTTTATGGGGAAAAACAATGATGTAAAAAAATAAAGAAGAAATCCTCCTTTACTCTGACACTTGTCTTGTATGAGTTCGGGATTGTGTCTCCCAAGCTTAGTAATAAATGTGAGTGCTTACAGCTTTTAATATCTGTCTCCCCTCTGGTACTGACTGCAGTTAAAAAGCAGAGGATGGATTCTGCACCTTCTTGTGCAGCCATAGCAGCATTCTTTATAAAACATGAGAACTAAAATAATGCTGAGGCACCAAGAGGTTAGAGTGTAGGGGAAGCCCATATCTAGTAGAATGGTTCAAACTCCTTTTCATAACCCATGGAGGTGTCTGAAATGTCATCTATATTTTAAAATGTATTATAGTTCTGCTGCTTGTTTTCAAGGGGTGTTGTCTTCTTCACTGATATGGTGAGTAGGCCTTGGCTGGCAGTAGGCACCCACACAGCTGTTTGCTCACTCACCTACAGTGATACGGAGAACACGGGAAGAACAATAGAATGTTCACTGAGAAACCTCATGGGTCAAAATAAAGACAGCAAGCCACTTACCATGTATTCTCACAGGCAAAACAAACTTGACTTGTGGAATTTAAATTAATTTATTAACAATTAGCATAAAAATTTAATTACTGAGTTGAGTCCTTAGAAACAAAACCCCCACAAACATTCAAAATTCCTTTCCTCCCCATTTTTCAAGCTCAGCTTCACTCCCAGGCTCACTTCACTCCAGACACCTCTCCTCCACCCATATTGTTACTGTGGGTCATGCTCAGTCCCTCCAGTGCAGCAGCAAGTGGCACAGAGGTTGGGGTCAGAACACAGTGATTTCTCTGCTGTTCTTAACCCTTTTCCTCTGGTCCTTCTCTGGTCCTCCATGGGCTGCAGACCCTCCAGTACCTGTGCTGCCATGGAGCAGCTCCCACTCACCTGACCTTGTTATTCCTTTGTTCTCTCCTCTATTCCCTTGTCTTCTGCCTGTCCAGCATTCCTGCCCTTTCTTAAACACACTTTCCCATAGGTGCCACTGTGTCATCTCAGTGGCTCAGCAGTGCCCTGAGGTGGGTCCGTTGGAGCCAGCAGTGCCAGAGAACAGAGAAGAACAAAAGATTGTTATATTGTTCTTAGGTGTTATGTTCAAGTCAGTGATATTTAAAATACATTTAGCTTCAGTTCTCTCTTCAGCTTTGAACGTGAAGGAGCTAGGACAAGTTACTACAAAATCCACAGCGACTGTTACAGGCAGCAAAGAGGTTGGTGTGACCAAATCGCTGATGACCAAGGGGCTCTGTGAGCCACTACTGTGCCAGTCTTTCCATACAGCCTGTTGAGAAGGGCATCACACCTTACTGAGGTATGTCCCAGGCTCTGGACCAGGACTGGCTTGCATTTCGGTGAGCTGAAAGACAAGCAGTGTTAACCTATGACTGTCTGCACCACCTACACTAGCTTTGCAAACATATTTTGACTAAGGACATATCTAATGTTTGTGAGCTGATATGTGTGATATTCTGGTTTATGGCTTGAGTACAAAGACTGTCTTTCCTAGTGTTAAAATATTTTGGTCTGGAGAAAGTGATTTAGAAGACAAGCTGTTTAATTAGTGCATAGGCAGAGACAATCTGTTCTGAGAATAGTTGGCAGCATGGGGAAGGTCACAAAGTTAAGAGTAGGTGAAGGGAACAAAAGAAATATTAAAGAAATGTGTTTTCTTTGAAATGTGTTTTCTGTGCTCCAAAATACAGAGCCTTTTGGAGAGATGAGGACAGCATTTTCCATGCAGGCATATTACACTATCTGTAAAAATATGCCATTGGTCATCTAGCCAAAAAGGTAACCAGCTTGCCTGGAGCCTTGGGGATATTTGTCATGAATTCAGAAAAGGAAAAGTTTAGAAGATGGAAAAATCATCTGAGCTCACTGTGAAGCAGCAAGTGTTCCACTGCTATTTTTGGTTCAGTAGTACTGTGTACTGGGGGAGTTTTTTATGAAATGAGAGGTGACACTACAGAATCTTGGAATAAGCTTATATGAAATATGCTGTTCATGGAAATATATATGTTCCACCTATTTAGCATTTAGTCTAGTCTGATAAATGACTGTAGCTTCTTTTGATCCCATACTTAATATCTCCTGCTCCCTTTTCACAGGAATATATCAGCCCTGTGGTCTTAGTTTTCAAACTTAAGAACACTATTTGGTGCTTTTATTGCCAACCATCAGGTCAGAAAAATTGTACCTCAGTTAATTCACCTGAAGAAAGCAGGAGGCATAAAATAATTCACTACACTGGCTTTGATCTATTGGGCCAGAGAGAGAAAAAAGAAAGTAAAAACCCCAAGGTTTATTTTAACTCCTGAAATTATTAGGTAAGACCAAAACTACTAAAATCCCTGTATATATAATAGAAAATGAGGAAAAAGCGAAGCTGCAGTTATTGATGGAAAAGATGGATAAGAACTAAATTCCACTGATAAGAGTGTTTTCATTAGTCTGTCTGTCCTTAGCCCTCTTGGCACTAGAGCAGGTTGACAGCAGGTTGTTTGAATTAATGTAAGCAAGATGATATCGGTAGTGTTGCCAATTTAGCACTTAGCCACCTTAAGAATAAAATCAGCTCTGTCACTGGAAAATGGAAATGACCCCAATGGGTGCACAGAAAACTCTCAGTTCTTAGATTCTTAGATTCCTTCTTTGATGTTTTCCAGATTAGTTCTAGGTGGATTTAAATTGGTCTCATTAGCAGGGACTAATTTATTTGAAGAATGTCTTACAAATTATCTGCTTCATCACTGTGGAGAGGACTTGGTAAACAAACCTAAAAAGAAAAACAGTGGAAAATATCTCTTTTAAAGGTGTTTTAATTTTACTTGAACAGCTATAAGATTAGCTACCTTTCTTGGAGGAAGATGTTTGTTACTATTTCTTTTTGACACCTATAGAAAATTCTGTATTCATACCACAAAATGGGTTCAAATGATGTCTTAGCCTGGCAGAGTTGCTTAGCTGTTTGACAGTGTTTGGCTCCAGGCTGAAAAAGAGAAATTTGTGTGAACTTATTCAGACTTCTTAACCTTTAGTGGTATATAGATATAGAATGATTATTTATTTATTTATTTATTTTAATAATGACTTGGTGTAACACTGCAGTGGATTACATTTTTGTAGTGTGTCATTATTACAATGTACATTAGTACAATGTACAGTAAGCACATTTATGCCTTAGCATTTTTTCATCTGTAGCAGTTAGACTCTACTGTGAGTTTCCTCTGAATGCACGTCTAACTGTAAAAAGACCCCCCTTTTCACTTCCATCCTGCATTTCATATGTTATTGTTCATTAAGTAATTCTTTTTCTGAGTCCCGCTTTTGTGCTCTTTTCAGCAGCTCTAAAAATGCTGTGCCTGATTCACCATTGCTTTCTGCCTTCTTTTGTACTCTCAGCTGTTCTGCTTTTTTTGTGAGTGAGAAAGGTGCACAATAACCATGAGTCAGGCCTTTTACAGGTCTTCTCATTAACATTGTTACCATTTTTACTTAAAAAAACCAACAGCCTTTGGCTGAGTTTATCACCCATGAACAAGGGGATGTCCTGAGCATTTGGTACTGATTTGCAGGCTGTTCTTTTTGTTCCTGTTCCTCTCATGAGACAAGACAATTCTGACACATACTGAAATGCATTTTAATTTTGTTCTGTGGGGACTGGAGGAAGGATTACTATGCATAACTGTGATGCTTGGCAGCTCCAAATTACTTTTTGTCCAAGGATTCCCAAGAGACACTTGTCTCCTAACTTCCACTGTAGCAAGGCTTCTGACATTTCATTTTTATGTATCAGGAAACTGAAGCATTTAGTAGAAGTAAACAAGTCGCCTTGGTCAAACTAGAAAAGAAACATCAATTTGGTTAAATCCTCATTCTCAATGACAAAAGGCAACGGTGCCGATCTAGGACACTATGTAACATGCATGTGATCAGTTCTTTTCACTTCACCACTCACACAATAAGTCTGAAATCCTGCCATTGTGAATGTGTGTCCATACCTCTTAAAGAAGATAGATCATCCTTTGGTATTTAAGCAAAATACGCAAAATACTCAAAATACCTCTTTGGAAAAAGAGGAAATAAGAAGTTAATTCAGGTTTTATATTTTTGTGTTGTTTTTCCCATTGGTACTTGGCAGTTTCTTCAATGTCTTATATTTGGCATTTTATTGCTAATCTTATTGAGCTAGTTCTATTCATCCAGACACAGAAAACAGTGTGCGCACACACACACACACACACCTGCCCCCACACAAAAATAAGAAATAAAGTGTAGGGATCATCTTAAACAGTTTCCAAATTAAAAGTCTCTATGAAACATGACATATTTATGCTGCTACCTGTTTCTGAATGCATCCCAGATCAGAGGAATACTTAATAAGGGTCTGACACTGCACCTCTAAAAGAAACGCTCATGTTTTTGGGGAAGCACAGTATTGCTCACAATCTGGTTAGATATTAACCGGTTCAGGCAATATCCCTTCTGTATATTACAAAGATAACTTCTGAGATCTTATTTCCTGTCTAGGCAATGCCTTAATCTGAAATGAGATTTCATTTCTGGGTTAAGGGATATGCTTGATTTGGAAAACTATTTGGAAATATACTTAGAGTGACCTCCACATTGCTTTTCCAGGATAAATAGGGAATTTACACTGCCACTGAAATTAATCCACAGTAAGACTTCTAGTAATTTACAGGATCCTCATGAAACTTTATTGGATTCTGAATTTATTCACAGCAGAGAAAATCTGAAATAAATCTGCCAGTCAGTTGTGGTAATCCAGGCTTGCATCAATATTAATAGAAACAAAATCTAAGTATATACTAAATATATTGAGAATTTATACCATTCAGGAGTGTAAAATATTACAATTACACTGACTATATTTGTATTCAGTTTATAGCAGCCAGTAACACATACTCTTTGTTCAAGAGCTTTCCAGTGTGGATTTACATAGGCAATTTTATCTCAGGCTGTTTGGTATTTTACATAAATCCTTTATTTCTGGAGTAAATCAATAATATAGCTTTCTATTTTTGAAAAGGAGATTTAACCTTCATGTTTGTGAATGAAAGCTGGAAATTCTGAGTCTAGAAAACTCAAAGCATGAATTATTTCTACATGAAATTGCAGCTTTTCAGTGGGGGGGGAAAAGGAATTATTTTCATTTTAATCTTGATCCTGTTTGTTGAATGCTTGATGCTGGTGGGGCAATGTGGGTGTACACATACAGATGTGGAGGTGTGAATGTGCACTTTTTCTTACACGTTGAACCTGAACTGAAGTGTATAGGTGCCTTTCTGAAGCTCAGGAATGTTTTTCCAAGTGGTGTTTGTGGTAGATTAGTCACTGCCTAGTGCGTGGAAAATGGGAATCGTGATAATCTGGGGCCAGACATGGAGGTTTACTATTACCTGGGCAGGACTCTCACTAACAGGGAGAGAAAGGGTTGTATTCCACCTAACAAACTCAAAAAGGCAGAAAGAGACATAGCAGGTCACACCAGCATAATCAGTGTGTCATTCACAAAGTATACAGCTCCAGAAATCCACTCAAACTTTTTTTTTCACTGTTATTTCCTTTTTCTAGAAAAAGCAAGTGAGTCAAACAAAGATCCGAGTGATCTCCACCATCGTCTTCATCCTGGCAGGCTGCATTGTTTTTGTGACCATTCCTGCATTTATCTTCAAATACATCGAGGGATGGACAGCCTTGGAGTCCATCTACTTCGTAGTTGTTACTCTGACCACTGTTGGCTTCGGTGACTTTGTAGCAGGTGAGCAGCTTTGAGCCAAGGTGCGGTGCACAAGGGCCTTGGCTCCTAGAATTTGTTCTCTGTTATAGAGAGGAGGCTCTTCACAATGTATTATATTCCAGTGAAATGATGCCAGGTGTTTCTGTTGGGATTACTGTGCAGTAGGACACCAGGTTGACTGAAGGTCCAGGTGCCTTGCCATTTGTAGCTTGCAAGCCTTCAGCAGTGTAGATAACGGGAGCCTGCAAAGTCCTGATTATCCTTTATTGTGCAATGAATTATGCAAAAGTCGAATTACTTTCACATTGAATTAAAGATTTGTATTAGTCTATTAGCACTCAGTCTGAGGCTGACTGCAGAAGCAAGTAGTCCAAATGATGAATGGAGGAAACTTTTACAAAGGAGGACTGAGCCATAGGTCTGTAGAATTCTCTGGTCAGATGCAGTAGTGAGCTGCTCGTACAGGAGCTGCAGCAGTTCAGAACCTGCATTTTGTTTCCTAACCTTGGCAGAAATTTTGACATTGCAGTTGCTCTGTTAAGGAAAACTCTTGTAGGAGAGAAGGACTAATGGGGTATGTATCTCAGTGCTTGAAGGAGACTCTCCAAGATTAATATAATACCAGCAGGAACTATAAATATCTACCCATATACAATTTCCAAAGAGGGAGTTGAGACAATTGAGTGGAGAGATGAGAGATACATTTTTTTTCCACACAACTGCTTTGCTAACAAAAACGTGGTTAAAATAAGTGGACTTTTTCCCATCAGTGCACGACCTCTACTCCTCATTCCTGTTAGTGGTTCTAATTAAAGGCATCAAGTTGCCTGAGTTAAAAACAGTCATATTGTGCTTCTTAGTCCCTATAAACAGAATGAGTTAAAAACATCAAATAAAACTACGAAATTTTCTTTGCTGAAGTACTGTAGACAAGTCTTTTTGTAGAGGAGACTCTAATCCTCCTTTTTTATGACATACTGGTGTAGAAGACATGAATTATTGAGGAAAAAAAAAGTCGCTGAACAAAGAAAGACCCAGATGTATTAAAAAATATATAGTTTTACGAGCATTCACTTAGAGAAGTGATTGTGTGAGCTTTGTCCATTTTAACCACTTAGATGTGTAGAGGAACTCACTGATATTCTTTGGGGTATCACAGTGTGAAATAAAAATATTTTATAATATTTTTATTATAATACCACACTTCAGTATTGTTTAATAATGTAATAGTAAAAAAGCTCTGAATATTAAATTGTTCTATATGCACATGATTAGGAGAATATAATCCACAGCTGGGTGGCTACTAACAAGCAGGATTTTTCAAAAATCAAATGGAAGACCTTGAATAAGAAAACTTCAGAGGCATTTTCATGATGAGAGTTTAAGGCAGGTGATCTCCAGGAGATTTGGGCTTTATTGCTGGTTTTGAGAGAGATTTTCTGCCCCTTTCATTTTCTGTCACTTTAATCTCTCAGTATCTCTGTTCCTTCAACATCAAATCAAAAATACTATATCTTAATGGGTAAAACAGCATCAATGGAGCTATGCTGGCTTATTCCACCTAGAACAAATCCCAGCTCTTGGGCAACTGGAAGGTTTTTGTACTACTGTTGGAAATAAAATTGTGCATGGAGCCTGGAAAAACAGAGTATCTGATAGGCTGAAAAAAGTGGTCTCATACTTTCTCAGTCACCTGATTACTCTTCAAGATAGATCTAGACAATCTGTTTCCTAGTGAGCTTCCTCAGGGACACGTATGATCAGAAGAGGCTTCTTGTACCATAGCAACAGCAATCCCTGCCTCCCATTGTTTCAGACTCTTAAAGACTGGGAAAAAAGAGAGTGATTCATGCAGTCTATGGGGAGAGATTAACATCAAAACCAATATTTGGGTCCCTGCCAATTCTCAAATGTCTGACCTTCCATGGGGATGTTCAAACACTGTAACTACACTCGTATTGAGTCTTGATAAAATTAAAGAGTCATAGAAATGTCTCAGATTGCAAAAAACAAAGGGGAAAATGCTGAACTGTGTTGTGATTTTAACAGGGGAAAACCCTAAAAATCTCTTTGCAGTCATACAGAGGTATAGGTGTCTAACCAAGGCTGGAGTCCAGGAAATATGCAGCCCTCTGCCCGAGTCTCCTGGTAGGCTTACTTTTCAGGCGGGGATTTACACAGGTACCACCAAGGTGGTGTTCACCTGCACTGAGGGGTATGGCAGCGCCCATGGGGCTCTGCAGACTCTTTGCTGCTCACTCTCTTCTGCTCAGGGCTGTGCCTGCCTCTCACTGGCTCTCATTCTTGCAGTGCACATAGCACTGTGATGGGACTTAGAGTCTCAAAAGTGAGGTTGTAGTTGCTTTCTTTTGTAAAAATTTCTGTATTTTACTCTGTAGTAGGCAGCAAGCTGGCTGCTGCTGCACTTATTTGAGGCTCTTCGTAGTCCATTAGGTTTGCCAAATGTCTCACATTCTTCTTTTGCCACCTCATCCTGAGACTTGCATGAAGACCAGTGTAGGATATTTGTTGCTTGGTTTGATCCATATCTCCTATGAAGTCACTGGCCAGAGAACGCAACCCTCTGAATGATACCCAAGCAGACTATATAGCCTTATTTTCAGGGCTAATGCGTGGTTGGCTTCCTGTCGGATTCTCTGATTTGGAAGACAAAGCTAGGTTTTTTTTTTCTGCACATAGGCCTCTCAGTCCTGTAGCTAAAACCAAAAAAATCTGGAAACTCTATTACCTAAGGGGGTTGATCTGTAAATTTCCTCATCTATGAGGCTGCAGGCAGTTCATAATATGGAAGATTAGCTGTATTAAACTTTTTTCTTGGACATGTGTTTGTGCTGTTGCAAGTACTATCAAAATAGAATTTCAGAGTTACTTCAGCGTAAGAGCAATACGAAGGAAAGTATTTAGTGGGTGCTCTGGCAGGTCACATAGCAGAACAATAGGCAATTTTGAAGACTTTTAAATTAAAACAGACTGGGTTCCTCCCATCTGACAGGCTTTTTGTCTTATTATCAGAACTACAGTGCTGTTGAGAAGAGTTAAGAAATACTTTTAGGCTTTTCTCAGAATTGCAGATATTGTGTAATAATTTTGGCACGTCATGATTCGTAAGCATAAGTATATGCTTATTGCAGGAGGAAATGCTGACATCAAATACATGGAGTGGTATAAACCCTTAGTGTGGTTCTGGATCCTTGTTGGCCTTGCCTACTTTGCTGCTGTCCTGAGTATGATTGGAGACTGGTTAAGAGTTCTGTCCAAGAAGACACAAGAAGAGGTATGATTTCTCAGTGGTCTGTCATTTTACAAGAGAGATTTAAGTGCCTGATTCCTACTTGTCTAAATAAGGATGCTCCTGTGCATGACCAGTGCTCAATATTCCCTGTCGTTTACTTCACTGACTGCCTTTCATACACAGTTAGCTCTGATCTTTAGCTCTTTCACAAAGGAAGGGAAAAAAGCAATTGGAGCAACCGAAGTTGTTACACCTCTGTCAGTACTCAAAAATACACAAAACACATCAGTAGGATTGTAATTATGGAAAGAGAGGCCAGCCTTTACTCTGAAATTAGCTATGAAATTGTACTAAAAATTTCAGTGTTCTCTCTTTAAAAATTAGGAGATTTTCCTGTCTTTTCCTATGCCAGGGAATATGGGTCTGAATAGAAGTTTAGATTCAGGTCCCTTACTGCGTACTGTGTTTTTAAAAATTGAAGAAACTGAGTAGTCAGCATCAAGGAGAGCATGACTAAATTAACTCAGAACATGCTCTCCATGATTCAAAGGGGATACTGCTAATGCTTCACTCAAATAAGTATGGAAAATAGAGGTGCAGTTGCCATGCCTCTAGAGCTGAAGCTTGTGGTGGAGGATGTTAGTAATATAATTTCAAATTTTAAGGCAATCTCTGCTTTACTAGCAAAGCTTACCTGGCAGGGTAACCAAAGAGCAGGCAAAGACAAAGTCTGGCAGGGGGGTAGTACTGTTTATAATTTTTGAGGTCATCTACAGCACCCAAGGCCTGGTGTACCCCTATGCATTTCCATTAGTAAAGGGGACTGCAGAGGGTTTGGCTGGTGCGTTGATCATCACCAGGCACCTAGACCTGGGAATCTGGTCTGCCACATGGATGCAAGATGCCTTCTGCCACAGTGCTAAATGGACACCTCTGCATCTGGCCCACGGCAAAAAAAATGACTCCTTGTGCGTTATTGGATGCAAAAACTTGAGTTCAGGCTGCAGCAGCACAAACCACTGACCGTGGTGGGCTCCTGCAGACACTGTACTCCTGAATCTGTTCTCCTTTAGCTGAACTTTGAAAAAGGCCTGTTTTAACTGAAATATTGCTTGGTCATTTATCTTGATATTTCTCATTTTGGAAGGCATATATATTCAATACAGCCATCACTTGGTGCTTTATTCTTAGCCATTATTCCAGCCTCCAGTGCAAAGGAGTAAAACAGAGAAAGAGAGTAGGACGTTCAAGGATATGCTCATAGTGCCCACTCAGAATGTGTATTGAAAACTCCTCCAGATGGCTTGAGAGTGTGGTATTTGGACAGCTGTGGAATGGAGACCTCCATTAAAGACAGCTAAATTTGTCCCTGAGAATGAACCCTAGCCTGGAGGAGTCAGAGAACCACTTGAAATTATCTAATGGGTATTTAACATTAACTGCTCTGTGACTCTGTGGCCTTGAACAGAACCTTCAGTGGGACTAAGCAACTGCATCCACGAGTGGTACAGGAAAACACATTACTATACTGCTGCACTGGTTGTTGTGCTGTTCAGAAGTATATTGGTTTAACTATATGTGATTAACCTTGCCCACTCTTGACCATCTACTGCTGACATTATGAGTCAGCAATTTTGTTCTTAATCAAGGATGGGTTAGCATGAACATGTCCCATCATGTAACACAGCTGTAAAATACGTGGGGTGGTAAAGTGACACAGGCAGATGAGTTCCATGTCACATAAGCTCAGTTGGTATGTTTAGAGTTTGCCCAGTGTAACCACCTTGCTACCGAAGTTTGGGTCCAGATGGATGCAGTGGAGATAGCACCACTCCCCAGTTTCATGCCAGAGAAGAAAGTGCTTGTGCTGCTGCTCTACAGGAAAGATTTTGCCTTTGTTTTTTTAAATTAATATCTCTTTCTTCATGTTGTAAAGGTTGGAGAAATAAAAGCTCACGCAGCAGAGTGGAAAGCAAACGTGACAGCTGAGTTCAGAGAGACACGGAGGAGACTCAGTGTGGAGATCCATGACAAACTTCAACGGGCAGCCACCATCCGGAGCATGGAGCGCAGGCGCCTGGGCCTGGATCAGCGAGCCCACTCCTTAGACATGCTCTCTCCAGAGAAGCGCTCTGTCTTTGCTACCTTGGAAACAGGACGCTTCAAGGCCTCCTCTCAGGAAAGCATCAACAACAGGCCTAACAACCTGCGCCTTAAAGGGTCAGATAAGCTCAACAAGCACGGGCAGGGGGCATCCGAGGACAACATCATTAACAAGTTTGGATCGTCTGCTAAGATGACCAAAAGGAAGAACAAAGACCTCAAAAAGACCATGCCTGAGGATATGCATAAAATTTATGAGACCTTCAGAAACTATTCCTTGGATGAAGAAAAAAAGGAAGAAGAGACAGAGAAGATGTGTAATTCCAAGAACTCTTCTAGCACTGCAGTCCTGACCAAGTGCATCCAGCAGCACTCAGACCTGGAAAATGGAGTGATTCCCAATGAAGCCAAAGAAGGGGAGCATAAAAACAAAGTGTTACTTTAAGACAGAAGTTAAATGTAAAAGATGCTTGACTTGAATGAACAATGTTGGTGTTTTATATACATATATATTGAGACACGTGCCTTATACAGACTCCTTATTCAGTCTGAATTATATAGCATCGAAGAATATTTCACTGTGCCATAAAGACTCAAGCTTGCTCTGCCAAAACAAATCAGGAACACAGCACTGCAGAATGGCAACAGAAAGCTACGCACATGGAAATTTCAGCCTGTAGAAGATTACCAGGGCAAGACACAAAGGAAGAGATTGAACCATGGCAGTATCACCAGAGTGCTCCTACCATGGTGTGGTATTAGACAAAGGACATCTATGCAAGAAGAGCCTATGAAAGGGATGAAAAACATTGTATCTTTGTAATGGAGTATGCATCCATAAAGCCTTCCCCTGGTGATTAAAAAGAGGAGAAATGATTGGAGTGAACTAGAAACCTTCAGTAAGGCTTAGTTTACGTTTTGGCACGTGATCCAAGCTAGATTTTTTTTTCCCTATTTTTGAGTCAGATGCATTACCTTTCTAAATGCCAAAAGAATGTCCATGGACACAGCCAGCAGCTGGGTGCTGGTTTGAAAATCAACATAGACATAAGTAAGGGTTGGATTGCTCTCTTCACTAAAAAAAAAAAAAAAAAAAGAAAAAACTCTGTGGGTATTTATCTTAAGCAGTGAAAAAAAAAGAGAAAAAAAGAAAAGAAACAAATGGATTTTTTTCTCATGTAGGAAAATTCAATGTTAAGTCACAGCAAGAAAGTGCATATGAAGAAAATACAACATCTCATGCTATGTTGTTTAAAAGAAGAGAAACATCAATTTAATATTTGGCTAGATGTATAAAACAGTGGGCCAACTTTTTTTTTTTTAAAGAATTTCTCATTCACACTTTCTACCACTGGAAAAAAACCCTTCTATTTTAATGCTGTAAGACTATAAGGACAGAAGGGAAGCTATAGCTTTTGCATGTCAGCAAACTGCTGTTCTCTAGCTGAATCTGAATTTTCAAAAATAGACATAAGAGCATACAAGTGATTCAGATGAGGGCCAGGGCTCCCATAGAATCTCAGGGCTCTCTGCTCCCTTTTTCTGGGTTTGGTTTAGACATAAGCTGCTGTCATAATCTCAGAAAAAAAAAAAGGAAAAAGAAATTTAGGAAGAAAAATATTGTGGTAATCTTTTAAGTGCTTATAGCTTTAAGTGCCATTAATGCTGTCATATTTTGTAACTTTTTAAACAAGTATTTGGAATTATTTGGTTTATTTCCTTTCAGGTACTATCTTTGTTGGACATTTGCTATTCCTTTTATTGATAAAAACTAAACATGAGCTCTCTGCATTTCTAGAGTAAAGTGAAATGTAACTAAACTGTGGGCATTTTTAAAAAATCTTTTGTGCTGTCTGGGCATATGGATATAAAAAATAGAATTGTGTCTAGACTTCATAGTAAATATTCAAAGAAAAGGCTGCAAAATAATTAATGGGAGTTGCAAAACATACTAAATTTTTTATAGCATCAGCCTGTGGGTTACTGGGTGGGCCACTGCAGATAGAAGATTTTGCATGCTGGAAATAAGATACACATGACTGTACCAGCAATGCTTTCCCCGAGCTTTCACAAAATCCTAAATATTCTTGCAATTTGAACTGTAGGCTTATAGTTAAGGTAAGCATGGATGTTGATTGCAGAGACTCTTGCAAGCTAATCAAACATACAGACATTCACATGCAGACACAGACTTTTGGAGTGCATGCCAATTTCTACATTCACAAAAATGCATGTGTCATTCTGTGACAGTTTCTGAGATTTTATGCACAATGAGACAACTCAAAATCAAACTGGTCACCAGAATACATGATTGCCATGGCTATGAATGGAAGCATGGCAATGCAAATGCAAATTTTGAGTATACATATTTGCATATCTAGTGACTCTGCTGGGTTTGCAGGAGTGAGCCAAATTCCACTAGTGCAGAGGACGAAAAGTTTTTAGTTTGTTTTGTCTGCTGGTTCACTTCTCTTGAAATGTCTTACAGTCTAATTTCATTATCTGTCTGAAAATCAAGGATGAAAAAGCAACGTTTGAAAAATTTCAGGTCATTTGGGATTGCTCTAACTCAATAAGATCCAAGAGAAACTGAATTCTGTTTACTTCACCAGTGAATCTCTTAAGGTGCAGGGCTGCACTCTGGCTTTACCTTACCAGAGGCAGGGCAGCAAGCACAGTCCCTGGGGAAGGTTCCACTTGACTCAAGAACTGCTGTGGCTTCTGGAGACTTTTGTGCCAGGCAGCCCTGAGCTTGGCTTCACAAACACGCAGATGGTGGCTTGTGATCATCCTCAATCCCATCCTCCTCAAGCCACAGGCAGACACTAGCAAGGTGCAGGTCTCCTCAAGCACTGGAGTTCTTCAACCCTCCTGTTACTGCTGGTTTTGGGCAGGCCTTGAGTGCCACGTATAAGCAAATCTTCTGAAGTCTCGTCCATGAGCATCACTAATTCTGTAGTGCCAGGATGGATGAAGCATATCTGGGTGTACCAAGGCTGTTCAGATCTGGTGTTTTACTGGTAGGAGGTTAGGAGTGAAAGCCACAGTTTAGATTTGCATTTGAATTCCAGAAAAGGTTCAGAAGTGCTCAGACACACGATTTGGGTCTGAGAATTAAAGTAATGCCTTGTTACAGCATCCTGCGCTTTGCAGCTATGAAGGATCTGGCACCCAAAAGCATCTCATCTGACTCTGAAAGCATGCAATACATTCAGTTTTTGCAAATAATTCTCCTTGGTTACCAAATGCCAAGATCAACATCATGCATGCAGTGTTATCTGTTCCTCAGATGAGTTCTTCTCACAAGAAATGCTTGCCTGCAATAGAAAAGTTCTGTATAGTCACACAGACATCTGTAAGGACATGGGAGATGCATTTTCCGTATGTGAAATATAAGGTTTAGTCATAGCCAGGGTATTTCTGCTGATTAGGGTCAGGGAAAGCGCCAAAGTCTGTCTTGTAGGAATTATCTGTGTGAGCAGGGAGTTGAACAGCAGGCAAATCACAGAAAACAAGTCAACATGGACAAGTGACTGAGGAAACAAAATTTGTTGGGCACATTCAGAAATATTTGCTCTGATGTAAGAGAAGGACAATGACATCTTGGCATAGTTTTAATCTCAACTTTCTGAGTTCTCAGTCTGTCCCCTGTCCAGGTTCTAGGTGATGGTGTGTGTGTCTCATTCTAGTTTCTGCGTGGCCATGCCATGAAGAAGCCACTGGCTGACATTTTACTAGCTATTTCTTCAGCATCCCCTGGTTTGGGATATAATAGTTCAGGGACAAAAGGTGATGATTAATAACTTCTCAGTGAGATACTGAGCAGAGTATTTGATGACCTTTTATATGAAAGCAAATTGCTCTCTTTCATTCCTCTCCATTTCTGTGTCTGTGAAACTTGCTGAGAAAGTTGCCAGGCTACTACAGGAGTAAATATTTTCTTCTCAATGATTGCCTATTAAATACCTCAATATACATAATTTTTATTATAATATGGGTAGTGCAAATGGTGTATTTCATAGGGGGCCAGACAGAAACATCTTGACACCTAAAATGATGTTTTAATGAGCTAAATTGCTTTTCCCCTTTTAAAGAGCACCCCTTGGTTTTAATTGTCTGCAACAGCTTGAGAGAGAATCTCAGCTCAAACATCAAGTATTTTTATGGCAAAAATTCTCATCCTCTGGCATTTAGTAATACCTATAAAAAAATTGTCATGTTATTTCTAGTGAGGCTGCTCCACCATTATAGAAAATTTTAGCAAAAGTAGTCTGAATCATATGCAAAACTTCTTTCTCTAAATTAGGCCCTTTCCTAGCAGCCTGAAAATAAGAAGTGAAAAAAAAGGGTGGGTTACTGTAACTCTCAGATCCTGCCCTGAGCATAACATGACTTGACATGGGAATTGGGACCTGAAAGAACAAAGGAAACATGGATTTTCTGTAGCTGCAGCCCTCACACATAGAGGACAACTCAGCTGCTGTATTCCTACAGCTTTCATCTGCAGTCCCACTTTCCACTGCCTTGTGCGGGAGAATTCTTCTATGCCACTTTGGGGATCCTCCTGAACCATTAACCATCATAACCATCACTGAACTTGGGCAGATACTGGTTTTCAAAAGATTTGTAATTTCATTACCACTTAATAGGGAACATTATTTCTAATAAATCCTAGAAATAATAGTAAATAAAATAAAATAACCCCCCCAGTGATTAATATTCATGAAACCTGATTTTGATTGTTGCCATGAAATTATAAATCATCTGAGCTTCTGCTGCCTGTCTTTATGATGTTTCTAGTACCAGTCTGCTTCCTCCAAAGCCATTAATGGACTATGCCTGAGACTTTCTGCAAAAATCTCTAACCCATAATAAATGATATTATGTCTGAGTTCAGGTTGTTAAAAACCGTGCCCTTAAAACCCCTGCATTTTTCGGAAGTATTTGTATTCATGCTGTACATGGGCCGTTTGTTCGCCAGCTTTGATTTTCTCAGGGGTTTATTTGTGTTGTCAGGTTTCATGATGTCTGCTACTCTCACTTTTCCCGTCGTCCACTAGAAATAAATTACAGGCAAAGACCAGGCATCACGTTATGTTGTGTACTAACCTAGAGCAGGAAGTCTCTTACTAAACAGATATGAATTTGAAAGGTGACTGGGGACTGCTTCAGTCCACCCTGTATTTTTAATTGTTCTGAGCTATGTTTTGTCTAATCTAAGGCCAAAATCTGCCCCTGTAAGTCTGTGCAGTAAAGTGAAGCTAGCTTGTTATTTTTTAGCTTTTTGTAGCAAAGGTCTGCTGTTTTAATTCATCTCTGCTGTGCAATTTATACTTACTGGAATGGCATTATATCAATACTAAACACAAATAAGCTCAGCTTCAGAAACTGTTCCCTAGGCATTTAAATATCAATGAAAACACATGGCAAATCAACACAAATCTGTGGAACTCAAAGGCTTGTAGATTAATGTATGAAACTGGTTGGCTGAAATGTATCAGCAAAAAAATGTAGATCTGAAAATTCCTTTGGGTTGCTGAAATTTTCCCAAGGTCCCCATCTCCTCTACTATCAGTAACAGTTACTCTCCTTAATACCATTCCTGAACTGGATTGTATTTTTCCTCCTGCCACTGCAACTGCAGTTCATAATGTTGTTAGTCTCTTTTGACTTGTGTTGTTGAAATCACTGAGGAAGCAGTTGCAAAAGCTAATTTGGCTACCTGATGTAGCCAGTGCATAGTCTGTGAGCTGGATCATGCTGGAATGGGAAGGTCACTCTAAAGGCAAGTTTTATCCACCACACTGAGTCCTCAGGAACCAGCTGAAGAATGGCCCCATGCAGACACCTCTCACATGGCACATGTAACTGGTTCTTGCACACAGATTTAATGGTGATGCCTTCTCGCTCCATGCAGGTAGATGTGAATTTCTTGTGCTCCCTCATCTCTGGTTGCAAGTCACATCTGAGCTAAGTCTTAAAACCAGGAAATAATAGGGCTGCTGCTTTTGGGGGAAAGTGGATATTTCTATTGCATTTAGCCTTTTGAGGCAAAGAGTATCTGCTTTCCCGTGCTGATCTTGAGAGAAAAGCAAGGGCAGGTGCTACTTGGCATGTGAGAGAGAAGAGTTTTGTCTCCCAAATACATTCTATCCCCAAAGTCCTTTTTACTGTGAGAGCTGGATGTGCTCAAGAGGAAAGCTTATGGTGCTTGTTGTGAAATGTAAGCCAAACATACCAGCTTTCACCCTACCATTTAGCAGTTTCTCAGATCCTGGCATCATATAATAGCTTTAATCAGAAAAAAGCAGTCTAGATCACATCTTCCTAACAATTTATATTTATTCAGGGCAGTGTATCAATGTAGTTTTAGAGTGATTTTTTTCCAAGTTCTAATAGAATTTGATCTGGACCTTGGACAGTACTGAGAAACCACTATTAGTCATTTTCAGCTTTGTGTTCAAAAAAGAAGTTTCTTAAAATTTGGGGAAACATTTTTTTGGGATACTGTTCTACTATTTTTTCTTGATCAACTTCAAATTATACTATAAACAATCAGTAAAACCACTTGCAAGGATGTTCTGTCTACCTTCTTGTCTCTGTCCCTCCTTCACTCTCTCTGTAAGATTTAATGGTGCTTTAGAAAGGCATTTTCAGAAAAATGACAATTTCATAAATGTCATTAGCAGGGTGCAGAGCAGAATGTGCTTGTACCATCTTGATAAGTTTTGCTGCTATTGTCTTTATTTTATGATGTAATGTTTTAAAAGATTAACAAAAAAATTGCAACAAAGACCATCCATATGAAAACACTTTTCCTGTTGTTTTTTTTTCTCTTTCTGTTGTCTTATCCAGCAAGGGGAGAGGAGCTGTAATTAATCTTCTTTTTTGCATATCCCTAGAAAACTGTGCATTGCTGGTAATATGACTTTTGCTGGACCTTTGTGCTTGTTTTTGCCCCTTCTACCTTTTCTCCCTGGTTGATGATCCAGATTGCCATATTTCCTGGGTGTCTAATTTGGGAAGCCATGGCGCTGGGCTGTTTCAAAAGAGAGACATAAATTTCCAGCCATACCTTTACTCATACTGAGCCATTTCTGCATTTAATGACCAGTCAATAGGGAAGCAAGAAACAGAATACTGAGGAGGCTCTGTCTCTCTTTCCTAGTTTCTTTCCAAATAAATTATTTGCCAGGATGACTGGAAGAAGTTACTGATGGATAGAGGAGGTGAAGGTTTTCGACCTTGGGAAGCACAGACAAGGTTGGGGTTGTCTTTTACTGTGATATCTTTTGCCTTTTTACAGCTTTTTGGATGTTTCTGTGTTGACTAATTTCTATGTGAGGCCTCAGATTCCCTCGCTGTCTTATTTTTCCTTTAGATTGGGAAACTGCAGCATAGGCCAGTGTACTCACGGAGGGTGCAAACTCTTGAACTATGGTTCCTTTTGTCAGCAAATGGGGGTGATAAAAATTACAGTAAGTATGGTTCACAGTTCTGCATAGTGTGTATAAAGACCCCTCATGGTGGAGCCTTCTCTTGACTTTGAGAGAAAAAAAAAAGAAAAAAACCTTCTCTGGACTGAGCAAAACAATCTTCCCCTTTTTTGTGCTACTTTTTATATGCTGTTCATGCTACTCAGTCCATACTGATTCTTGCTACTTGTGTATTAACTGTGCAAGTCAAGACATATTTCTCCAAAGCCCACCTCCATCTCCGAAATTATCTCTCTCTTTCCTTATGAGCATGAGACTTTTAATTGGACCTACTTTAGCTACTCTGTATCACTCTTATTTTTCATGCAGAAATGGTTATTTGCATTTTCGAGTTTATGCACATTCTGCTTGTTCACTTGATTTCCAGGTCCAGACTTTGTCAAGCTACAGCTGTTTGCTCTGACTTTATGACCTATCGTCCGGGATATACAGATGGTACTTAAGTTTCTGGAGTCCTCCAGCAAACTGACCTATTTAGCAAACTGACCCAAGTCATTGTTCCAAGAAATGATTGAGAAAGACAAAGAAAAGAAGAAAAAACCCCAACAAACCAGCAAAAACCAGAGGGTGGATGTGTGACAAATTGTGAATACCTTCTTTTTCTTTGAAACCTATATTCAGGATGCTGAGGGTCACACTAAGATTCTTGCTGAAAAGTGATTTTCTCAGTACAGTCTGCTGTTTTGCATAACACCAACTATTTTTGAAACAAATTGTTACATGGTAGAAAACCAATTAAAGTTGCTTTAAAAGCAATAAATTAGTAAATAATAATAAAGTAACATACTAAAAGTGCATAGTTCAGGGAGAGATTTCACAGCACATTTTTTGGCTTGGCAGTTGTCACTGCTTTCCAGCAAAGCTTTAGATCATTTCCACGGGGGACCCTGGAGACTTTCCCCTCTGTAGGAGATTGCCTCTGGGTCATCCCTTCCTTTCATTCTGGCACAAGGTACTGATGTTTTTCTTGATGGGGAACTCTTTTGACAGTGCCATTTCTGAGGCAGAACAATGCAAATGTCATTACTGAACCCAATTTAAACTGGATGGATGGACACCATAAGTTTGACTTGAAGCAATTAGCTAAATGGACCTGTGCCACTATTTCCTTCTAAGTACAATTATCTGACTGGGAAGAATAAAGAAGTAAATTAAGATTGTATTACATTCCAGAGCATGTGATGACTGTGAATCTTGGTTGTGCATATGAAGAACTTGTTTAAAATATCCACTCCATTACACTGAACCACAGTGTGCCCAATAGGTTAATTGGTGGGGATCCAAAACTGTGATCCTTCTCTCTGATCTACAACCAAGGGAATCACTTTAAATAGAGAAGAGTATAAACTGAGCAACACAGTTCTATCTGTCAGCAGAAATCTGAATATTTCTTGAGGTGAACAATTGACTCCCATGTGCAACCAAAAGTGCAGAAAAATATGACTATTGCAATTCCTGGGGGAAAAAAAAGCCAAAAACTCACCACAACAAAACATTACAGCATCAAACACCCCCCTTCCCCCCAGTCCCAAATTACAACAACAACCACAGACCAAAAGCTTTTCCCTATGCCACTATGTCATCGAATATATCTGGCCTTCTGTGAATTTCATGCTTTTGCAGGTGGCATCAATGAAAATTAAGACATGCACACTGCATTTTGCTCTTGTTAACCTTTCAGAGCTAATCCAGTGAGGAGAAAATCAGCTTCCTGTTAATCCCATGTAAGCACTATGCACAGATCTTACAGTTGCAGGTTTATTGCTTCCCCCTTGCATGAGTATCTGGGCAGAAAAAGAGGCAGAAAAAGAGACAGAAAATTCCACAAAGGACAGAGTTTGGGCCTGAAAATCTCTTCTTCCTACAAGGGTTTGTGGGAAAGAAACACCCAGTGTGTTCCCGAGCACAAGCTGGGAATGCAATGATTGAAAAAGAAACAAAACAGAACATAAACTGAGGCTGTTTTGCAAAAAGTCATTAAATACAGACAGGAACCTCACGAGATCATTTTTATGATGTCATATTACAGACCAGGGAATGACTTTTAAGATGTCACAGCAGGAAAAACAAGAGCCCTGGAAATCACTGTCATATCTGTTGAAGCGTGTGGAGAGGCTGGAGCCAGGCTAATCGATAACTCCTCCGCAGTGAATAGAGCAGCAGGCGTTTGAGGGATTAAGCACAAACGAATGATGACTGTGTGTTTTGTAACAAGAGAAATAGGTACTATCTGAGTAACAACAAGATTTCAAGTGTGCCTTACGTGCTGAAAAGTACACGTTGTGCTGTCAGATTTACACCAAACTGTTTAATCCCCCAACCAGGGGTGTCTCTAAGACAACAGCCTACTCAAGTATTTAGCCCAGACTCTAGCCTAGAGCAGGTCCGTTTTGCAGAGAATTCATGCTGTGCTGTGAAGCCAATTATATTCTTTTACTTATATCATTCTGATGTAGCTCAATTTGATAAACTAATTTTGTCAAGCTAAAAAAAAAAAAAAACCCAAGTAAATACAAAATAGCAACAAACATCCTCTTGTAGGCTGCAATTGTCACATTTTCCCCCTTTTATTCCTTCAGCACAGCTGCCTGCCGAGAATGATTTATAACAGCATTTATAATGTTGTTTAGAAACAGCAAGTCTTGCTGTTTGAAGAAAGGTGTATAACCGCATTTCTCATGAGAAGGAAAAGAGGAAGAACCTCCCTGAAATCTGGGCTTGTCTTAAACTGGAAAATAAAATTTTTACTATCTCATCCTGCAACTATGATTTCTTTTTCAGCAGGAAATTATTTTATATTTCACAGCTTAACAAGAGCTTTAAATGAATAATTTCATTTCTGCTTTTGATTGCTTAAGTTTCCTGCCTTGCTAAGCCTTCACTGATCTATGAAAACAGGTGGCTTCCTCTCTGTAGAATGGACCTCCCTCCCTCAGGCTGAGTACTAATAAATTAGCCCTGCCCACTTGCAATCCTGCATGAAGCAATCCCAGCTCGTTAGCTCTTATTTGGCAGTTCCCAAATAAGCCAATTTAGTGCAACAGCAAAAGAGGTTCAGGCTGTGCTTGGCAATTTCTCTTGCCCATCATTAGTCACACATCCCTCCTTGGATTTGATTCCTGCTTGTCTGCTCCTCACTAACACCCATAGCAAGGGGCTTGCCTACACTAAATTTAATCTGACGTCTCTGTAAGGTAGTTGCTGATGTTCTTTTCGTGTGTAAGGCCAAGCTGTGAAGGCCAAGAAAATGGAGGTACTTTCTACAGATATGATAGTGACCACCATATTTGTGGTCTTCAGGCTCTTTGTTTTAAGCAATGACCATCTCTGGTGTGGGGATCTCTGCATATTGGTCTAGACAGACTTATCTGCTATTAACATGTACAGTATACTCCCATTAAGCATCCAGATGATGGGGAAATCAGTACTCTGGGGATGCTCTCACGTACTGAAAGAAGTTCCAAAGAAATAAAGTGCTTTATGTCAAACCTTGTAGCTTAATAAGGGGAAATAGTTAAGTCTTTTCCTCTATGTGTCTGCTGGTATTGTTTAGTTATTCGATCAGTTTGTTGGTCAGTCTGTACAAAGAATGAAAAGAAGACCTACAGGTGCTTATGGACCCAAAAAAGGGACTTTATTTAACAGCGCTGCGTGGTTTCGAAAGGAAAACTGTCTTGTAGGGAGAAAATGAAGACTCTTTAGAGGAGGTTTTCGTGTTGTTAAAGTAGTCATCAATAACTTGCATCACAATCAATGTGTATCTGGAGAGCAGAAAGCCAGAAAACATTGGCTGAAATGTCAATCTGTCAAGCCATAAATCTGGATACACCGCAGTGCCAGCATTAAATGAGGACTACTGCAGAGTAGGTGGAAGTGGGGTTTCTCCTACTGTGTTCAGGGCCCCTCTTTGGCATCTCAGATCCATTTAGAGACAGAAATACTCACTTTGTTTCTGAGTATTTTAACAACCATAACAACAAAAGTCTCACTTTTTTTGCTTCATTGTAACAAAAATTCTGCTATATCTTGATGGGTACTAGGAGTAGTTTTTCAAAGAAGCAAACTCTGCTAAATAATAAGATTTATTTTTAAAAATTTATTTTAGGAAAGTAAAATAGGAATAAATTGGATTAAGGGATACTATGTTTGGATCAGACTTGAAATAGGGATTTGATCAAACATTAGATGCAAAATTGCACAAGGCTAGCAAAATACTATGACAAACCTGGGCTAAAGACAGGCTGGAAAAGAGATGAAATCTTGGTAAAACTGGAGCTCAGAGTTACTGGTCTTTCAATTTGAAAGTAACCTCTGGAAGACAAAAAAAGCCATTTGTGGGTCAAACCAAATTGAAGTACTATCTTCACAGTGAAATACAAAAGCAGTAAAAAAACTCCAGTCAAATTCAATTGGAATTAATTGTCTTTTCAATCTGAAAGCAAATGTCACATTTCCATTTAAAATGAACTTTTCCCTGAAAGTTAGAGGAGCCATCTCTTACTTCAAATGAAAAAAAAAAAAAGGTTTACAAAGGGGAGAAAATGCTTTGTCTTTTTTTTCCATTTTTCTCCCCTTTTTTTTCCTTTCAGATGAATAACCAACATATTATTCAACTGAATTTGGTTTGTCAACCAAAATGAGAAGAGTCAGATGGTTTAGCCAGCAGGAGGCATATATGGCTCAAGTAGGAGCAGGCTGGTTCTTTCCTGTTGTATGCTAAATCTCTGCGCAGCTCCGAAGCCTCCTCTCACCAGTGTGCATTGAACATGATCACTAGAAGAAACAAGCTTGTGTTTTGGAAACACAGGCTTTTCCCATTAGGAGTTTAATATGAGGAACCAATTTTCAATCGAGCAGCCAGTGCTAAGGTTAGGGCATGTATGAACTCTTGATCATTTAAATTATTTTGGTAGCATAGTAAATTCTACCTGATTATTAATTTAAATTCTAGACAGACGATGTTTTCTTCCTTCAGGTGCTTGTTTCAGCTTCATATTTAATGTACTGTGTTGTATTTTTAAAGAATTACATGAAGCATTAAGAAGACAGGGGAATGTGAAGTGCAGAAAAAATTATAGTGTTGTTAGTGATGTGATGATTAATATTTACTCTTTTTTCCAATGGAACACTTCCTTGATAGATCTCATGTGCTAGGAAATAAAATTAATTATTGTCACAAATACTTAGGAAATATCATTATTCCTACTTTATAACGTAGGAAATGGATTAGATAATTCAGGTTACACAGAAACCTGTGTCCAAGCAAGGGTTTTAACTGCCTTGTTGCTATGTGCTCTAGTAGCTGGCCAGCCATGCTTTCTTGACTATACCACGGCTCAGGCACAGCTTTTCCTATAAATAAACTGCTGGATTAAGCTTTGAGGGTATTCCATGTACTATTTTTTTTTAAATTAAGTGCTGTTATTATTAAATTGTAGTCAGGCTTTCACAAAACTGGTAGATGCCACAATTAAGATTGTCTATGCACCTTAATTCCTCCTATGTCTACTTTATGGGACAATTTTTGATTTACATCATCTCATACTTGTCATGGGGTTTCTGTCTCATGCCCTGTGTTCTGATCAGTTATGGAGTACTTTATCTGTTCCTTCATGTTCACCATGTAAACCCTGGCCTTATTTACTGAAAGCAGGTTCTGATCACCTTAGAAAAGATTGGTTATATGGCTTGTTCAGCATTTCCAGGGAGACATGGAAGAAAGAATGACAGTTTTCTATGTGGCATTTTCTTTCCTAAACCAAGAGACCTCTTCTAGTTTCTGTATCAGAGATTTTGAAGACATACCACGTGCTGGAAGGATACAAGTGTTTTCATCAAAGTCTAAGCAAAATACTTGAGGAATGACACTTGAGACTTACTCTTTCCTTCATTCTACACAGAAGCTAGTTTTAGGTAAGGCATCAAAAATGTTTGCAATTATAGCACCAATCTTTTAGATGCCAAAGAGGTTACTGGATTTGTCCTAATTTCTCTCCAAGTTCTGAAAAGATTATCAGATAAAAAGCCTTGCATATATTTACCCATGTCGGAGCAATGAGAAAAGAGGAATATCAGTGTATGAAGATACTAATTCATCTGTAAAAAGGAAATACAGCATAGAGAGTTTAAGAAAAACAGTAGCATAATGCAAATATTTCCCTGGTACGAGAGTGAACTTTTGGTGATGTATTATGAATAGCCAGCCTTTCTGTGCCCTGGCTATATTGCATACTGCTGCTTTGTTTTCAAGCTGTGAGGAAATGTGAAGGGTACATAGATAAGACCGTGGATGTTGCAGAAAATATTTCATGTGTGCAGTTCAATTTAAATCCTTGTATAATATCTTAAATTTGCGGTAAATAGTACATGAAATACAAAAATCTCCACAAACCTATTGTATTTAGTAGTTAATCAAAAGCTCAATAAAAAAAAAGGGCAATTTTCCAGTTGAAGTATTCCAGAAAGTCATGGGGTTCCCAGGTTTCTAAAAGGGCATTAAAGGGAGCACCCACATCCATCCATGAAAATCAGATTCAGAAATAGCAGTTTGCACTCCTCTTGCTTCAGGCAGAATTTTCATTTTGGCTTTGCAACTACAAGACACCATGTTTTGGGGTTTTTTTTCACCTAAAATATTTCATAAGTTTCTCATGGATTATGAGTTACTCTTCGATCAAAGGTGGAAGCAATGGCTCAGTTTTGGAACTGCCTGTTGAACTGCCTTCCACGTGGGCAGTGCACTGGACCCTCACATTTCTTAACATTCTGTCCCCACTTCCATCGGTTAATGAGAAGCAAGAGAGTAGTTAGTGAGGGAGATCCTGAAATAGGACACTTCTCCAGGGAGTCCTACTACACCAGCATCCACTCTCTTTTTTTCCAAGACTGTTTCTCTTTTGTCCAGCCAAGTGCAATATTTTTTGCAGTACCCCTTCTTTCCCTTCCCCCAGTCTTGTGAGCATCAGATGTTACCAATACAGATGTTACCAGTCCTTTCAACTGTGCCATCTGAGGAAGCTGACACTTAGAAGATGAGGGGTCTCTTGGTTTTGATGTGATCAGTTCTCCTGGCAAGGGGAAAAGAACACAAGCTTCTGGCAGAAGAGAGAATAACAGGAGGGTCTGAGGAGTGGCCTCCCAAGTCAGTCTGGCCTGTCAGGAGCTAGGGAGTGGGCTCTTCAGTG
Source organism: Rhagologus leucostigma (assembly GCA_013397725.1). Classification (NCBI taxonomy): domain Eukaryota; kingdom Metazoa; phylum Chordata; class Aves; order Passeriformes; genus Rhagologus; species Rhagologus leucostigma. Next base: position 1,962,937 of record VZTD01005999.1, read on the forward strand.
CACCCCAGTGCCTCTCCTGCTGCTTATGGAACAATATTGCAGGAAGTGGGGCTCTTATTTTTTGTCTCCCATGATGTCCTTCTATACACAGTTCAGAGTGTTCTGTGTAGTACATTTTCCTCTAACCTTGACATTTAAAGCTGTCCTGGAAGCCACTCCTATGTGCTATGACCTATCCATATCCATCTTCACCCATCCCAGAGAAGTCCTTTATGAGCATATACACTTATGGAAACATCTTTACTCTGAGCAGCATTCTCTTTTTCTCCTTTCGTTGTAGTTATTTATAAGCTCAGGTAGACTTAACCCAATAACATTTCTTCTTTTTCATTCTACAAAGGAAGAAAAAAATTGCATTGAATTTCCAGGGAAAGTATCTTTCTTTTCCAAATCAAGTCCCATCACAGATTTCAGCAGGAACTGGATTGGTTTGCACTTTTGTAATCTGCATTAAAAACTTAAAATAGTGCAGCACATTTTTCTTTGAAACTGGGAATCTGTTGCTTGACCTCAGTTGTTTATACTTCACTGTATTTCCTTCAAGTTGTACATAATTATTTCTAAATAGAGTGGCAATCTGTGCTTTTTCTTTAGTGCATCTATTCTTCTATAGCCTGTGGTTAGTTATTCTTTCATTATATGACTGGTTTTTTGTTTTAAATGGCCATAATTATGCCCCAGTTCATCCTCTGGCAACTCCATACAAAACATTACCTTTTATAATGGCTCTGGCAGATGGAGGTCTTGAAGTCTGATCTGGAATATCACACAGCCATTTCTTTATTTCAATATCTTAGTGAAGGTCTGCTTATCAGAGGTCTATCATCCTTAATAGGCTGTTACCTCTTCCAGCTGAACTCCTGTCATGGCTGAGCCACTCCATTATCTCAGCGAGTTCCAAACAAAATGCAGAAAAGCCGTAGTGCAGTTCCTTCTCCCTCGGTTGCATTAATTGTGCTGGGCTAACAGGGATAAGAAGCAGAAGGTATTTCATTGTGGCACTGCTTTGCCATGGCTTGGAATACACACCACAAAATGGGTAAGTTCAATTACCAGTTTTATGTAGCAACTTGTCAGAGTAGAACCACACCACCAGCCTAATGTCTACCAGCTGCTTTAAAGACTGAGTCACTTTTGCATCAATTTAGTCCTTTCTAGGGCAAAAATATCATTCCCTAAAATGAAGAGGACAGAACATTTAAGGCTCATCTTGTAGCTTTTCAAGGTCTATTATAAATATTGTAGCTGAAAGGATTTGGAATGAAAAAATAAGTGCCTTTTTGCCCAGCTCCAAAAGACTACATTTTGAAAACCTTAATTTCTGAATTCAGTAGTCTATTAATCATGGAACAGAAAGCTTTCCAAAGAGTCCTGACTGATGTTCCATAGATTTCTATACAGTAAATGTTTAGTTCAATTTCAAATTGAGGAAGTGTCTTGGGCATAGTATTATCAAAGGACATTTCAATCCTTTATGAACAACATGGAGGAAGCAGGGGAGTAAATTTGGAATTTTACTTCTTATATAAGTCATTTAAGTTTAATGTAAACATTTGTGGACTTCTGTGAGCAAAGAGGAACGGAGACACCATTCACCCTTCAATCCCATGAGGAAACACAGCTATAAATTGCAAAGACATTGAAGCAGCATTTTCAAAGACCTCTTTATGCACTGCATTTTCATGTTTAGCTGACAACTGAGCATAGCAGAACCAGTGTGACACTTGTCAGGGATGGGAACAATAGTCTTGGATACAATGGGGACTTCATTACAATATGGCAATATGTCTCAGAGGACCCTTGCTAATGGTGATAGATAAATAGGGCTGTCCATGTCCAGTATCATAAAGACATGTTATCATGCGATGCCACTTCAATGAGTTTATCCATTTATATATTCATCAAAGGGAGCAAAAAATGTTTAACTTGCTTCAGTGAGCTGTAAGCAGAAAGAAAAGATGAGAGCTGAGGGTTTGGAGCACACTGAATCATATCTCTTCTGAATTATTGATTACGTTTTCCTTTCATTTTTTCATTTTTTGAGCCACCACATTTGTGTTAGCCAGCCATAGTCTTCTGAGGTTATCTGCACTAATTTACAAGTGGCTTCTAAGCATCATGCTAGTTCAAAGTGGGGTGTGCCCTTTTTGTCTGAGATGGTCAGCAGCTAGTGTGGAGTGATTAATGTGGATTCTTGGCTGTGCTTGACAACAATGCCTCCTTTCTGTTGTCTCCTAAGCAGGCATAAAGGCAACAAAGACCTTTGCCTAAATGAAAGGAATCATATTCAAATATGCCATTTAAAGGTATTCACATCTGCCTCTTTCAACCAGACCCCAGAGGCTTCCTGTCTCCCTCCCTGTCTTAGGACTTCATATATTTTTTCTGAAGATTGACTTCAAAAAGGGCTTGTGCTGTTTCATCCAGAGGGTTGTACTGTCACTGTGCCTGGCAGGTGCTGACTTTCTGTCATTGGGACCACAGCATCCAGAAAGTGAGGTCTGAAGTCAGTAACAAGCTAGGAGAGGGCATGAGCTCTGCAGTTGAATCTGGACCTGGCACAGCACCTGCTGTCCTTTAAGGCAATGCTGGTACCCCTTTCAGTCCTCAGTGCTGATGATCTGTGGCTTTGAAGTGTGAGACTGCCCAATACTGATGAAATAAATGCTGGGCTTCCTTCTAAGCTCAGGGGATCTACAGGAGAAAGAGAGAGAAGGAATTATCTCCATGCAAGTGTCACCTGGTCTGTGAGGTCTCAGTGCTCACCTAGACAGCTGACTGATTCCTGATGAGCCTGAAGATAATTCAAAGGACTCTGGAACCCATATGGCTTGGTCTTTTACTTACTTATTCTAATGCATTTCAGTCTTCACTGTACAGTAAATATAGAACAAGCAGATGGTAGGAAAGCAGAATCTACTCCCCGAGGTGAGATGATAATTTTTGCATGAATATGCTTTTTCATGTGCTGGGGTGGTTCTGGGCTTTATTGCCAACCCTTGGTGAGAGCAGTCCTGGGTGGCTGCCGGGTGTTCCTCCTCTGACCCACCTTGGGGTGGCAGCTCCTCCCCACCACAGGCTGTCCCACCTGCCCTTTCCGTGCTGTGTCCTCATGACTCTCACAAAAAGGAGAGAGAGGATAACAGATGCTCTTCCAGAAACTTGAAAAATTCCTCTTCTTTCAGTGTGGGGAAAACTTCAGCCATTGTATGAACTCATCAGAAGCACAGCAATGAGGTAGTTGTTCCTTGGATCTTACCTTTTAGAGCATTTACCTCCTTTTAACATAGCTTTTCAATTATTCTGTTATCAGAGGAAAGTCTCTAGTCAAAACAGGTCAGATTGCCCAGGTTTTATACACAAGTTTTTGATATTATTTCATGTTGTTTATGATCAGCTTCTTTCAAAAGAAGCCCCTGGGAACTTATTACCTCCCTTTATTGCTTTTTTCCTCAGATGAAACAAAGATAAAATTCCTTCTCTTATACTCTGAATTCTTTCTAGAGCCCAGAACCACTTATTTAAGAATTTCTAAGTTACTCAGCCCACCAGCTGATGGACAAAAGCCTTTTGCCTCAGGCTCCCAAACTGTGTCTGCATAGTACATTCTGTTCCTTGCTCCTAATTACATCACAGCTAATTGCAGTGCCTGGTGCACCTGGGGAGAGCTGCCACCTGATCCTGGGGAACGTCACTGATCACCCAGTTGATGTCTGCACAGAGATCCTGCTGGGGTTAGAAGGAGAGGGAGCATTGCCAGGACATGTTTGTGGGCATCCTCATGGGTAAAACCCATTGCGCTGCTGACAGTCATCACCTGTTTAATTCAGGGAGAGGGAGGGCCTTAGTACCACAAGGCAGTATTGTCAAGGTTTTCTATTCCAGGAGACAAAAGCAGTGAGAGCCTTCCTCAGGCATTTGGTGGAGTCCTTCAGAGAGCAGACAGACTTGCAAGTGACGAGCATCTATCAATTATTTGCCCCAGCCTCAAAGGGCCTAGTGCAGTTTAAGCTGTCCTATTCCAGAAGATAATTAATACTGGAGTAGCAGGATTAGCACTTCAAATCAAGTCGCGTGCTTTGTCTGCTAAAAACGATGAAGACTAAATTAATAAAAACACTTGTCTGGGAAATCCAACCCTCAGTGTTCAGCTGAGGGGGTTTAACTACTACCAAGTGTCTCAGACCCACTGCAGCAGCACAGAGCATCCATGCCAGCTGTGGGTGTGCTTCTCTACTTGCTCTCCCCAAAGCTGCTGTGTCTAGATCAGCTTGGATGGTCCATCTGATACACTCCAGCCTTGTCAAGGTGCTCCTGCTTCAGTTTAGAGAGGAAGGGGAGAATGGCCATGAGGAGAATCTCCCCTTCCTCTGGGTTAGGAGAGCTGTGGGCTAGGGAATTGAACAAGCAAGGGGAAGGAACTGAGGATGAGAGATGGCACTAACTGTGGGTGGTAAAAGACTCAAGTGTCCTGGACACTGTTTTCAGCACAGCTATTTATAACAGTGATGTTACTGGTAGCAACAAAACTAGTGCATCTCAACAAGAGAACAGACACTTTTTCACAACTCAGTAAATAACCCCTAATTAACCTCTTTACTGTATTTCACCCTGTACACTGCTAGTCTTGCACCAAAATTCTGTACCAGAAGTTTTGGGACATAGGTTGAAAATCCCGATGGTCTCACATTGTTCTGTGTTTGAGCTGCCAGGGCTCCGTGTACCAGGAAGTAAAACTGGAATCACCCAAGCCACTGCTGTTCCAGCCAGCACGCAGGACTTCATCCACGAGTGACAGCACTCAAATGTCTCCACTTGAGAAAATCACCATTAATTGCTGTCATATTCCCTGGGGAAACCACGTGGCTGAAACTGACTGAGAACTGGAGATCAACCAGATGGTAAATTACTAAGTTCTCTGGGGAGGGGAGCAGCTTCCCTGCCTGAGCATCTTGCCATTTTGGGCTCTTATTTTGCTAATCTTCACTCTCTGGTGTTTTTTTGACTGTTCCCTGACTAAGACAGAACTACAGCATTCACCCCAAAGTGGAATGAATGTAGTTGGATATGGAAGGGAGACCTGCTGTTCTCTCCTCTGTGCTATCTCCCCCACTTGCCACTCAGCATAGGGATTGCAATCAGAAGAAAACAGGGAACCTGCACATTGCACAGACCGAGGCCATCATCCTCAGGGGGAGAAGATTGCTTACCTATTCATCCCTTGCCTGAGCACTGCCATAAATCCAAACACTTGAAATAAGCTTGGCAAGACCCAAGTGGTTTGTAACGATGTGTAGTCCTGCAAAATAAACACTGCAGACCACTCCCCGAGAAGCTAGTTGTCTCTTTGGGAATCACAGCATTTAGAGATTCTTAGAAATGTGCTTCAGCTCTCTAAACCAAGTAAGAATATTGTTGTGCTGGGCCAGAACAAGTGTCTCTCTTGGATTCTTGTCTCACTAAATTCTCTGTAACATTTTACATGACAGTACCATGGGATACAGAGGTAGAAGTGGAACATGCACCAAATCCTTCTCCTCCTGCTCTCTGCTTCTCCTCCGCCTCCCTGTTTGAACTCCCAGATAATATAAATCCATGTTTTTCCCTTCCCACTGAGACCTCCTGGCTGATTATTACTATTAGCAAAGCATCCTGACTATACTTTTCTCCCCCTTGCTGTGTTTTAGCAAAGCTCACCAGTGTTAATAATTGAAGTAATCATTCATATTAATGCTTATCATCCAGACGGCTCAAGGCAGTAGAGTAAAAAAAAAGAAATGGAAAGGAATTTAAATTTTTATTCTAATGCTGCAAGTAGCAGGAGCTGGAACTTTGGAAGATAACACAGTGACAGTGAACCTTTTAGTGTTAAAAATATATGGCAGAAGCAATTTCAGGAGAGCTAGGCACCTCCATAGCAGCTTTATAATACCTACCACAGGTAAATAGGAGCAAACCAAGAAAATGAGGGTGAGGGCTCTGTTACAGGTACAGAAGACTCAGTATATACACCAGCTAGTGCCAAGGAGAGCAGCTCCAGCCCTTGAAATCTGCAGTGTCCTTGGCTTGCAAAGCTGTGTGGGAGTGCATGTGTCTGCACTGTCCCTGTCCCTGCTCTTACCTGTGATGCCAGGAGAGAGCAGCAGGACACAAATCCCTGCTGCCATGCACATGCACTCATGTGTGTGGACATGTTCAGGCAGGTCCAAACCTACACGTCTCGCACAAGCATGTTATGAAGACACATTCCCTTATTCTTTATTTAAACCACATTGGGATCAATTTTAATGTCTTTTCTCAGCCAGAATTTTATCAGGGATAGATGCATCTGCTTCCTAGGGAAGTTAAACAAATGACAAGTAGATAAATGTGCTGCTCTGCGGAAATTGCCTTCCCTGTGGGAAGTTGTCTCTGCTTGCAATGATCCCATGTGAAGCCAGATAATGCCAAAAACATAAAATGCACTTGAAAGCTCAGCCTCTCAATCACTCTGGAATGTCATAAATAACTAAAAATTCTGATTTTATTCGTTATGTTAGGTCTTGCCCAGACTCTGAAGGACCTGCCTGCTCTGCAGACTCCAACCTGAAAAGCCAGCAGTGGCCAAATGACAGTCCTCAGAGCTCTGCATTGACCATGGCCCTGGGTAAATCTGTGTGCAACTCCTTGCCTTGCCACAACTTTATTTGCTTTACTTTTTAATGGCTTAAAAATTCATAATTCTCAAAAATTCATAATTCTCAAAAATTTGGTCACTGGTAGGTGAATATACATTGGTAGGTGAATACTTGAATATGATCATTACAAGAAAGAGAATATTATTTGTATTTCTTTTTAGTTTAAACCACATAAGAAAAAACTTTCATGCTTGAAGTTACATATATATCACTGATTTTCTTCAGATAGCCTGCCCAAAGTAATTTATGGGCCTATAGTTTCAGATTCATGTTCATAGCTCTTGTGTTCAAGGGTTTCTTTGTCTCATAGCTGCTAAAGAGCTTATTTAAAGACCTTGGCTTCTTTTTTTTTCCCTAATCCCAAGGCAGTTATTAACCCTGTTACAAGCATCTTCTGTTTGTCAAAGTTGAAATACTGTGCTGATCCCAGACTCCCAGACATGAGCTAGGGACACAAAAGGAAAGGAATCAATGTCCCTTTTCTTTCCAAAAATCCCACATAACTGATTTCATGTCGAATTTATGGAAAAGGTTAATATTTGAAAACAGTGAATTGAAATTCTGCAACACCAGTGTTGCACTACAGAAATGCTGGAGGTAGAATTGTACACACAGCTAACACGTAAAGACAAACATCTCCATGCCGGAACCCTTCTAAGAGTTGCAATATTGAGAAGTACTAGTGTGTGTCTAGGCCTCCAGTGCCGAACCTCACCCAGGCTGTTGGGCTTGCAGAGTTGAGAGGTAGCCAGGGCAGGAGCCTCAGCATGACTGACCGCGAGTCCAAGGCCACAGGGATGCTGCACCTGGGCACAGCCCATCATTATTACCTGACCACTAACGGGGGGTGTCACCATGACAGGTATGAGAGGGTGCAACTAAACTGCCAAAGTGTTGATAAGCAAACTAGTCCTAACCTTCAGGCTTACTTTTGTATCTGTGGTTACCTAAGCAAGTCAGATCTCATTCTGGGATCCTCTTTAATGTGTAGGTGAAAAGTTCACTTCTAGTGCTTCCTCTTTCTTGAGAACATTTCCCTTTTTCTCAGGTCAAAAGGAGGTGAGAGAGCTTAAGTGTCTTATTAAGCCTTAGTTTATAAAGCAGCCCAAAAAAAGAGATTTTAAGAAGTCTGCCAGCGCTACATACTCTGTTGCATTTCCTACTTATTATTTCTATTAGCAGCAGAACTCTGCTGGATAAGTGCTGCGCAAAGCACCAGCCCGTGACCTGGGCCCCCCATTTCTGCCAAAAGCACAGAGAAGCAGACAATAAGGGCAGCTCCCAGAGTTTTATTTCTGCTAATACTGTTCAGGGCATCTCTTCATAGTACAGACATAGTCTGTTTAGGCAAGAAGGTATCTGATCTATAACAAGATGGGTCTATGCTGGGAAACATAAATTGCATAGGTTGTAGGAATTTAAATCTATGTAATGATGCAGGAAAATCAAACAGACCACCAGAAGCCTTTAATAACAATTTTTTTTGTAATAGACTTGAAGTCTCCTGCGATTACTCAAGGCAGACAGGACAATTAGGCTTTTTTTCTTCATGTTTTGATAATGAATCCTTCCAGCGTAAAGATATTTTCTTTTTGCCTATCACCTAAAAATTACCAAATTGAGATTTCGTAATTAAACTAAAAATTTAACTGAGATCTCCAAAATATTTTTTTTTTTTTTGAGAACTAATGGGGTATCTGTGCAGATGAAATTCATCCGGCTTCAGTCTCAACTATGGAGCATCAAATACTATTTCATAATGCATGCAAACTGCCAGCCTCCTGAAACCAAAGCACAAGAAAAAGCACTAAATTCGCAGTAAAACACGCGACCAACGTATTTTAGACAAAGTGCAGGGAGAGGAAGGATTAACTAATGTTAGGCTGTATTATAATACTACAGCATTAGAAGTATATGCAGAACTAATGTTTCATATGTATGTAATAAATTATGTTAAAGCAAATTTATGGGGTTTTTTGATTAATGTGTATATAGGAATGTCCAAAATTAGGCCTTGGTATCATTTCCCCCTTAATTTAATCAGCTGGTTGAATGAGAATACCATTATTGCAAAACTAACAAAAGTTTTGACCAAATTCTAATGAAACAAGTACTTGAAAGACCACAGTCAAAACCCAAACAAAAACCCTTGCTCCCCAAAGCTTTCCTGAACGGGGATTTATTGCAATATTTACTTTGATGAATTCTGCAGATGTATTCTGCTTTCAATAATGACCAGGAGAGGGAGATCTTGGAGGCAATGAATTATTTTGTGGAGATAATAATTTGTCCATTCATTTAAGCTGGTAATTAATTCCCAGGAAGTGTATCTATAGTATTTAAGCAGTAGTCATATAAAATTTAAATTAAAATTACTTTGGGAAACCTCCTTCAGCATGAGTGACTGTGGGAATATGCTACCCTTAGCTCAAGTCTGGCTGAACTGCATTCCAAGGATTCATTTGGAAAGTCCTGTTATGGGCACGTGCTCCTGGCATACCTGCAAAGCCACAGATTAGTTGTGGTTGACATTTTCATAAATTTATGAGCTTAGAGAAAACAGGCCCAGCCAGTTTTGGAATGATGTAAGAGCTGAAATACAGGTTACGCTTGTCTGACTGAAGCAACAGGAACTGTGTTGTGCAGACACTTCTGGGATGACCTTGCTAAGGCTCCTCTGTGTCATGCACGGCTTTTTATCTGTATCAAAAGCACCCTACCAGATTTATATTTTGAGGTGATATGGTAAAGGTGTCTTTGTCTTAAGTGGTAGATGTTACATAGAAATTCTTGAAAACTGCCTCTGAAGTGTGTGTAGTTTTTATGGGTATATCTTTTTTTTTCATCAAAGAAGCCTATTTTTCTCATCTTTAAAAGAAAAATTTCTAGAAGTTGGATGCTTATTCTTTCTCCCTTCTTCAAGAAGTTTTTTCTTTGTTGCTTGTACAGTTTCTTCTTTCCTCCCACCAAAACAGAAGCATAGTTCTTACCCCATTTTTCTTTACATAATCTCTTCTTTTCTCTTCCTCTCATGATACGATGTTAAATTGTTCAAAACCCAGACAAAAAATAGCTTGTGCCTCCACTCCCGCAGAACAGAGTGATGTTGTTGCAGAATGGAGTAAAGGTTAATGCCATTTCAGTTCTGGACCACCAGTGTGCTGACACAAGGTTGGTTCAGAAGGGTACTGCAAGAACTATAGATATTTCTGTCTACACAGGAAGAAAAAAGGAGCCAACTGAAAAAGTACAGGGGGTGGTGAAAACCCTGCTGGTATTGACTTGCTTGGGTCACAAATGGCTCTGTTCTGAGAACAGGGTCTGTTGCTTCATTCCCTAAGAAATTTTGCACTTAGCTGCAGGGCAGAATAGGCTGTCCAGCACAGCCACTCCATCAGGTAAAGGAGCAGGTTTCTTATCTTCTTTCTCCACCCAACATCAGTTGCTGGCTTCCTCTCATCAAGGTTCCAAATATGTAGCAGGCAAGGTTGTCCAAACAGATTTGAGTGAGGCTCTTTAACAAGCCCTGCTAAGTTTTATCCTTTAGAAACTATTTCAGATGCATTCTAAGGACACACTGAAAGAGCCTAAAAAAATCCCCCTGAAGATCAATAAGGAATGTTATTGTCTTGTGGTAAATATTTTAAAATCCCATAAAATTAAAAGGTAAATTTTCTCAAAGTTCAGGTTTTCTGTCATAGAATTCAGTCAGTAAAATTTTAAAGAGCCTTCTTGAGCAGCATTTTTAATCTGGATTGGAAGCAGAAACTCAGGAGAAGCTGTGTCTCAAAGTGAGATGAACCTGAGGTGTGTATTTCGTAGCACAGCAGTGATTGCAAATGTCCTCTGAGGCCAGGCATATTTGAATCTTGTTTTTTATTAGAGCCATTTTTGCATGCAATCTTCTCTGTGTTTAGCTTTTCACTGAAGGTTTCTGACATTTTCTCCTGCATTTCACCTTTTCTCACGTGCTCCAACCCTGTCCAAAGATGGCTATTTTAGCAGGCCATAGTACTGATGTGGCAGATGTGTAAAGCATGGTTATTCACTATCTCACCCTTCAGAGCTCTGCCTGGAGAGCACCAGGCAAGCCAGATTTGATAGATTTGCTGTTCGTTTGAATGTATGCAAATATTCTACACGGGCCAAGCTGCAGAGGTTTTGGGTACAGTGACAGTGAGTTTAGAAATGCTTAGGTTTCCGGTTTCCTACAGTGATGTTCAAACCTCAAAAGCTCCCCATTTACACATCAAAAATGAATACATACTGTGTGACGGGCCAATTTTCTTGTGAATAATAATCATTGTTGCACAAGTCATGCTGTTCTTGTTTGAAGGATTTAATTCTGTGACAAGCAGAAGGAAAAGAAGGAAAGATAGGAGAATATTCTTGAATATCTATAGCTAGCAGAAAAAGATAAAAGATAAAAGATCAAGGAGATTTCAGTGAAGTTTCACATTTAAATAGCTTATGAAATCCAATACATTGCTTGTTAGAAAGTGTCACTAAGATATAGAAATATCAGCTGACATGGACAGATTCCTGAACATAGACTGAACACATGAAAAATATATCAGTAAAGTTTGAATTTAATTTGCAGGTGTTTACATGATCCTAAAGCAGACGAATGGGAAGTGCCCCAAACTCCCTCTTACAGTTTTGGGGTGAAAGATCATTGAAAAATGATCAGTGTTTCAGGTGTCAGTGTCTACCTCAGCTACACGATGCTGTTCTGCTCTGGCTGGATGTGTGTTACAGCAATATTCAGTCATTATTTTAATGAGAATTCTGCATTTGTAGCAGGAAATAATGTTCATTTTTGGTTGTCTGTTGAGGACTTTTCAGTACCAAAACTAGTTTATATTGGCAGTGTGTATTTGCTTTCTCAGTAAGGAGGGTGTGGCTTACTGCTGGAGAACTTGTGTAGTGGAAAACAACTTTCAACAGTACTTAAGAATAAATACATTGCTGAACAAAAGGGTTTTCACATCTTTACAAACTTTAAATGTAAGTATACATTCTTAATATTTTGCAGAGTTAAATGCTACATCAACCTTTTCCAGCTATCCAGAATATAAAATTATGCTTACCTATATCATACGCTACTCTGCACTTACAGTATCTGGCAGCACTTCCTGTAAGAGTAGGGAAATATTCAAGCGGAAATCCTGACTTTCTAATGGAAAATGGAATAGCTATTTCATGAAGTTATTCCTCAGTGTAAAAAATTTGAGGATCCTCACTTCTCTGCTCATAATGAACCGTTGGATTTCATTTTGGTATCAATTCCCATGCCTCCCTGCAATCTGTAAAAATTGTATTCCACGTCTCCCAGAAGAAACTATGTGAAAGGGAATATGGTTTTGTCTTGCCAGCTTGCCAGCTGGTACAGAACTTTAATAAATGTGTGGTTAATTTCATGATTTAAACATCATTCAGTTGGTCAGGCAGTTGTATTCTGAAGTTCTCCTTAATGCCATTTGATTGCAGTAGTGTGCTAGGTAAATTAAAACAAATGAAAAAGTCCCAAAGGTATCTCATTAAGGCAAATCATAGATCCCCCTGGATCATGTAAATGAGTTAACATACTACTGTGTGACGCCAAATGTATTTATTAGCAGTTTACTTTCAATATGTTCTTCAGTGAGTTGTTTTTTTTTTTCACTAGCCAGGTGTTTAATTATATATTTTCTGTATGTCAGCAAGTGATATCTTCTGTCACTTAAAATGTTAATGGGTAACACAGGACTGATACACCTCTTTGAACTGGTGTGAATGTAGGAAAAATCCCATGATGTGCTGGTAAGTTACTTCACATGACTGTTCCCCCTTCTTCAGTGCAAACATATTGTACTAATTTAAAAGATTTGCTATTATAACAGCTGATCTAGGTGAATCATAAAATTGCAGCTTTGAAAAATTATAATGGCACTGTAGAATAAAATTTATGTAGAATACAAGTCATTTGGGCTGGGTACTCTTTGAAGTCTAGATGATGTTGGAAGCTGTATCTACACTGCCTTGGGAAATGCTGCCTTGTGCCTGGACTTGGGTTTGCAAGCCGTGCACAAGTGTTGTATGCACCACTCATTCTGGTGCTGCCTATGCCACTGAACCTTGCATTTCTAATAGTGCATCCTTCTTGGGACTTGGTCGTGCCTCATTTGCCTGCTTTGAGTGAAGCTGGCTGCTGTCTGTCTCTCTCCGACAGACTTGATAAAACAACTGTGTTGGTTCCAGGTCGCATCCCCGCTGCCATGCAGCCAGGGCTGGCAGGTGGCTACAGCCTCCACAGGGATGGACTGGCCCATCTCAGGGGCCTGTGTGACCCAGGAAGCCCCATGGTGTGCAACTCCTCAGCTTCTACCTCACCTTTCCTTCCAGGAGGTAGGGCAGATATCTTCCTGGGATGCAATTTCTTTCATCTTCCAGTAGCTGCCTGAACTTTGACTTAGTCCAGACTCTCCTTTAGAAAGCTTTGGTTTTGGAGACTGTCTGTCAATATCCACTGAAAGGACCCTCTTTTCCACTTGAGCATGCAGTGACAGGCAGAAAAAGCCTGGATGAGGTAGTTCATGCTCAATGCCAGGTACCTGTCCTACAGATACAGCATTTTGCATGTCTGGCACAATCGCCCCAATTGTGAGTTCCCACAGAAAGAATTAATACAAAACCATTGATAGGAGTGACAAACAAATTCCAAAAAATACACTTGACTGTTTTGAGCACATTTTCCACAGCTGGGTTCAGTCTGAAAATGATGGAAGGCTTGCCAGACAGCAGGGTATGAAGTCCAGAGTTTGTTGACATTTGCTGACTGGCTTGAGTTTGGAAGACCATTTTTTCTCAAAACCAAATGATTGTGTATCTTGTCCACAGACTTCACTGTCAATTATATATTGCTTTGATACTTTGCTATTAAATCAGGCTACTTAATTTACTATGTGACTATTTTATTACTTTATTCTGCTCTGAAAGCTGTGGAGTACTTAGATTAACGCCTCTAAGAAAATCAAACACTCTCCATGAACTGTTCCCATGAATCACTTTTTTTTTGGTTTGAATAAACTGGTTTTTTGCTATCCAGCCTTATACTGAGACACTTATTCACATGTTTTCAATGAGTCTTTTGTCTTAGTTTTCTTTTTTCTTCCCTTCTCTTCTCTAAAATACTGACATAAAAGTAAGCTTTGTCCTGAAATTGTCCACGTGAATTATCGTAGTTTTTTCACATTAGGGAAAATGTGATCATAGTTAATCTGTTTCTGCTTTTCAGCATTTTGCAGTGGTGGCACCTTTGATTTAATGGAATGCTTGTCCAGCTTTCATTGCCTATCCAGACTGTTTTCTTGCTTGTACGCTTAGAAAAAATTGGAATCACGTTGATGGCTTCTTAAGGCGCAAATATGTATGGCAGACAATGGACAATTATTTGACTTGTTCAGAGGAAAAGAACTATTGTGGTAATGATGCTGGTCAAAAAAGATTTTAGCAGATGAGTGTTCTATAACACAACCTAACAAAACCTCCAACTCCTAACCAACTTTGTACCTCCTAACTCCCTGTCAAGTGTAAAGTTCTCAATGATTTGAAGCACACACACACACACACACACACACACACACACACACACACATAGAGTAAGTACTCAACACCTGACTAATCACAGCATTTCTTGGGCTTTCCTGACAAAGGAAACCATAGAGCCATGAGAGGCGAAGGATATCTTTGGAGCTGTATATCTTCTTTTCATTGCTATCAAAGGGAAATGAAATGAGCAACAGAAGTCATGAGTCTAAACTCGTTGCATAACTAAAGCAGTTGGGTCACGACTAAGGCTGTTGTGAGACTCCACACACCAAACTGCCAACAATTAGTAGAAGGCTGAACTGTGTTCCTAACAAATACTAAACCCACAAATGTGCAGTTACCAAATACAGCTGGCTTGCAAAATTTGTTCTGTTTCATTCCGGCTGTTTTGTCCCCATCCTGCCCACTCATGTCCTCTGCAGTCAGTAACCCGTCTGGTGTCTAGAATGATGACAGTTCTGCATGACTTCTGAGATAACAAAATCTTGATTAATAGGAAGATTATTGTGAAGATTTATTTTAGAGAAGATGGCTGTGGAAATAGCCCGTATGTGTCTGCTTCTTCCAGATAGAAGGCAGTCACTTGAGAACCTTCCGGGTACTGGGCAAAAGGAGAACTGGAGAACTGATCCAAGGGAAAATGAGAGTCTTTTTGATCTACAAACAGGTATGTTGATAAAGCACTTTTTCTCTTGCACATTTCACCAAACCTTAGTTCTGGCTTCCATAATTTCATTTTTTCCTCAATGAAAGTTTAAGATGCTTTTGTTTTTCTCCCTTTTTGTATAGTACTGAGCAGATTTGGTGCTCTCTTGATGTTCAGAGACTGAACTGTGGACAGAATGGTTCAGATGAACAATCCTAATGGCATGGTCCATGAGGCAGAGCAGAATTCTGATGAAAATTAATTTAAAGAAAATTGAATCTAATTAAAGAACAGTAAGCATGCACGAAATCCCTTTACTGGCAATACTGCACAACTGGATATAGACAGGCATCCCATAAAGAACAAGACCAAAACCAGGACTTCAATATCTTGAAATCATGAAGCAAACATGCCTGAACTCAGAAGACAGTGAAATGAAAGCTATGTTTATTTACATTTCTTTTAAAGCCATGTTTATTTCAAATTGGGTTTGGTGCAGCAAGCAGGAGTTCACCGGCTGTTCTAAGTGGAAGTGTCATACAACATTTGTGTTTAGACAAGATGTACAGGATTCAGGTAATGGAATACCCAAAAGACTGTCCACATGAATGTGTTGGCTTCATGAATGAATCATGCAATATGTTTCAACACTACATTAAACAAAAATATCCTGTGACAGACACATTAATTTGTTCATGCGTGTTCTCATCAGACAAAGCAAAAAAAAAGCATAACCCATAGTTAGGTGATGCTGTAAAAGCTTTGCTTTTGGTTATAGATATTTTCATTAAATATCTTTTCTCAGTGGAAGAGACCAATGGAAAAAGAATGACTTAGGACAATTCCTATTTACAAAGATTAGGCACTTGCATATTTTTTATGGGCTGTTTTTCTCAGTTTTGGCTCTCATCTACCCCTCCCACTGTCACCTCCACACTATTTTTGCACAGTCTTAGAGCAAAACATTGGTATGGAAGAAACACTTTCTCTGTAGACATTTGGAGAATGGTTTGCAGAGGTGCCTAGTGAATGGGTACAGGAGGAGAATCTGTGTAAGGAATAAAAATGGCTACTGCCATTAAATGTGTTTTAAAATTTTAAAAAAGTGTCATACAAGCTGTGTGACACTAAAAAATTCCTGTATGCAATGGAGGAAACAGGACTTTCATTAAATAATAATTTGAAGATTTCTACTTTTCCTGAATTGTTGACTGACAGATTGCAAAGCTTTGGATCTGTTAATTATTAGATTTGTGATTTTCCTTGACGAGTAATTCTCAGGATGCAATTTCTGTGTAATGCAATAAATAAGCAGCTGAGTGTGTGAGATTAGTTATGGGAGTCCTGTTCTGTCCTTACATACATAACATGAGATTTACAGTATATCTTGCCACCTACTGCAAGCAAAAGCAGGAATATATGAAATACTTCCTTGCAGAATACTTGGGCTAACACTGATCTTTTAACACGTAACAAATGCTACTGGAAGTCAAGCCCACAGCCTGCCCAAAAGAGGGTTTGCCATCAAAAATAGTAGGTATACTTACACCTTTGGGAATAGTAGGTATACTTACACCAGCAAATTAAAACAGTTAGATTATTTGATGCAAACACTTAAGCATGATCTTTTGTTTTCCTTTCTCTCATCCTAACTACAGTAGAAATGTTCGGTCTCAGTGAATGCAAGAAAATAATTACAGTGAACACAGCTGCATTGTACAGGCGCTGTGAGCAGAAATGTGTGAAGGATGGGCCTAGATCTTCCTAGACTCTCAGTGTCAAAGACTCTTGAAATCAGGGCCTCTTCATCTCTCAGATGGATGAATATTATTTCTTGCCACCCTTACTTTTGGAGTCTATGAAGGTCATGACAGAAATCAAGCTTGATGGTTCTTTCATGTCTGTAAGGGCAGGTGATGCTGTGAAACGTGGTCTCTCAAAACCCTGCAACTGAGTTTCACTGTGCACCCATGCTCAGATTTTTTTGGAGTTATGATGAAGAGCCACATGGCCTAACACCAGGCAGGCTGTGAGCAAGAAGACGATTGTTTTTTGACTGCAAGGGGGAATCTGAGGGATAGTACAGTCATTAGAGTGGGAGCTTGCTCCAGGAATTGAGCTTGTTATTCTGGCTCATGCAATGTACAGGCATGTCCATGGGTGGGCCCACGTTTGTGTGAAAAATGCAAGAGATATTAGGTGAAAGAAACTTTGGTCAAAAACAAGGCGCTCATACCTCAGTATCACCTTATACCCATCACCACCAGAGCTTCATAAACCTCAGGCTTGAAATCCTGAGCAATGTGGTGATGACACACAGGCTAGTACCTAATCATGTCATGCCGAGACATCCAAGCACACCACGTCCCACAGTACCCCTGTCAGCCAAAAGACTTTGGAGACATCATTAGCTACAAGTGACTTCCTACTGACCCAGGTACTGTGCAAGCACCTACAGCACCATAGTTTATCACCTTGGGCTGCAGTGGCTGTAACAGCTGTGACATCTGAAGTGACCTAGCTCAAGCTTTAACTTAATTTTTATTCCATCGCTCTTGCACCACACTGAAGCATTTGTTTTGTGGTGTTTTAGAGGGAAGCTGCTGACATCTGACTCACCATTTCCTGCAGCATGTAGGTGTTTCTTGGATCTCCATCAAACAGGATCCCATCCCAACATTGCTCACCATGAGAGCTGGCTCTCAATCACAGCCACAGCACCACAGTACTGCTTAAATCTGGAGCATCCAGGCTACTCATATAGACTAACAAAAGCAGTTTATGGTAGCTAAATGCATCTCCTGTATGTCTCCTGCTTTGTAATATCTTTCCTTTGGTTTCGCACTTTGAAAACAAAGGATAAAATATAATTTCAGGTAGAACAAGGGTGGTTGCAGCGGAGATGGACTAAAATAGAAATGAAAAATTTGATTCACTCACTACAAAACTGAATAGCAAAAGGATTAAATAAATTGTAGAATGCAAATGAAGCTTTTCCTGCCCATCTCTAAAAGTTAAAATCATTGCAATAAGTAACATGGTTGTCATGGTGATCAAGTGCTTGTTTATGGTAAAATACATCAGGCAAAGCTAAAATGTTTTTAATTTAAAGCTCAGTTGACAGGAAACTGAGTAATGTAAGCAAGAGCAGAAATATATTTTGGTAGATGCATGCAATTAATTATTTTTCCTATGAAAATTCCTGTCACTTCTCAGTGTTTTTTCTGCCCCCTTCTTATCTTCATTCAAGTTCTGAATATGTTTGTCTTCCGACAGTGCAATGAGCCAGCAAGACAGGTTTCAGGGAAGATGGAAATGGGTGCTACTCACAGGCATACTCCTGGTAGTAAACAGACAATAGGAATGTCTTATAGTATTGTTTTAGGGAAGAACAATCCTTAAATCTGAATGCTGTACTGTACATTCTGCGGTCCTGGCACCTGCAAATATGCAAGCACTCAGCTGACTCATCTGCAGCATTGCATTAGTTCAGCATTTCTTTCTCTTGAAATTGTCAGATGATTGAATTGTCTGAGCACCAGAGACTAAAATTCAGTTTTCTTTGCCTAAAACTAGCAGTCATTAAAAAAAAAAAAAAGGTAATGAAATATTCAATTTGCTTCTATCTAAATTGAGGGGAAAATCTTGTTAAGGGAGGAAGTGTCTGACAGACTAGAAGATAGTTTGCCACATGATTACAAATTAGTTGCAAGTAAATTACTCTTGTTAAGCTGCAATAGGCCCTACTTCTGCAAGGAACTTTATGAAAACATTGGGGCAAAAATGCCCACTGGAATTTGATGGCAAATTTCCCAGAGACTTCAGCACCTCTGGGCTCAGCTCAAGACAACTGAAAAACAACATCCTCACCTACAGCCGTGCAATTCCAGATAGTACTTCATGTCCATGTCAGCATATCTAATGGACTGTAATAGGAGCTTTTGATGAGGTCTGGGACACACAGCTCAGCTATTGAAGTGTTGGAAGCAGGGGTTTTGCAGAAAGCATAAAGAACATCACAGACATCACCTTGTCTCTCCTTCTCTCCACCTCTCTCTGATTAAAGGCAATGAATGTGATGAACAGAGATGAGTATCTGAATGAATTGTGTGTAAGGACTGCTGGCTCACAGGGGAGGCTTTCGTGGTAGCAGTAGGGAAACTGAGTCCCCTTTGCATTTAGTGATATTTTTAGCAACATGACACTTTATGCTTTATCATTTTAAATGAACTGGTAAAAAATAAGCCAGTAACAACCATTATAGATTGATGGTCAGAGTTAAATCTCATTGAATTCATTAGTAAGGCAAATTAATTTTAACAGGCTTGAGATCAAGACTTTAATGGTACATGATACAAGCTAGGTACCTTTTGAAGATGCCACTTCAGAGTAAAAGAGGAAAAATGTTTAAAGTTCTCATACTATCAAAGACGAAAAGATGTGGTTTTAAGTTGAAAAGCCTATCAGATGACTTTGCTAAATAAATTTCATTTGTTAGCTAATTAGATTTGTAGATTGCTGTATAGATTATAGGAATTGTTTTCATGGCATTACTAGTAACCACAGCATTATTATTACCATCATGAAAATAGCTTTTGGATGAAATTTCCATCTCATAATGCTTCATCAAGGCAGTATCAATTTCACGTTTATTGAAAAACAGTCATTAGGCATGGATGAAAGTGAAGGTAAAATTTGGTTTTTGGCCTAAGCAGATATATTAAATCAGTGTAGCTCAAATTATTTCAACAGTTCAATATTTCTTGCAAACCAAAGAAATATGTGTTCCTTGTAAGAGCTGGAAGTCTACCAAGGTCTCCATTTTGCACACTGCAATGTCTTTGAGATACAAAACTAGAAAGTAATACGCAATTAAATGAAGGCTAAATTCATCCAAATAGAAATACTTGACTGGTGAAGGCTTGGTTTTGTAAGAGCTGCAGGTACATGGCCCTTGGGAAGTGAGATAGGAGACCTCTGTGACCATTTTAGTCTGCAAAATTTTAAGCTGGTTTTCTCAGGAGGTGACACAGAAGACAACAGACCTGAGCACTAATGCTAGTTCTTCTCCTGGCTAGCTGTAGTCCAGGCAGGACACATATAGGTAAATGTGGTAAACAACACAAACATCTGCTTTCTTCCACTGGCCTTATCTTTGACGCAGAAGAAATATGTGCAGTAATAAAAAGTTTGTCCTTTTGTCTTGGTCTTAATGGTACTGAATGATGCCATGAGCTCTGTCATGAGGATATCTGCGAGAAGGTGGACAGAGATCTTCTTACCCTTTCTCTCATCATCCATAAAACCTTCTACTGCACTAAGCAGGAGTTGCCTGCATGGTTTTTTTTGAGCACTGCAGTCCATTTTTTTTCCATCTCTTACAGATTTCCCCTCATGTTCATCACTGTAATATCTGATCATATTATCCACGTCCCAGTCAGGCGCCAGTGGTAGGATTCTGGAGGAAAGAAATGGTCACATAAACATAATTTTCTTTGTGTTTTGCTGCATTTGAGGCTGCTATTTTGTTATTGCCATTTAATTTCATTATTCAATTCAGAGCTGAAACACTAGCCTGAGAGTTTCCACTGGAGTGTGCTAAGAGGGTATCTGATTTCCTCTCTGTTTCCCCTGCCTGCTTTATAATTTTTCCACAGAAACAGATACGGACACAGATTTTCAGCACAATGGCAAGGAGACAACTAAAACATTTAATGTGCCAAGGCTTCTTTGCTTATGTGAAATCAGGCGCGTTCCTGCCTGTCTGCATGGGCTGGGGTGTGGAGCAGCTGCGAGTCACCTGCTCAGCCACCAGCCCCCACAGTCTCTCACCCCGCCCAGCCAGCACTGACATGTTGTGATGGAAGGGGCACAGGAGAAACAGGAGACCTTTTCTTCCTAATCCGGATGAAATTACCTCTCCAGTGAAATATGGGCGCAGCCTTCAGGGTGTCAGGGCTTAACCACAAAGGTCAGGTTATTCAGAAATGACAAAAGCAATGACACACAACTCATTCAGATACACACTTGTTTTCTAAGAAGGATGAATACTGAATCTCTTTGGAGCCCAGCTGGAATCCTGGACACTCCTGGAAATCAGGATTTTTATGCTGAAAGATCAGTCACAAACCAAACCCAGGAATACTAAGCAAAAATGCCACTTTGTAGAGAAATGGAAAAATAGGCTGGAATTTCAACAACTCATGGATGAATTTTTTCTTTTTATGGAATCCTGGTCTTCAGCAATTGTTCTTGATAGCTTTCTGCCTCAGACCTGAAGTAAGGAAGGCTGTAGTTAAGCTTAACTAGATGTCTTCTGGTTACTGTCTAGAAAGCCAAATAAGATGCCTAAAAAGTGGTAGCACATGTACGAAACAAAATTATAAACACTAAAAAGGGCAGATACTCTTTGTTCAAACACTGTTTTTTGTCATGATGAGCTTTTGCTGTGTTAATAAATTATTCCTTAGCCTTTTTATTCTGAAGAACACTGGTCTAGATCGGCATAGTATTTCTCATTAATTTCAGAATGTTTGAGCTCCTCAGAATCTTTAATGTATTCTTTTGGCAGCAGGTAACATGTAGGCCAGTCCCATTGTCTTATTTATTGAAGTATTATACAGTTTTGAATAATCCTTTCATAATACTAAAGGTTACAGCACAGGGATTTCACAATCTTGTGTGCAGTGTTTATCTGTACCTAGACAGTCCCAGACCATCTGCCAGGACTGTTTTTCTCTGATTATGGATCAGAAAAATTATAGTGACAATGAATAATTATTTTCCATGATAAACCAGGAGGCAGATGACTCAAAAGACTAGTAATGCCTAGAAAACAAGTCTTTGCCCTCCAGTTCACTGGTTCAAATGCAGCTTGAGGCACAACAGAGCAGAAATCAGACCTGACTAATTTTTGGGGTACCTTATGGAAAAATGTTGGTCATATTATTTTGACAGTTGTGGCACTTCTTGAGAAAGTGTGGAAGAATGAGAAAAGAGCTAATGACCTCAGGACAGGCTGAGTCTATACTACAGTAACATCAAACATCTAACTCTATGACAGCAATATGATGCATGAAGAAAAGGACCATGGAAAAATGAAAAATGTCCAGTGTTTGAGTGTTTCTCATGGACACATGGGAACCTGGCAAGCAGGCTGAGACCACAACTGCTGAGAACCATCAGCAAGCCACTGAAATGCAAATGTAATAGAAGAGAAAGTGGGAAATCAGTCTTTGACAGTGGCTACATATATAGTAACTATTTACACATTTAATGTGTAAGCTGTCATCTGCAGGTCTCAAATGGTTTTACAGGCACTGATGAATTAAGTCTCAATACACCCTTACGAGATGTTTTATTCCTATTTTGCTCCCATGATTAATGTATAAATAAATGCACAGAGAGATGACGTGATGTGGCACTAAGACCACTGTAGGTTTATGTGATATAGTATAAAAATTAGGCTAGCTAGGTGCATTTGTTTTCCTGGTTACTTAAAGTGATGTTTCCCCCTGCACAATGATCTCTCTTATCCCAATAAAAATAGAGGCAATTATACCACTCTGAAATTCTTTAAAACCTATGCAAAAGAGAAAATTGTTGTATGCAATAACCAGCAACATCAACACGGAGTATGGAAAGAAAAGATTCAGAGATTTATACCGAACTCTTTTTTTCTTGAATTTGCACTGTCTCCAAAGTATTTTAGGTTTGCAATAGTTACAGAGAAAATGCATTAATGTCTTGGGGTGACTCTATCGTGTATCCCCTATCATGCTCTATGCCCAAAAAGTAATATTGTGCCTTTTCTGTGCCTTTAAACTGAGCTTGAGAAGGATATATAGGATATACAAATCTTTATGATCTACCAAACAGGAAGGGTTCTTATTCTTGGAAAAAGTTAATTCTGAGTAAAACCAAAATCAGCTATCTTTCTGTGATCAAAATATCTTTTCCGTTTAATGACTGCTGTATGTATAAGGAAACCGTTATATCTTCGGGTTTTGATTTTTGGTTCAAAGCTCTGGTTCACTTACAGGTGCTTTCCCTGTCCTTTTGGATTGTTTTGTAGAAGACACTTTGAAACAAGCTAAATTCAAGTTGGAGCAAATAACTGGCTTTGGTAAAAGCAAAACCTGCTGCTATCTTTAATTTTTTTTAAATTTTTTTTTGTAATTCAAGCTTCAAAAGATTTTTTCTACATTAGAGCAAGTTTAGAAAATCGGTAATTTTACAGAGAGAGAAATGTGCTTTGTCTGTGGTTTACTTTGTTCCCACTACTATTGTTGAAGGTTTTGTTCTTTTTCACCTTACGTGCTGCAGTTCAGGGTTGCTGTCTTTGCAGAACAGCCCTTTGAAAGACAGGCCTGATTGTCCATGCCATTATTCTAGCATTGACTTTCCTGCTGTTTACTTGATTCCAGGAGAGTATTCCTGATATACATCACTCCGGAAGGAGGAGTGGCTGGAAATCAGAGCAGTGGGTTAGATGGTATGATTGGCAACTCAGCAGCCCTTAACAACAGCTCTGCATCTAGCTGACAGCCCTCACTTAATGCTTGATTCTGGACTTCAGCCCTAATCACACAGAGCCTGTCCTGAGTGTGCAGGTAATTAACAATGACAAGCACTGACTTAGGTTCGAGGGGGATGAAACCCAGACTTCTGCACAAGTACCTTTGGCTACAGTACATGGGGAGAGTTTATGAAGAGTTTAGGTTGTTGCACTGGCTTTCTCTCTTCTTCCTTCTAGTAAGGCAGGGATGATGTTAATAATTTTATTTTTATTTTTCTTCAGTTACATTTTCAGATTATTAGCTGCCCTACATTTCTAAAAGCTTGATCAAACCTAGAGACAAACACATATCTACTTCTAAAAATGCCAAATGTCTTTTGGGGGAGATTATCAAAGGCACATAAAGGAAGTAGGAACACAAATTATTGAGCTTTTGAAACTTTTGACTCCTGTTTTAACCCTTTTTACCAATAGATCTGACAGTTTTAAACAAGGCGGTACTTTTAGTTCAGCTTCTTCGTAGCTTGGCTGGCTGGCCGCTGAGAGAGCTGTCAGTCAGCTCTCAGAAGGCACACATGGCAGACTTGTCAGTGTGTTTGAAACTGAGACTCATCCCAGGTCTTTCCTATATTAATCTTTTTCCACTGCTTTAGTCACTCATGTCATTGAATACCTTCCTTGCCTTCTTTGTTCTTCAGCTATGAGGGCCACTGCCATGGGTGAAAGATTTGAAAAATAAGCTCTTAGCTGCTGTGTTAAGTGGTGTATTACTAAGCAGGATTTACTTGGTAAGATCACTACATGTTTAACAGGAAAGCAAGCTTGCACTGGCCTCATGTCGTTCTTCTTTGAATACGTCCCATGCAGATCCCTCAGTTACCACGTCTCTGAATTTTTCTATCTGCTTCTCTGTGCTGAAATGTTCTCCCATGACCAGTTGTGTTACTTGGTGGAGAAGCTGTCATTCAGGGAGAAACTGGGGGAAGGATTTCAAAGCCAGCTTACCTTCATCACCTCAGCAAACTGGACTAGTTCTGAATGAAGGTAGCCCTACTTGCCCTGTAGGGAAGTAACGCTGCAGCATAGCTTGAACACACTCCTTCAGTCAGGTAAATTAGCCTGGGTCACGTGTTTTCCACATATATACCAAGGAGTCCCTATATTTCCAAAGGAGTCTCCTTTTTAACTGTATATTAATAAAATACACCTTCAACGACAGGGGTACTGCCGGGTAATTAGACTTTAAATGATACAGCAGACTTTACACTGCCTACAGGGTAATTAGACTTTATATGATGCATCACATAAGCTGATGAAGTTTTCTAATTAGTAAATTTCATACACACAATTAGAGGCATAATGTTAACCTGAAAAAAACCTGATTAAATATATCCTTCTTGGGGCTTGGCAGGAAGTTTTCTCCAGCTCATAGTGGCAGTAACTGGCCAGTTTATGCTTCACGTCTTCATGGTTTCCTCTGTGGCTGTGTAGGATGGGATCACAGCCTTGGATCTGTTTTGTCATACAGAGTCCCTGCTGGGAAAGAACCTGGAGCATTAACAATGTCTTTGAGTTCACCTGCTCTCTCCATTTTTAAGTTTTTATTTGTGCCTGTATGTATTTTATTGAAGGTTTAAGGTTGTTAGGGAGGTTTGGGGAAATGTTTTATGGTGGTAGGAGGAAGGGGAAATCAATACTCCATGGGTATGGTTGTGCCTACTACTGTGCAGTCACGTTTTTGAAGCTCATATGTTCTCTTTTGGTTTTACATTTCTACTGTCCCAGTATCTTTTTAACTGATCTGGAAAGGTTTTCATATCTTTATGTATCACAGAAAGCTTGTTTTGGAAGTAAGGTTTTTAAAGAGGTTTCAAGGGTTTGAAAAGGAGAAAACAAACAGAAAATGGAATGTAAATGGTGAAATGTACAGCTAAGACAATTTTAGATAGCAGGCACAAACATTTCTGAAATGCCACAGTACAGGGAATGCTGTGTTTAAAAAAACTGCCTAGGGCAATAAAGAAAACAGCCATTTCTCAAGTAATTGTTGGAACTGGACTTAGGAAGTGAAGTAATTGAAATGAGACAGTATTAGCCAGAAGGGGAAGCATAAATCACTGGCAAGAGGAAAATGAAAGGACAAATGGAAACAGTGCTGGGGAATAGGCACTACTACAGCTAAAATGACAGCAATAACAAAAGATAAAATCTACAGCTGTTCTACAGAGCCAGTTTTGTGGGTGGGGAGAAACAAAATATCCTGAATTAGGTATTTTTATTAATTTAGACGGTTAATTCCAGCCTACATGCTAGCTACTTTCATTTTCCCAGTGATCACTCACAATTGTGGACAGATCATGGAGAACATATTTGGAAAGCCTCTTCTGATGTCAGCAGTTTCTTGGATTTGATGGGCAGTGTGTACACCTACATAGCCACCAGTATTTCCTATATATGTAATAGTAACTTCATTGAAGACGGTGGCTGTTTTGTAGTAGATTCAATTCCTGTGTGCTCCAAACTTATATCTGTTCTTCAAGCTGATATTCTCTCTCATGGAAACTGGACTCCAGACTTTTTAACTGGTTTTGATCCAAAATTATTTCAGTTTAGATTGCAAAATGCCTTTTATGAAAGGGGAATGTGAAACAACAGAAGGCAAACTTCTCCTTAACGTAATTCTTACCTACAGACTGCTGAACTGACATTACAGAATATAAATCTGTAAATCTGTCATAGATATTTCACCAAAAAGAAAAAAAAAAGACAAAGCAACAAACAAACCCAACTATTCAAACATTTAAAGGGTTTAATTGAAATACAGAAAGATTATCCTGACACAGCACAGCTCTTTCAACTAGAAGTTTTCTCTATTACATGTTTTAAACACAATGTCACATAAAAGTAAAAAAACCTTTTGTCTTCCTCACAGGAGCCTGCACAAAGCATTTAGCATCTACTTCAACATCCTTTACTGCGCAGAGCCTCCTGAATCTCAGGTGAATATCCCATTTTATTCACAGCCAGCAATCTGGCTAGGGAAACCAGCTCATCTATGCTTTGGACCTCTGACTCCTGCTGTAACTATTCAATCCATCTTTCTCATTCTATGTGTGACATTTTATGCCCTTTCATTCATTTCAGATAGGTTTTCTGTTTAACCTTGTGGTACCAAAACATTTCATTGTATTTGAAAGCAATGGCATCTGGTAATTGGCAATGCACTAAGTGGCGAAGGGCACCTCCAGTAATTTACTTGAATGCTGTTTGTATGAAGCTGAAATAATTTGATTTTCAGCAAAGGGCTATAAGCATATTAACAGTGTCTTCTGGGCCATTAGTGTAGAGACTGTCTTGGCTCTGCATTTTCACTGCTTTAAAATGAATGATCAACACCTGTTGATAAGGAGGATCAGTAGTAAAGGCTTAAGAGGGTTTGGAAGGATTTTTCACAGCTATTTTTGTTGTCTAGGTTACATAGTCATGTTACTGTAACTTTACATTTCAATATTTAATCAAAAATTCAAAATATTTCTCATGTCTAAATTGTAGTTTTCTGGCCAATCCTAAGTGTTACCTGTGTGCACACATGGCAGAGAAAGAAAATGAAGTATAAATATACATTTGTGTGTGAATAAAAAAGAGCCTATGTACAAGATTCACTGTGGATTAAAAGGCAGTGTGAGCCCTGGGGCTGTGTATAGGGCTCAGAGCTGGACATTAAACCTTATGATGCTTGAACAAAACGATTGAAAGGCATGATTGGTCATATCAACTTTACATGAAGTGAACAGTGTGTCTTAAGTTTCTCCTTCTTCAAAGTGGAAATGATGAATTCATTGTGTGGAGCATTTTGGGGTCTTTAAATACATATTCCAGGCAAGGAGGACAGGCAGAACAGGGAGTGTTGCTAGCTTCTATTATTTTCTTCTGTTGACATAAAAATGTAAAGATTTGTTTTGGCCAAGTCTCTTGTATTTAAGCCGGCCTTGTTCATCTAAGTTGGCATTATTATCTACTAATTATCAAAACATAAGTTAAGTATATCTGTTTTGTTAAGTTACAAGTGGGAATTACTTGCATAAGCAGAAAAAGAAGGGCGTAAGGAGAGAGGCACATGTACCTGAAGTGAATTGCATAGAGATCTGTCTGACAACCCAGACCAGAAACAGAAGAGCTTTCTAAATGTACATTTTGATATGAAGCACAATTTCTTTTGCCTCCTGTTTCTCAGACTACTTCATTTTCAGTCCGATCAATTCTTACTCATTTGCATGTCATTATACAATGCCGATGGTATGTTTAGTGACAACAATCACATAAGTCTGCAGGTTCAGCAACAGTACAGCTACACAGACAGATGTTTGTTCATTCTTAACGACATTAGTTTGGGTGACATTTGGCTTTTAATGAACATTATTCATGCTCAATTACGGTGGAATAGATAAAGAATTGAAAGAAACAATCACATCTGTGTTCCTGAATGAAAAGTCTTTGTGACGTGCTTATAGAGATTGAAGTGTCATCTAAGTAAATTAATTATAACAATCTGTTTCCAAATTCAATCTGGCAATTATTTGCTTTTCAGAATAGCCAGCTTTGATTTTGTTTACAGATTTTATACAAACTTTGCAACAGGCCCATAACCATGTCATCAATTCATTGCTTTTTTGAGGCTCTAGGGAGACAGCTGTGCAACTGCAGAGGTTACAGCAGAATTGAGCCCGGGGAGGGAGTGGGGTGGTCTCCATTCCCTGCCGTTGGAGGGCATCAGGGCAAGTCTATTTATCTGAGTCGTGGATCAAATTTCTGAATATGGATTATGAATGAGGGACCCCAAATGACTCTCCTACTCAGTCTTTCCAGTTCTGAACTCCTAGTATGTCACAGAATCACAGAATAAGCTGAGTTGGAAGGGACCCACAAGGATCATGGAGTCCAGCTCCCGGCCCTACACAGCACCATCCCCAAGAGTCTCACGTCTGCCTATAGCACATAAGATCTACTGTGTGGTAAGTGATAGTCTGATTGTTTTTCATAAAGGATTTTTATTAGTTCGTGTTGAAGTCTATACAGAAAAAAAGGCTGAACTTGGCTCAGGTCTGTCAGTGTGGATGCATGGAAATAGTAGTGATTTTTTGTTAGCTGGAAGTACCTTTTTAAACTTTTAACAGTGTCTTGTAATGTTTGTGGCTCTGAGATTTGTCTTCAAACTGCAGCTGAATTTCACACATGCTATCAGGGTGCCTTTATCATCAGCTCTCTTAGAATACACATATGTGTGCTAATACTTTTCTGGACTCCAAATCACAATTTTAAACCAACTCTGTCCTATCATTTACCCACTTTTCCTTTAATGGGATATCTGCAAATTAATCCTACAAAAAGCCAGTACTAAACCTTGACCTATTCAAGAAAAATTCAGATTATGAATAAGCAGGATCTGGATTTACATCTCATTACAGCAAGTCTGAAACCACCTCTTACATTTCTTTGATATCCAACATAGTTTAACTGATGGTGATCTTGAACCACATGTTGGATGGATGTGTGCATATATGTATGAAACTACATAATTTCTATCAAAAGGTATTTCAAGAAGAATGGAGAAATGCAGGTTGAGGCAGGAATTTTTTTTGATTGAAATTTTAGGTGTCTCATGGTTATTCAATAAATGAATCCATCATGATAGTGCTGTTTCCAGAGAAACTTTCAAAGTTATTCCCTAGAAACAAAACGAAGATCAATTATCTCCTGCAAAAGTGCAACACACTTACAGAATGGCAATGGCATGCAATTGGAATAGTGTCAAAGAGCTTTTTCCCCCTTTAGTATATCAGCCATATTAATCAGCTGCTTCTTTCTTTGTCCTAATAGATAGATTAGGAGAAGGAAGTACTATTAATATAAGGAGAGATGTTTTCTTGCCAGTATATGCCCTTTTCCTGTATGATGTCAAAGTACCTTTACTAAAGGTAGGTCTCTCTCTGTGCCAGTGTGCCATCAAGAGCAATCTCACTGCAAAGGAGGTCCCTTACCAGCTAGTTCCTAGCACAGGGCAGACCTCCTCTGATGACTTACCCAAAAGTTGTGTACTAGGTTTGCTTTATCTGCAAACACCGCTAATGGCTATCAATAACAAATCACAGGAAAATTCAGAGCCCTGCCTTCAGCAATGTAATAAAAAAATAGATTTTTACAGGTGAAAGAACAGCACGAAATGCTGCAGAAATAACTCCTTTAATGATTAATGAATCTAATTATTATTATTAATGATGATACCATGCTTAGAGTCATTAGTACAAATCTTAAATAAATGCAGGGCAAGTGATTTTTTAATAGCCTGGAATTACACAGTCTAAGAGATATTTATAACTAGAAAGCTGCATTATAATATTATGCATCATGATTGTTATATCAGCTAATTTTGCTCAATTTGTCTAATTTTTGCATTTGCTTATGAATCTTAATTAGCCACTGTGGAATTGAATGCAAATAAAAGATTATCGAAAACTAAAATAAAGGGTTTAGATAAAATCCCTTAAATTATGAGAATGAATTCTGTCACTTATTAAGAATAATAAAATTGACTTTAGATGTTACCACAGCCATAGCACAAAAAACACATTTTATTCCTGGTTTTCTATATTGAAGAGCAAGTTGGCTTTGTATTTGCATGGAAGCAAGGGCCTAGGAAAGTATACTCTTACGGAGATGTATCAGTACCCGTAAGTCAAAGAAGCTATTTATTTGGCAGTGCCTTCCTCCTCTAAAACTAGATGGGCAACTCTCTTCAAAAATCATGTGCTTATGTAAAAGGCAGCTTGGCTTTGTCACTTTCACCACCTAAGTGTCATATACACCACCAATTACCCATATACAGTAACTGTTTCCTTTGGAAGTTTTGAGGTGTTGATGAGTAAAATCCTGTCACCAATGAAGAGATCTACAAAGCAGCTGAAGAAATGTTCATCCTCAACAGGACTGGAAACCATTTGCTATATTCCAGTGACCTATCTGGATACAACCAGACCCCACACCTCCCACTCCTCACATCCAGTGTAAACAAAAAGACAGCCTGATAGCTCAGTGAGAACCAGTCCCTGCCACTGTTGCTGGACAAATGGAAACTCATAGATTTTCAGAGTGAGAGGCCTGGAGATCCCTCTGTGCTCTTTGATTCTGAAATTCCTCAGCAATTCTGTATGTTAGCCTATATGTTACAAGTTAAGCTTGTGTGTTACAAATAAAGATCCCACAGCTCTTCAAAGAACGTTTCTCCTGCTATCTCCCATCATAAATACTCAGTTATAAATCATGCACTGCACAAACTAAGCCTCATGTTCTTGTGTATTCTTGTCCCTGTCCTCGGTATTGAGTTACTGATTTCAGCACTAGTGGTTATAGCCGCGATATTGAGGGAGCAGCAGGAATGAACTTTCAAGGCACGGTCTGTTCTCCCCTTCATGTTGCACAGAGCAGATAAAGCACACTCCTGTGCTAGCTGTGCAGGACGAGGGCAGCTGTAGCTCCTTCAGCCACTGTAGAAAATCTCTGCTTGCATTCAGGATAAGTGGCAGGGATTCACTCACTCATGTACTGTCACGCTGACCACTGGCCGCGCGGAAGCCTGGCAAGCGACACGCTGCAGTGTCCCGGTCAGGGAAACCCCTTGGTGCGAAGCAAGCTGGAGTTGGCTCTCTAAAGAGCCCTCTGCCCTCAGCTCTCAAAAGAGCAGGCTGCAGTCAGGATGTTGCTATGCAACAGGCACAGGCAAAGGAGGAGGGAAGGACCTCTCAGTGCAACATTACCAGCTCCAGCGCTCCAGGAGAGAAGCAACCAAAAGAGGCGGGCAGAAGGGCTTGCCAGTGGCTTTTGTAAGGGGAAAGTTCAGGGGGGGATCCAAGGGATAAACCAATGGGGAATTGATGAGGGATGACAAGAAACCAATGGGGGATAACGGGGGGAGGAACTCATACAAACAGGCCAATGGGGTTTACAACTGAGATCAACTTTCTAGAATGTAATTAACTGAGCAATGAAGTACATGAATATGCAAAAGCAACCTAACCAATCGAGAACTGAGGAACGAGGAACTTACTAGAATGGTGGGAGGAGATGCTTCCATGGGTAACACCCAGAGGGACGAGCCCTCAAATCTCGGTGCCGCCCTCAGAGCCACTGTCGTGGGCGGGGAAATCAACCCACTGGATGCCCTCAGACCTGCCAGTGGGCTGAATCACCGCAACAATGTACCATCACAGTCTATCCTGCTTATCTAGCCTGCATCTTTGAATGCAGAATATTTACTGGAAAAACAATGGTTTATAGATTTTTTGAAACCTTCTTGCCTCATTTTAGAGACTCCAGGTGACACTGCTGCTGCCTGGGGAACTTACTGATGTTTGAATGCCACTGTCATATGGAAATGGCCTTTTCCATATGTCAAACTGTACCTTTTGAGCCACTTGGGCTGTGATCCTTTCTGGGTAGCCAGGCAGATAAGCTCCTTCTGCCACACACACCTTTTCAATGTCTAAACATGTAAGAAAACGATCAAAGTACTCCTCAGCTTTCTTCTTGGGTAATCAAATATCTTGAATCCTTGAGACATGCAATATGTTCTTCTAGTCCCTGGATACTCTTTTGTGACATTTAGACAGCAGCAGAAAGCAATTCACATCTTTTAAAAATTGGCATGGAGATAAGATTTTATCATACAAAACCACCAGGAGAGAGATGCTTCTTTCATAGTGTGGGCTCATCTATGCTTCACTACTAATAAATTTATATTTCTCTTCACTGATGTATTGCCAAAATGTTTTAAGTGTTGACCATTACATTTATTTAGCCTTAGTGCCACTCATAAGACTTGTTCTTTCTAGGAATTACTCTGTCATAGTTAGTGGTACTAACAAAGATTTGGGTTATACCTCATGTTTCCATTTCCAGTCAAACCAGTAGGAAATGCACTATTTCACAGGTGTGCCTTCTCTGGGGTTACTAATGCAGACTTGGACTTCAGCCTTTTTTACCTGAAAGGTCAGTAATTTAGTAATGCTAGCTATTTGGCTCTTTTCCTTTTAACTCATTATTATAACAAAGGGCAGCTATATCCAGAATGGTTATTATGGAATATATGTTATGCCCATCTGTTACAGGAGGATATCGAGAGCCTAGTGAGAATGATTCATAATTCTGAATGGAATGTCCTATGGAAATGCAATGTCCTATGGAAAGCATAGAGCATGGTGGCAGATGGGAAGAGATGGATCCGAGCAGATGGATCTGGGTGTGGTTCACGTCTCACACACTGATTTACACTGGAACAGAGCACTGGGGCTAATTTCTTGCCAGCAGGAATAGACCGCAGTGTGCACTTGTAGCAACCAACAGCAGATACCAAAATAATTCTGCTGAGGAGGCAGGCGTGCTCACAGTGCTGCTTATCCCAGTGTGAGCACTGGCACAGCAGCTGCACAGGAACAGCCAAGGGCAGTATTTTGCTGTCAGAATAGAACGCCAGAGTGAGAAACCACATAACGTGTTCAGGTATGACTGCTGATGGTGTCTGAGTGTATTCTGGATTGACTGATAGGGCTTCCCAGATGCCCACAGTTACCAGCCAGTGACAGCGAGGTGACAAGCAGATTGACAGCCGAATGTACTGTACCATACCATCTCCTGAGATAGTGATAAGTACAGGAATGACAGAATTTGATTGAAGAAGGCAGTCCTTGGTAATGTTAGAGATCATAGTTTGACTTGAAATATAGTGTTTTCAAACAATATATTAATACTTGTGATACTCCAAAAAAGCAGCCTAAGTAAATGAAATGTGTAGCAATGACACTATTTTGGAAAAGTGAATCACACCGATTAAATACTACTTTCTATTTAAAATTTGAACTTGCCATTACTAATATCATACGTGCTACTCATTTGATGAAATAGGGCATAGCTCAGAGCTCACCAAACTCCTCAGGAATCTTTCCTCACAACCTGATGGGAGCTATCTTATGCCTTTTGTATGCTGATGTTGATTTTGGGAAGAAAGTTGCTCCATGAAAAAAACATTTACAAGGTGAGACAAGATGATGAGAAAGAGAAACAAGTAATATACCTTACCACAGCTATCATAATTCATTTCTCTAGCTTGATTTCTGTTCAATTCACAAATTACACAAAGTCTGAGTTTGAGAAGGGAATAATTCCAGTGTACCCTCTGCAGGTGGTTTCAGGCTAAATTCAGTTCTGAGTAAGCACCCAGTAAGCCCTCAATTAAGTCTTTCCACTGAGAAGTATATTTTTGCTTTTCTTTGATCTGCAGGTGGGAACTATCAGAATTCATCAAGAATATTTTAATCGGTAGTGGGGGATGGCAGTACAAATATGTGTATGGTCATTTTGATAGCCTCTAAAACCCTGAGAGGTTATTTTTTAACCACCACCATATCTATCTGTAAAGAGACGGCTGGAGGGAAGAGAGAAGTGTACTTGAAATACGCCAAAAAGATATCTGCGCACAAAGGATGTCCACAGAAGCCTGTGTTGGGGCCCAGCGGTAGAGCGTGATGATCTAAGAGGAATGTTTGGCATGGGACACATGTTGTCTTGGATCCTGCTCTTCAAAGCTTCTGGATAAGCTACGATTAATGACTTTACAGGATTTTGAGGATCTCTGAGAATCTTGGCAACTGGACTTCAGGTGGAGTCTGAGATGCTCCAAACCACTCAGAATCATAATGAAAGACAGCGTTGTAAACCAGGTTATATTTAATAACTGCACACTGCCAACAGTAGTGTAAGATTCAAGAGAAGCTCTGAAAGCAGAAGGAAGATGCACACCGGTTGTATAGTCTCATTTTGTACCTTCTGCCCTCTCCTTTTGGAGGATTTTTATAGCGACATTTCCCACTCTGTACCTTCTTCCTTTATGCATATATTATAATCCCCATTGCCCTGACTTGAAGAAAGCAGCCTTGCTTATTTTAGGAAATCTAATGATTTACCTGTAAACAGAAAGACACATGTCTGCAAAGTTCATCATAGTAAGCCTTGTGCTTCTAATAAAATATTGATTTCTTCTCATCAAATAGTTTATTACTTGACTGGGCACCCTGATATATTTTTCACAAGATACAGCTATCACAAAGGGAATTAAAGTCTTTTCGGAATAAGAATTTGCTGTGTTTTGGGTTTTTTTTTAAGAAAGCATATTCCTACACAGCTCTGAACAGAGTGTTGTCACAGATGAATCCCTTCAAGGCAAGCACTGTTGCCATACCCAAGGGAAACAGGATTTATTTTTACACTAAGCTGAATTAATTTATTGAATTGGTGCACGATATAGTTAAAGGTCAGCATGTACACATAATTTCTAATAGATGCAACTTTTATGTGAATTCTCAAGTGCCGTAGATAGAAAAATGAGAGCCACATTGGAGACAGGGGGTTCTTCCATTCTGTGCTAAGATGATAACTTCTTTAATATCCTCTTCGTAAGAATCTTTGTGGTTTAGCACCTCATATGAAATTTAATACTTTTCCACAAATGGCTGACAGCAAGGAAGAAATACAATTATCTCAGGACAAAGAAGTTATTTTTAGAGCTCTGTATTGTCTGCTTGGCATCAGTTTTTTATAATACTTGACATGACATATATAACATGTATATAATTGGACTACTCGCTGCACTGTATTCAGACTCTGAGCTGCACTATATTCAGACTCTGATCCTATTTATATCTTTGCTTTGGGAAGTTTATATCCAGGTGCAGTGGCTGACCAGCTCAGCCATAGCCTTTTTCACTGTCTGGCGCAGTCACTGGTAAATCAATGCTATTGGTAGTAGCAGTTTGCTATTAGTTAATATAGAAAAAAAAATGTATTTGGAAAATAACAGTTGTTAAATCTCTGCTTTTATGTTCATTAGAAAATAGGGACTGTACAGGTGACATGTGTTTAAGATGACATAATACTGGTTAGGTAGGGGTGGCCATGCAATACAGGATCACGGCTTCCCAAAACTCAAGGAAGGGTGTTTTCTTGGCTACGGTGATTCTCTGCAAAGCCATTTTCCAGCAGTCTTAGATGTCTGTGAGTGCATGTGCATACCTGCACACATGCTGCTCCCCTGCTGACTGCATGCACTGCGCCCTCAAGTAGAAGTGATGCCCAACACAAGAAAAGAGCAAAACCATATCCCAGGAGGGCAGCGTGGCAGGAGAGGAGGGAGCGTGGGCATAGTGAATCTGGCCTAGCAGACACTCAGCACAGTATCAAGACTCTATGTTCTTTTAGTATCTGTTTCACATGATCATGTTCCCACAGAACCAAATCTTTCAGAAACCTTCCTTATTGATAAAATTTTTGGGCACATATTTTCTTGTTCTGTCCTGATTGGCATAGAGTGAAAATTACTGGGATGTGTTTTCTTTTGGCAAATTACACAATCACTTATTCTTGAAAAAAGATTGTGTTAGTGGGAAATTATTTATTATTATTATTATTATTACTATTAACAGCAATAATAATAATAATAACAGTGTTGGTGGGAGCTACTGAGAACATTACTGAAATATATTCTGAGATTAAAAACTAAGCCTGTTTCCAACACTTCAGCAATTCTTGAAGTTACAGAGCCTGAAGCTGAAATCATGTTTTCTTTATTTATGTATATTATATTTCTTTATTCATATTTTCTTTATTACAAGGATTTATATTCCCAGCATCTGAACATACCACTGGTCCTTCTGGCACATTATTGATTAGTTCAGCTTTTGTTGTTGATAAGCATTGTTGGCATTGTTGACACCTAGACCACAACAGAGTCAATACTGATTGAGGTGAGAGCAGGCATCCTCCCTGCATTCAGCTCTGCACATAATAACTATTCCTAGGTTGCAAAAGGGAAGAATGGAAAGGCTTTTTGTGTGTCTTGTATCAAGCTCCATGGTCAATAGCTAGGAGACCATTTAAATGGGTATAGCTCATACAGTTATTTGAGCACGTCACTGCAATGCTTACATATCTATAAAAACATTTCAAAGCAAATACATACATTTAATACTTTT
Organism: Rhagologus leucostigma; assembly: GCA_013397725.1. Taxonomy (NCBI): domain Eukaryota; kingdom Metazoa; phylum Chordata; class Aves; order Passeriformes; genus Rhagologus; species Rhagologus leucostigma. The sequence goes on from VZTD01005999.1 coordinate 1,999,444, forward strand.
CTCATTGCTATTCATATCTGAGAACATGGAGAAAATTTCTCAACAATGAAAGCTGGTTACTGATTAGGCAACTTAACGATACAAATTACTTTACGTGGGACTTTTGAAATCAGACTAATGAAAAGACAGCAGAGAGCAGTTCTGCAGTAGATGATGGAGTCGTGAATATATACTTTTATTTTTAAGAGTCTAGCTGTAGATTTCACACGTTAGAAAAGCTTTATTGACGCCTTAATTAGGTTTTCAATGAATGAATGTTTTTTCTTTTACCAGAGAATTTAGCTCATGTGTAATTAACTTACACTGGTATCCCCACAGCATGATTCATGGCTAAATTTCTACAACATGGTTCCATTTGGTACTCTAGATTTTATTAAATATCTTTTACCTTAACTATCACTGCAGTGATGGAATTCCTAAAAATAGTTTGTGAACTGTATGTCAGTCTTTCCTGAGTCTACAGGACTAGTGGAAGACTCACAGCATACAAAAATTATACCCAGTAGATAATGCAAGACAAAGAAATTGGTTTTTTAAATTTTAACAAATACAAACTGATCTCATTCTCTGGCAATTCTTCTCTTTTTTCCCTGCCTTTCATTGCAAGAGGAAAAAGCATCTTGTTTAAACAAGTAGTTGTTATTCCTGCCCAACATAGCACTCTATATTTATTCTGTTTTTACTCACATATAATTATTAATATAAGATATCAGCGAGGTTCTTCTTCTCTGATCAAGCTCATTTATTTGGCTGTAGTAATTTCTTGAAATTCAACATTAATTTAGATCATGCTCATAGTATTCTAAGGTAAGGTAAAGACATGATGTTTATCCTAGTAAACAACTTTTAATTTTAAAACTGCACTTTCTAAGTTACTTCACTTCCATATTAAAGAGCTCTTCAGAGAAGTAACTAAGAGGGACAAAAATAGCCCAAATAAAGGGAAAAGCAAAAAAGGGGGAAAAGCACAGCAGACTGCAGGAACCTGAGTTGCATGACATGAATTTATTTTGCCATCACATTCATATGAAATTTCATGGTGGTTGGCCCTGGAGTTAATTTAAGCGCTGAGAAAATTCTCCTGAATCTTGCTTGTGGCTACCATTGTGGTAAATATATCCTTTCTGACCCAGCCAAAATACTGATACCTAGTGAGTTTTTTTTTCCTTACCCAGCAACATGACAGTTCCATGTACTGTGCCATGGCTCACAGTTGCTTATGTTAGTAATAAAGATGTGAGGAGTTGAGAAGAGATTTTTTAATAAATATTCTTCAGGACATATGACAGACCAAGGTGGAGCAATATTGAGGAATGAACTCTGGAAAAAGAAAAAAGAAGGGAATGAATGTAAGGACTAGTGCAATGGAGGCAAAAGAAAAAGGAAGAGAAACTTAAAGCTTCATATTGGATACTCTTGCGCAGCATACCGTTGAACTTTTTTCTTTGTTAAACATAATGTTCAGATACACATGACTGAACCAGCAAATGAGAGAAGCTGATGGTGTACTACTGAAGATGGCTCTCAAGGCTCACTGTTGGGCCTTTTGTTTTTTGCTCCTGGGTCTGATGATTGACAGCCTGACAGCTTGCTGGAGCTCAAGGCAGAGGTTGAAAGGACCATGGTGGCTCACCCCAGCCTCATGGGAACTCGAGGCGCAGCGGCCAGCTCCATTCTCAAACTTCCTTTTCTTCTGTTTAAGAAACACAGCTTTCAGCTAGGGGGGTTTTTATGCTTTTCCATAAAGCCTGCCTAACAGACCAAAATCGCCACCTAGTGAGGATAGTCTCTCATTTCACTCATTTTACACAAGTCTTTCTTAAATACAACTGAGATAATTGTAATATTCCACTGCATTTAAGTTTGAGTGATAATGATAATATTTTGCAAGAAAAAACCCCAAGAATTTATGGAAAAATGCATTTGCTGAAGTGACAGGAATGCAGGCATTTCCCATAAAATAATATGTATCCAAGGACAGATGTTCCTACCACCTCTCACTGCAATCATTAAGGTGCTTACTTTAATGTCTTCAGAATGTATTTACAGGACTCTTGAGTGAAGAGCCACATTTAATGTCCACACTGGGCATCTTATGCCTCCCGCACAGGAAGTGCTTCAAAAGGTTTCTGAGTTCTTGATCCTGGTTTCTCTGAATGAATTGCTGAAAATAAACAAACTGCATAATTAGCTAAAACCCAAAGCAGTATCCAGAAGTGGTTTCACTTGTAGCATGTCTGTAATGAATTGAAGTGAATGCACAACAAAGAAAAGATAAACGTACATGTACCACCTTAGCAAGTTTTTGAAAAGGCTTCCAGCTAAATCCATTTTGCAGGTTCCTTTTGCTTGATCTGAGTGATCAAGACACTTTTCTATTATTTCCACCATGACACACCGTATGTAATTTGTTTCCTGTCACAGTGAAGAAATAAACTGGCTATTAAGGTTTAAAAAAATGCATAGCAAATCACTCTTAAGATTTTATTTAAAAAACAATTACAGTTAAATATACTATATTTTAGATTCTTTTCTTCCTGTCCTACATTTAGTCTTTAAAAAGCAACATTGTAAAGACTGCAGTTATGAACATAAAACACAAGAAAAACTAAAGGCAAATACTCATGAACCTCCAAATATAAGAGCTGTGACTTTCAGATAACCACATGAAAGAATTCTGAAGAAACCATGAGTATAAACAACAGTGAGATAGAAAGAATCAGTGAGTGTGTCCTTCAGATAGTTATTTTCCTTGACTTGCCTTGGTAGAGAGAGAGTTATGGTTCTTACTGCTGATGAATATTTCTAGATCTTTTTGAAACCGCATATGTCAGGCTTATATAAAATCAAATTTTGAATCTACTAGCAGAGTACTAGTCAAAAAAACCTTCAGGATTTATTTTTTTCCTCTCCAAATAGGTCTAATTTTAAACTGCTAAATGCTACTGCCTAAATTTATTTCCTGCTTTCCACAGAGGTAAATCATATTCTAAGTGTGAACACTAAACTTTGTGATGAAATGTGCTACTCAAACAAAGCATGGGGAATTTTCACAGCTGCAAAATCCAAAATCCAATGCAAAGTTACATGTGGAGTCACAGGCAATACACAGTACACTTCACAACACACTGTAGTATCTTACTCCTTCTGTTATGTTATGAGTCCCGAGTGATACGTGAACTGGGTTGAGACCCTGCATTGTGAACCAACAGCCATCAGATGGGGAAGGAAGACTGGCACTGATCACATCGAAACAGGTGTCCAAAAAATTACATCCTGTATTTCACGCATTTCTGGCACAAAATCTGTAACAAATGTGACTGCAGCATTGTTTCTCTGTACAACATCTCAGTATGAAGCTTTTTCCTAGGTTGGTTGTGCTCCACAGAACCTATATTAGGTTCACATACACTGAGCTGCCAGACAGTGACATGTGCTTGTTCTCTGCACGCCAGGAAGGAGAGCTCACTTCTGTTTGCACGGGGTTACCATGAATACATCAGCAGTCCTTGCTAATTTGACCTTTTCTGGTTTTTTTTTCTGCTGCTGTACATTCTGAGAAGGAGCAGAAGCTTTGGCTTACTGTGTTTTATTTATTAGGTTGCACTGCACGAGGATAAGCAAAGAAGATATGAATGATGTGAATGAATGAAGCCATGTGTTTATGCTCTCATTCTGAGAATACAATGAATCTCAGAAACTGCTTCATAGATATTTGGCAGACTTAAGAGTTCGTTTTGCCCTCTAAGAATTAGTGTTTTTTACCTTCCTTCTTGTTTAAGAGTGCTTGGGTCTCCTTGGTGAAAAGATAACTCAGAAGATGTATTAGCGTAAGCCAGACTGCTTGTTTAGACACAGGAGACCTGGTGCCTCAAATTAGGATACTCACCTCAGTCTCACCAGTTCATTTCATTTAAGGATGTGAGCCTAAGGATGTGAGTCTAAGGAATTCCTGATTTACAGGATCAACAGCATTTTCCTCACAGTGTTTCCTCACACGTATAATTAAGTATGTGAAACAGAACACAGTGTATGGATCTCTCCTTTAGACTGCAGCTTTCTGGATTTAGTAATCGTTGGGACATCTGGTAAGGTACCAGCTATCAGATGAAGGAAACTGAGGTGACAATTCTTCCATCAGCTCAATATATCCCTGAGATATGACTAGGATTGAGATGCAAAAACCTCTGTGCTAAATACTAGAAATTTGAAACAAGACTGTCTTTGGTGTAGTTCTTCATACGGGGTCAGAAAAACAGCCACTACTACTGTTGTTAAAAGGAAGATTTTTAAACAGGGAGAAATTACAGGTAAGGCCAAGACTTTATAAGAAATCAAAATACAGCTGCAGCTGGTATGGAACATAGAACAAATTTAGGGATATTAGGACCATCTCTTTGCAAAAGCTTGTGCAAGTCATTGTTTATGTTAAATGAACTTCAGTAAGTCATTTGATAGGCAACGTGCCATATCTAAATGATCTGAAGAATCATCATAGATTCATAGGGTGGCTTGGGCTAGAAGAGATCTCAGAGTTCACGTGATTCCAACCCCCCTGCCATGCGCAGGGACAGTTTTCACTAGACCAGGTTGCTCCAAGCAACCTGGCCTTGAACACCTCCAGGGATGAGGCATCTACCACTTTTTTGGACAATCTGTTCCAGTGCTTTACTACCCTCACAGTAAAGAGTTTCTTCTGAATATCTAATCTAAAGTTACTTTCTCTCAGTTTGAAGCCTTTCCTTCTTGTCCTATTTCGACACGCCCTTGTAGAAAGTCCCTCTCCATCTTTCTCATTGGCTCCCTTGAGGTACTGGAAAGAAGTAATTGCATTGCCCTGAAGCCTTCTCTTCTCCAGGCTGAACAAACACAGTTCTCTCAGTCTTTCCTCACAGGAGAACTGCTCCATCCCTCTAATGATCTTGGAGACCCTCCTGTGGACTCACTTCAACAGGTCCATGACCTTCCTGTGCTGAGGACCCCAGATCTGGATGCAGCACTGCAGGGGGGGTCTCACCAGAGCAGAGCAGAGGGGCAGAATCTCCTCCCTCACCCTGCTGCCCACACTGCTTTGGATGCAGGATAGGATTGGCTTTCTGGGCTGTGAGTGCACATTGCAGGGTCGTGTCCAGCCTCTCATCCACTGGCAACCCCATGAAGGTTATATGTTATTGGACACTAGTACAGTGCATTTACCCAATCTGTCATCAGCTCTGTTTTTCATCCAGCAACAGATGTTGACCTTACCAAGAAAAGAAAAGAAAAGAAAAGAAAAGAAAAGAAAAGAATCTTTTATCCTTGTATCGAACCTTTAGCAGTTGCTATAGCAATAACATTTCTCAAAATGCTAAAGTAACAACTACCTTTGCTCTTGAGACATCATCTTTTATTTTTTCAATTTCTCTCACACTCTGTTTAAAGAAGCTGTCAGTCTGTGCTCCCATCACCAAAATATTCAAAGTTAATTTTGAAAACAGAACATAAAAGGGATTGACCTACTTTCCCACTTTTTTTGGCATCTCCCACTGTTTAAGCATTTCCATGCCACATTAGTGATACAGTGTGTGCGCTCTGATATTCAGTGAGAGATGCTATAGGACACACACTCTGCTATACAGGGGCTGGATACAGGCTGTAGGTAATACACTGCTGACAATGCTTCTGGTTTGGCAGAGATGAGAATCTGACTCTGTCTTGTGCAGCATCTTTGTAATTCACCTGGATCAGGCTTTTTGCGTTTCATTTGATGCAGTCTTTTCGCTAATGTTTTCTGTTTGGTTTTTGATGTTGTTTTTGGTTTTTTGTGGTTTTTTTTTTTTTAATTGTTTGGGTTTGTTTCTCTTTTCTGAAGTCCCAGTCCAGAACACATTTTATGTCTTTCTAGGATATTAAAGGATTTAGGTGAAATAACTTGGTTACTTTAATTCATAGCTGAACGGCCAAAACTTCCCTGTGACAGCTTAGGCTAGCAATTTGTTAGTAACACAGACAATGTGGTGCAGCAGTGAAAGAAAAACCTTTATGAAAAAAACATGCACAATCTGTTTTACTCTTTCCCCTTATCAGTGCTAGAGCATCACTTATCAGATGCTGTCTTGGATCTGCCCCACTGGGGACTCTGCAGGTGCAGAGGAGTTGGTGGCCTTGGGCAGGGTCAAGTTGCCATCTCGCAGGGCTTGGGGACCAGCAGGAGCTGCTGTCTGACACAGAAGGAGAGCTCTGACAACTGGCAGCAGTGGCCTGTGGGTGCAGCAGCTGCCCCTGGCTCCTGCTGAGCTCAGAGCCATACTTTGCTTTCTTTCTCTGCAGCCTTGTTCTGGGCAAGCTGATTTTCTGCTGCTATGGTCCTGCTGGTCCCAAGCACTTATACTCTCACCCATGTTCTCTCTCTCTGCTGTATGGAGGTGGGACGAAATGAATAGTTTGGGTTTTTATAGCCTTAGAAAATAGAGAACTAGACTTGATGATGACACTGATGAAACTCGTAGTTAGTATGGAGGTTGGCACACGACTAAACTACGGCCCACTGCTCCCTTCTCCACTGGCATTTAATCGAGTGACATCGCTGAAGACTTGTCACTACACTTCTCAGAATGATTTCAGTAGTGTCATTCTCTGTGAATGGAAAGAGGAAGCGGAATATATTAACTTTAAAGCTCAAATTCATACTTCATCTTTTTCAGTGGTTCTGAAGTTAGGTCTGTAAGACACCCCAAAAAACAAAAAAAAAGCTACAGGCTAGGTAGGTGTCTCTGTTAGCCTACAGCATTGTGAGTCAGGACTGGCCGCACTGTCATTAACAAAGCGAAGCTTATGTGCAGCTACATCAGAACAGAATAATGATCTGCAGGGATGCAGGTTGTGGCCGATAGTCAGACTAGATGATCTTAATGCTCTTTTCCAACCTTAATGATTCTAAGATTCTGGAAAAAAACAGATTAAATGATGTCTGGAATTCCACCAGTGAGGTCACCACAGTTCACTGAAAATCCCTCAACTTAGGAAGTGAGCTATGTATTTACTGGACTTTTGGCAGACAGATTCTGTTTTAAGAGAATTACTGATAGAAAAATTCACCTCTGCTGCTATTAAGCTGACAGCAATGTTCCTTGGCACTGACATTTCATACCCTGTGGATATTCATTAAATTATCATCACAGCCCTTTTAATTATCCATATTCTTATTATATTGATTTGAAGTGAGATAGGAACTATGGTAACTCACTGAGACCATACACTGATGTCTGTAGGCATTGTCGGTGAGGAAAAAGGAATTTGAATGCATGCCTTTCTTCTTGCCATGAAATAGACATGTTAATTTCAGAAACTCATTCGTGCAAGGAATGTCATTGCTTTGGGAAGAGTTCCTGTGGATTTTTATTTGTTTTTTGCCTGCAGAGCCATCAAGAATTCTAAGTGGAATATTCAATAACAATAATACATAGCATGGATTGGAACCTGGATGACATTTTCCATGTCCTGTGCCTTTATGCATACTGACAAGTACCTCTCCTGTAACACTGCAATTTGAAAAAGAGCATAGATGTCCACTTACATACAGTAGATTTGGTCCAGCTGGGGCAAAGTAATTTGGAGAGAGAATGAAAAGAACTGTAAATTTTTATCTATGTAAGAATAATGAGGGAAATACACAAATGATTGAAGTACAGTTCAGTGTAGTCTTTCCATCTAGAAGTCTCTTCATTTCTCTAGAGGGTTGTGATCTGAACACACAGAGCATTTTTGAACAATCGAAGGAATTAGGTACCTTACATTTTATTATCCTAAAGTGACCAGACCCTGGACCTACCTGAGCTTTTTCATGAAGCCCAGCCTTAGACCAGCCACTGTCATGGTTTTCCTTTATCTTGAAGTGAATCTTCAGCAATGCAAGGAGGTACCATAGGAAATGATGCTATGAAAAACATCCACAGATACCCGCATAAGCTGGTCCAAGCTATGGCTTTCATGAGCATTGGTGGAATATTATAGAATATAAAACTTCAAGGCGGAATTTTGTGGAAATTAAGCTTTTTGCAGAGGCTCAGGGTCACTTTACTAACAGAGTCTGTGGTCTCTTCTACTACATTAGGAATTAACTGCCTGTGCATAGGCCAATGCTGACATGGTGCTGACATGCCCAACCCTGCCTTCTTGACTTGGCTTACCAGCTTGACCTCCAACCTGCCTTGTCACTACAGATTTGTCTGGTGATCACAGAATAGTTGGCCAGACCTGCTCTTGTGCCTCGCTGAGGTGCCGCGGGACTGTGGCTCGTCGGTGACGATGCTGCGCAATCTGCCCAGCTGTCACCCTCCTGGCTCACTGCCCCTTGTGGAGTGCCAGCTCTCACTGCTCCCCGACACAGAGGTTAAATTTGACTCAGTTTTGTTGCTTAGCTTCAGTTTTCATTATTCTTTATATTAATTCTTAAAATCTTTATATTAAAAGCTGAAATAGGATTAACTTTCCAACCTTTACGGCATGTGAAAGATTTAAAAATGAACCACTGAGTTCGTTTTTCCATGAAGTTAGAGTGAAGTTTGGTTCTGCTTTTATTTCAATGCTACTGTGAAATTTCACATTCTATTGCAAAATGCATAGGTCAGCACTGGAAAAAAATTCATGGTGAAGTAACTTGCACCGCTGCTTGCATAATTCTTCCTTCATAATATATAAGAAGGAACTACAGAAAAAAAAACCCCAAATCAGAAACACAAACCCACATCAAAACAAAATCCAGTAAATGGAAACAAAAAGGAGAAGGGAATGTAATTTTCTAGAGAGGATGGCAACAGCCAGAATAGTGACTACCCAAAGGATCACAGGACAATTGTGGTTTGTGGGGACCTCAGGAAATTTCAAGTCCAACCTTCTGCTAAAAGGATGGTCAGCTACAAGGCCAGATGTTGCTCAAGCTTTGTTGAGTTGGGTACTGAAAACTGGTGAGGATAGAGCACACAGAACATCTTGGTGCAACCTGCTCCACTGCTTGTCAGTTCTTCATATCTCAGAAGTTCTTCCTTATATCAACTCTGACCCTTCTTGCTTCAAGTTATATGCATGACTTCTTGTCCCTCCTTGTCCTGGTTTCAGCTCAGGTAGAGTTAATTTCCTTTCAGTAGCTGTTACAGTGCTGTGCTTTGAATTCAGAATGAGAATGGTGTTGATAACACACTGATGTGTTTTGGTTTTTGTTAAGTCGTGTTTATCCTAAGTAAAGGACTTTTTTCTTGTCTTATGCTCTGCCAGTGAGGAGGTTTGCAAAATAAACTGGGAGGGGGCGTAGCTGGGACAGGTGACCCAAACTGGCCAAAGGGATGTTCCGCACAACAGAATGTCACACCCAGTATTTAACCTGGGGGAAGTTATTCAGAAGGGTGGCTGATCTGGGTTCAGGAAGTGGGGTCTGGCATTGGTCAGTGGGTGGTGAGCAATTGTGTTGTGTGTCATTTGTTTTTTCCCTTATTATTATTATAATTTACCATTATTACTAAATTTTAAATTTATTTTTGATTATAAACCTGTTCTTATCTCAACCTACAAGTTTTACTTTGATTCTCCTCTCCATTCCACCTGTCTGTGAAGGGACAGAAGGAGGTTGAGCAAGCTGCTGTGTAGTGCTTAATTTCCAGCCAGGCTTAAACCACACTACTCCTGCTATGAGCTCTTGTGAAGAGCTTGGCTCCATCTTCTCGGTACTCTCTTTACAGGATTGCAAAGCTGCCGTTAGGTCCCCCAAAGTCTTCTCTCCTCCAGACTGAAAAAGCCCAGCTTCCACAGCCTGCCAAGTTCCCATTTCAGAATGTGAAATTAACAGAAAGTATAGACACACACAGCAACTCATGAAAACAATGGAAATGCTCTTTGCAATGGAGAAATTTTTAATTTACACACAGAGGGATATTCTTATAAGAAATATCTTTTTACTTGTGACCACTTTATGCACATCCTCCATATATAACGTCAGACCTAAAAGGGTGCTGGAACGTTCTGGTAAAAATCTTTTCAGCACACAAATTTGCTAGAGGTAGATTTTTTTTTTGATGGAAAGAAAAATTCTTTCCCTATGAAATCAAAAAACCACCATAAACAAATATTTTTCCTGGGAATTGAGCAAAAGTAAAAAGGTTGTGAGAGTAGAAAAAAAGAGACTTTCCATGTTTTAACTCTTTCCACAGGGCCAGGTGTCTGGATGGGGCAGGGAACCAGGGAGCTAGGCAGCTGTTTCTGGGGCCTGCACATGAGCAGGCCCCTGAATTAAGAGCTGCACTTCTGATTTGTGATAACATCAACTTTTTCAAAATGTGAGTTCTTTTGCTTACATTCTTACTGTTTGTTGGTACACTCATGTTCTTCCCTGCTTTGTCAGTATTGCTGGCTGGCTTGTTGTTTAATTTCTTTAAAACTGGCCGATTGAGAGCCCTGGAACCTCTAGCTGAGGCCTCCATGTGCAGTTAAGTAAATGGATACAAACCTTGCTCTGTTGAATCTGAAAATGGAACCACACTCCAGATTTCAGTCATATAAGCAACTCTAAAGGCTGATCCTTTATGCTGTGGAGATGTGAAACCTCACCTTTCTATCCTTCTCTTCCTCCCTTGCATGTATCATGAAAAATTTCATCCAAGTTAAAACACTGGTGGCTAGAATTTTCTTCTTAATAGGCACTTGAAGTAATGAATCTTCAACTATTTGAAACCCACTACTGGTACAGTAATGAAACTGCATGACACGCAGTTATACATTAGAACATGTATTTTTCAAAGAAAACAAAAGCTTAAGGGCAGGTAAGTATCTGTACACAGGAAGTAAACAATTTTAAGAAGTGGCTGATCTCAGGTGTATGCTGAAGAAGAATTTGAGTCTTTAATGAAATACAGGAACCATCATAGCAGCATAAATTACACCATGAAATTACAAAGAAATTTACCACACTCCCTCTCTGTCTGTTCCTTTGCGCATCAGGACAAAGAGGACTTCAGGCTTCCTCCAGCTAAGTACATCGCAGCAGGCGGGCTAGCAAGCTATAACAGGAGACAGTTCTGCGGGGGATCCTCAGTAATTCCATCAGCATGTCACAGCCATCCTTCTTGACTGTGCGTTTGGTTGTTGTCATCGATTTATATACCATACCTGATTTAAAGATACGTGTTGATACTCCATTGATTTCATTGACCCTATAGTAAGTTCTAATTGGCTCCAGCTATTGGTTTCACTTAGATTGGTATCTCTGACTTTTGGGGCATTTCCTAGGTACAGACTGCAGAAAAATTTTTCTTTCTTTTTCTTTTAGGCTATCCAATTTTCCTTTGCATCTGCTCATTCAGGAATTTTTGACAGTCAGTGTTTCATAGGAAGTTCTGTAGGTGATCATTGCAGTGCTTTTTGTAGCAGAACTACACAGAGCATGTTCTTTCACTTGGTCTTCCTTGCGCTTTCGTAGGCACAAGCAACACCTGAGCAAATTCACTATCTCTGTTCGTGCAGTTTCACTCACAAAGCAGTACAGAATGGGATCCATAATGCAATTCAAACTTGTTAAGGCCTGTGTGATTCTGTAAATCTTATACATCAACAACAAAAGGTGTGGGTCAGATGTGGAAGGTTCTTTGATGCTGCGAATAAGCAATACAACATGATAAGGAGTGAAGCAAACAATGAAACTAACTGTGATATTCAGAATAAGTTTCCTCACTTTTTTCTTTTCTTCATCTGCGGTGGCTTGGTTATACCTCACTACTTGATAGATTTTACGGTAGCAAAACATGATGATTATCAAAGGGACCAAGTACCCTGAGCATATCCGGAATAAATTTATGTTTGCCTGCCACCTTTCCAGGGGGTAGTTATCATAGCATAATGTATGATTAGTGAAATTGCAAGGATCATTGAATACTTCTTTGTACACCAATATGACTGAATTCAAGATGCTTTCCAGAAGCCAAACAATTATGCTGACAATCAATGAAAATCTTCTTGTGCGCAAGTACTGGAGCTTCAAGGGGTGAACTAATGCCAGGTACCTGTCAACAGAGATGCAAGCAAGGAACGCGGTGCTGGTGTAGAAATTCATATACATAACAAAGGCAAAAATCTGACAAAGCAAGGCAGAGAACCTCCAGTCATCTCCATGCCAGGCATAATCAATCCACAGAGGCAGAATCAAAGAGTACAAAAGGTCAGCCAGGGACAGGCTAAAGATGTAGACTGCTAACTCATTCTTTTTCCTCACCTGAATGCAAGATGCACAGAGGGATATGCAGTTGATGGGAATACTGATCATCATGACAGTGCTGTACACAAAGGGAAACAAATACTTATCCAGGGTATGATCATCATGGCACTCAGTGTTGTTGTTCATTGTCCACCCTAGTAGTATCCCTGAGATAATTCCAGCCTGGGTGCAATAAAACCCCCTGTGTAGTCTGATGGGTTGTCATCTGTTAGTTCTTCAGGACGTGGTTGACAAGATTCCAGCCTTCTGTTACCAAAAACGAAAAATGTCAGCTATAATATTTCTGTTTGTTTTTATGGGATTCTTGGTGTGTGTCTGTTTTTTTTTAGAAGAAAGAAACTGTGTTTGTAGGAGATCAGAGGATGTAAACACTTCTGGAGTTAGGAATGCATAGGAAGAGGAACCCAAAATCTAACGTGGTCAAAGTAACTTAGATGGAAGCTCTACAGCAGGAGCAGGATAAGTAGTTAAGACACTTCTTCTAGGAGTGGGGTGGTGTCCTGCAATCCTGGGTCTCTCTTGTGGGAGAGTTAAAGGAGATCAGAGAGTGGACCAAAAATAAAATAATCGATGTGCACTTCCTATTCTTCTGGTAAGCATGGTTTTGGGAATATGAATATGGCAGATTTCTTATCCCAAATAACCTCCTCCCCTCTAAAGCAATAGAGTCAAGGATAGAAATACAGGGATTCAGGTACTGCTGGATGTTGGGATCTGCTCAGAAGAGGAAAATGTGTGTCTGGTATGTTTCCCTATTGCAAATCACTCTTGGCTTGTTTGCATCTTCACACATCCCTGCTTCTTCTCTCCTCCTTTGTACATGATCCCACAAGAACTTGCCATCAACTGTGCTGTCCCAGCAAGGCTTACTGCATGTACCAGAAACCCTCATGTGAAACTTGCCAGGCTATTGGGTTCCTGCATGCATATGACAATCTGCTGGGTGTCCCTTTGAATGTGTGAGGTGGAGACCCTGAGTACAGTTTTTCATTTACACTTCTTCCCTCTAAAAATTGCAGCTGCGATGCATGAGCTTATAAAGCCATTAGCAATTAAACTTTTCTTAGTTACTTCCAGGACTGTGGTTATCAATAGCTTCAACATGAAAATATCAGTAAAATGGCAGCCCTGACTAAAGCAGTGAGACTGGAGGAGTTGCATGCGTGAGCCTTAGAAGCACGTAGAAGAGCTGACCTTTCCGTAAGAAAGGGTGTACAACCGTAGTTGTGAGACAGCTGGTACTCACTGATTGTATCACTGCTCTGACACTCAGCAGTGCTCTTCTCTAAAGACACAATTGTTATGTTCGGGAAATACGAGAATGGAAAATATTGGTTGCAGACCAGTTATACTGCCAAATATACTAACTGCTTGAGAGACTGCTGTGATAACTCATCTGTGCTTTGAGCCTGGACTGCAAGCAGAGGAGGTAAAGAGGCTGAAGAATGAGCAGGTTGCAAGATAGCACATCTGTAACTGCCCCCACATGGGAAAGAACTTCAATAGAATACAACTTATGCACAGAAACTTTCTGATGTGGTAAGAAAAATTCAGCCTTTTACGGGTTTGATGTGTTCGTGGGTTTATCGGAAAAACCCAAACAGGCTTATTGCCTGTGCTGAGAGGTTATTATATGGAGCTCTTGTCCATAAAGAAGCCTCTTTCATGATTATTCATAAAAAACCAAGCAATTACAAAACTCGCCAGAAAGCACATATTCAATTTTACCTGCCACTGCTTTATTTGATCAAGTTGCCTAACTTACCAGCTAGAGCTAAACTCATTCACAAGCTTGAAAGCCAAGGAAAATTCTTGAGAAGGACTTGCTGGTTTGGTCCGTTGAGGAACTTTATCAACATGATGACCAATTTTAAAAAAACGCAGTGTCTGTATTTAAGACAAATGTAAGATGTCTGCATTTCAGCTTGGTTTCATAAAACCACACAGTAAATAGGGCATTATAAGCTTACCAGTATAAATAAGTATCACATAATAAAAATCTAGGTCTAGAAATTGGATCCCAGGGTTTTGTGACCCACTTCTCACCAAAAAGAAATCAAATGTATGCAGACAGACCAGATGAATCAAAGATAAAATATGTACCTCTTCTCCTAATCACACTTTAGCATCTCTTTTCCTATGACAGGTCTCTTCATGTCTATGAGGGAAACATGCCCTTTCAGAAGTATGTGTCTATTAAATGCAGCAAGTGTATGAGGCACTGTTTGCTAATCTCGTGACCGAGAAACTGGAATTCCTTCTCCCTCCCCCATAAACTCTTCCTCTTTTGTTAGTTAACTTGTTGTATTACAGATTCATCATCCTTATAAGCTCTCAGCTTCTCTTGTGTTATTCTCAACAGCTGCTTTTGTATCTGCCCACAGACCAACATGCCAATTTCCTCATACCACCTGTTTTTCTTCAGCTTTCTCATTTTAGCTCATTGTTTCTAAGAGTTTTGCTCTGTTGATCTTAATGACCATAAGGTAAAACACTTGTCCTTATATTGCTGTTGTCTGAATAAACCACATGTTCTTTGGGGCAAGACTTTGCTTTGCTCTTCTGACATCTGCCTTAAGGAACTAATATCTGAAGGAGTAATTGGCTAATGGCAGGCTGGGACACTAAAGATGAAATTCAAAGAAGTGAGTTGAGACCACATGAAATTTGTCAGCTCAGAACATTTTTTCTGTCCTTCATATTCACAGATGACTGTACCCTATTGCTTTCTTTTTTTCTTATCCAGTATGTTCAGTAGTTCCTATGAACACAGTCCTGAAGGCTGTGTAGCATTCCCCAGGAAATCCATGTCTAAACTTTGATGACACATTGATGGTACTTGTATGAGGACATGCTTCCAATGATGGTAATAACGAGAAGTGTGTCATTCTGGCACGTATTGATGACCTATACCTAAGTGTGTCAAAGACCCAGCAAATGAAACTTACCACAACGCATGCTGCAGTTTCTTGGACAGAAATATAAAAGCAGAAAGCACTACTTTGCCCTGATTACAACACATTCCATTAGATTGCTTGAGGCTTTATTTCAGAGGAAGTAGTCCATATCAGACTTTCTTGCTGAGTTGTTTTTCTGATAATTAGGACTTTGTAATGCAAGATGATTTTTCTTACCTGAATGCATGGTCTGAAGCATTCCCAGGTTTTCTCTCCACTACTGAGTGCACCTGCTGATTTTGCCTAGGAGGATGGTATTGGCTTACAGCTATCCTAAAAAACAATTTTGGATCATTTTCCCCAATGACTGTTAGTTTTTTTTAACTATTAAGGAATTTTGGTTCAATGATATAGTCTAATGGTTTGACTTTCATGGTCCAAACCTACTGTGACTAATTCCATGTACTCGTGATTTATTTTATTGAATCGTTTTGGTATCAGATAAAAAAATGAAAATTCTTAATATTAATTTTTTCTTCTAGACACATTATTCAATTATTATCATAGTTCCTGCCTCTGTAATTTTGCTACAGAAAACCCACTGTACAAGAATTCAGAAGAGTCAGTAAGACATAAAATTTAGGGAAATGAACTAGCAAATGTTATGCTTCAAGTAACTTATGCAAACTACTTGTAAAGGAACCTTGTGAGAGTTTCTAGAGAAAAGTAGTCATTATACAGTTATTTGTATCAACACATTTCTACAACATCCTCTTCAGGTTCAAAGAAAGTTTTACGTGGTCTCTCCATCTACGGCATTTTGAAAGTCACAAAGTGTAAAGTTAAACTTTCATCAGCATAAATACAAAAGGATATTCCATAATCTTATCTGTAAACAGCTTTGTGAGAGAAGAAAGGAAAATGCTGTGTGAGCTAGTGCAGTAGCTGCTGTACTGGTGATACTCTATATCAATCGTAAGATGCAAAGACAGATAGTTTTCCTTCTTCTCTTCAAGCAATTTCAACAAAGTAGATTGCTTTGTGTTCTCAAAATAAGTTCCATTGCCAAATTGATTTCTTTGAGTACAAGGGAAGTTCCACAGATAATTCTTTTTACCTAACAAGCAGATCTCAAAACTCAATTCTGAAAAACTTCACAGTTTAGGGGAGTTGAAATACGCCTTTCAGAAACATGGCCTTTTTTGCTTAAAATTAACAGCATTTTTCCTCATGCCACATTAAAGTTAACCCACAGGTCTCCATGAGATTCTGCAGAGACTCAAACAGGTCTAAAGGAACTCAGCCTTTTTAACTTGCAGATATACTTTATGGACTGTTTCACTGAGCATAAACATTCAGTTAATGTGAGCAGATAGGAAAAAAAACCCCAACACGTTTTTTAGGATGTAGGCCATGCAGGCAAGCATTACTTTGCTATATCATTATGTGCATCATGTTTTCCTCTGTGCATACAGAAAGATGTACAAAATACTTTCATGTACATGATACCTGGCATTCTAAGAAGCTACTTTTACCAGAGCTTATTTTTCTGCTAAGTTTTAAGCATTCTGCATATTCATATAAACAGCACTGGGTATCTTGTTAGTGTCTGAAAATACTGAAGAACACTAATAGAAGAGTTACTGGAACCCACTGTGAGGCCTGAGGCACTTTTTGCAGTGATGGAACAGCTCAGAATGTTGAAAATTCACCCCCAAATACAGTTCTCCATTCTTTCCCCCTTTCGTAATCAACAGTATTTTGATCATGGCAATGCCATTACAACAGTGAATCAAGCTTTCTTTGCTAATCCTAGGTATGTCTTTCCTAATTCAATCTTTTGCCTTAGTCTCATGTTTTGGTTGTGCTGGGATTGAAATAATCCTTCTCCCAAAGCAATCTTTTTCATCCCCTTTTGTGTCCCTTCTTTCTATCGTATGATGTCAGCATCCCATTAGGGACAGCTAGGTTGAAACCTGTCCCAGAATGTAGTTGTGTCCCTGGCTCCTTGGATCCTGAGCACTTACCTTGGCAGCCACGTGTCCCCGTGCAGCGGTTCCCGTTATGCCACTGGCAGTGTAACCCGTGTCTGCTTCTAAGAAAAGTGTCTGCTTCTACTTGATCAGATACAGAAACAGGAAGCTGCTCTTAGATAAACAGGCAGCAGTTCACACATCTCTCGGTTTTGCTTCTTTTTTTTTTCTTCTTCTTTCCCCAATTCCTTGTTAATCTAAGCTTACCCATGAGAAAAAAGATAACATAATTGCAAAGAAGATGAACAAAGGATGGAAGCAACCTTAGTAGATATAGGAATACTTCTAGAGACTTTATAAGTTTAATTTAAAATATTGCTTAATTATATGAGCATAGTATATTTTACACCACTTATCTAGGAGACATTACATTCTGCAGAGAAACCAATCCACAGAAATAAAATGCTGTTTTATTTGTGTTTACTTGTATAATTCAAAATGCATATGTTTTTTGTTGACTGAAGGACCTCACTTGCTTTTCCCTACAAATTTATCACAGAAT
This sequence comes from Rhagologus leucostigma, assembly GCA_013397725.1. NCBI lineage: Eukaryota > Metazoa > Chordata > Aves > Passeriformes > Rhagologus > Rhagologus leucostigma. The sequence continues at coordinate 2,017,114 of VZTD01005999.1, forward strand.
CAAATAAGAATCCACCTAAGAACTCAAAAATGTATCACAATGACTATAGTAGTCTGTAGAAAAATAATTAAGTATTTTCAGAATTTATGAGAAGTTTGTGAATAGTTCTAGTTAACAAAGGATAACAGTATGTTATGCACTGTGACAGGTTACATATTAATGTATTTTTTATATAAACTGAATCTGAGGTTGGATGCAGTTTTCATAGGAGTGATTCTTTTAACAGATAATTCTATTCAATTAGACAAGTGGAAAGTTGCTACATGAGCACAGTTCTCTTCCTCCTCTGTGATCAAAATAATTTGTTGTGTGTATTTTCTCCTAAATTCTGTTTAGAACAATATAATTCTGCTTTAAGAAAGTGGGTACAATTTCACTTGAAATGTCCATTTGTTGGGTAACACCAAAACTGTCTGGTTTGATGATTCAGATGCTAAGGAGAAATGAAAGAGAGCAAACTGAAAAGTTCTAAAATAAGGGCATACTGACTTCCTTGAGAATTCCAGGCAGCTCTATAATATTTAACCACTGGATACAGGGATTTGGTTTTTTTTTCAGTCAGAGAGTGATTTTTTCATCCACAGTTTTTTACTGATCTGATAACAATCAGATCAGTATCAAACATGAAGCCTAAATTACCAAATACTTGTGGCCGTTCTCAAACTGTTATATAGCCCCTTCCAGTTTGGTGAATGGAAGACCACTTGCTTACACAACTCTCTAAAATAAATTTCAGTCACATCCTCATTTTTATTGAGAGAAAATTCATTAGACAAAGACCTGTTTCATCACTTTCCACGTGCCTATTCCTAACAAGAATACCTAACAGGAACAGTGTCAGGTTTGCTGGTTCTGTTGTTTTGTTGAGCATTCCTATAATTTGCTGAAGAAAAAACAGTTCTTATCATTACTAGAAATAGAGAAACACAGTTGAAACATTTCTACAGTTCTTTGCTGTGACAATTGATACGATTGAAGATCAAAGGAAGCAAGAGAGGAGACAATGCCTTTTATGCATTCTTAAAGAAAAGCTATATGTAAAAATAAATTCTTAACTGTGTCCATATGCAACAATTTAATTTCTGATGTAAGCAGCACAATTTTCCACAGGTTTTTTGAGATCTGGACATACACAGTATCTCAGATCAGTCATCTTGGAACAGCTGTTTTTAGTGTTTGCTGTGATTAATCAACTATCAATAATTTTTTTTTTTAAAAAAGAACTCAAATAGAAAAGTACTAACAGTGGAAAATGATCTTCCTTAGAAAAGAAGCAGAGTAAGTCCTTAATAAGTTTATTGGCTAAATTTAGGCATACAAAGGGGCCATGAATAAAGCTGTAAAGAAAAAAAGCTCAAAACAAGGTCAAGATTCTTATCGCAGAATAAAAGTTCAGAGTCACACTAAAATATCCTTTTCCTTCCACCAAAACAGATTGTGAGAATGTTTTTCTGTACCAACTGAAAAGGGCGGACACTCAGCACACCACAGGATTGCAAATATGAGTTTTAAAAACTGACAATTTTAGGATCTTATGAGTGAATAAGAGACTGAATTTCACAGCTGAAGCCTTTTACATGGAATAAATTGATGCATTAATCAATGAAACCATAAAAATGAACCAATTAATAATTCATGATGGTTTTGCAAACCTTCCAGGTGTGCAAAGCTGTACAGTCCGCTGGAATGAATGTGAAATAGGACCAGGAGCATAACGCTACCT
>VZTD01005999.1:2019982-2096778 GCA_013397725.1 Rhagologus leucostigma
GATGGGCTGCGCGGCTCTGCTCTGGGGCACGATCCTGCTTGGCTGCAGCTGCGGCCCGGGGCCCCCCAGGGTCGGTGCCGCTCCGCTCTTGGCGGCCACCTATGTGCTGGACGATGCCGACGGGCTGGGCAGGGAGTTCGACGGGATCGGGGCTGTCAGCGGCGGCGGGGTGAGAGGCTCCTCCCGGGTTGCGGTGCTNACAATTTTCCACAGGTTTTTTGAGATCTGGACATACACAGTATCTCAGATCAGTCATCTTGGAACAGCTGTTTTTAGTGTTTGCTGTGATTAATCAACTATCAATAATTTTTTTTTTTAAAAAAGAACTCAAATAGAAAAGTACTAACAGTGGAAAATGATCTTCCTTAGAAAAGAAGCAGAGTAAGTCCTTAATAAGTTTATTGGCTAAATTTAGGCATACAAAGGGGCCATGAATAAAGCTGTAAAGAAAAAAAGCTCAAAACAAGGTCAAGATTCTTATCGCAGAATAAAAGTTCAGAGTCACACTAAAATATCCTTTTCCTTCCACCAAAACAGATTGTGAGAATGTTTTTCTGTACCAACTGAAAAGGGCGGACACTCAGCACACCACAGGATTGCAAATATGAGTTTTAAAAACTGACAATTTTAGGATCTTATGAGTGAATAAGAGACTGAATTTCACAGCTGAAGCCTTTTACATGGAATAAATTGATGCATTAATCAATGAAACCATAAAAATGAACCAATTAATAATTCATGATGGTTTTGCAAACCTTCCAGGTGTGCAAAGCTGTACAGTCCGCTGGAATGAATGTGAAATAGGACCAGGAGCATAACGCTACCTCTGGCACTGACTCACTGTAACCCTGAGGAAGTCACTCTGTCCTTCTGCATGTAATAATGCTATCATATAGCTCATTTGGGCGTGAGCAGGTTCATTAGTTAATACTTGATATTGCTGTAAAATGCAAAATGTTTTGTGAGTGCTTGGCATTGCTATTTAAAAAGAAATAAACAGGAAACGTCAGTCAGGTAGTATCATCGCTGAGACATTAGATCCCTCAATGACAAGAGTGGCAGAGGCTCGAATAACAGCATTCTTTATGGTTAGAAACGTGCAAAACCTGGGCTTTTTCACAGCTCTTACACGACGCAGGACATCAGCCACTGCATCGCCTCATGCCTCATTCCACCTTTAGGCACATGAAGCATCTCCTCTATGAAATACTAAGGTCAATAGAAAAGATATCCCCATTATGAATTTTCATAGGATAATCAAGCTGATCGCCGATCTCCGGGGTTACTTTTCATCCGAGCCGAATGCTTGCATGAGCTGTAGTCTGAGGGAACACCCCGGCAATCCTCACGGAAATTTTTGGCGTGCGGCTCAGCTGATTACATTTTGATGCGGCTGCCCTACAGCGCACCCCTGAAGGCGTAAACAGGCTCGTTCAGCCCATCATAACTTACACCCCACTTTCAGCATCCCTTTCTGGGGTCCTGCTGACGCAGCTGCGGATCTAACTGGGGACCACTGGCATTCCCTGGAAGGGCGCCGGGCTGCCAGCAACCTCTGCGGGGCAGGGCCTGGCGCGGGGCCCGGGGCCGCTCCCAGCCTCTGCCCCTGCGGCGATCAAAGGTCCTTCTCACGGCGCGCTGCAATGTGCTCCTTCAAAGTGCCGCTTTGTGCCAACTCGTCAGGGGCTTTGGAAGCAGCCTGAGAGGGGCGCAAACCCAGGAAAGTGGCTGCGAGGTGCTGGGCGACCCCGGGAATGACAGACGCACTAGGAAGCACCGTTCCTCGCCCGGGACAAGTACCGTGCCTTGCCAGAGACCCTAAAAAGAAGAGTCAGAGGCCCCGAAAAAGAGGGTCAGCTTGACTCAGCCCCTACGCACGGCTACTTACGCTACACTGAACGCCATTCCCATCGCGCTCCTACACAACCCCCTCCTCGCCTCACACAGCCTTGCAGCTTTCCTACACCCGGGACGGCTCCGCCTTAGCTTCGGTCGCTGCTTAGTGCCCAACTCCAGCATGGCGGCACGCGCCTCACCAGCCTGCCTTGTCCTGTCTCAAAATGGCAACAGTTGACTGCAGCGGGGCGGGGCTGCCCGTAAAGGCTGAGAAACCTTCGTGCCCCCTCCCTTCCCGTGAGCAAGATGGCGGCGCCGGGCACCACCGCCCCGCCCCGGGGCTGGCAGGCGGCGCGCTCACGTGCCGCGCGTTGCCGGGCAGTGCGGAGGCGCTGCAGGGACGGGGCGGCCGCAGGGCGCGGCGGGAGCGGAGCTGGACCGGGATGGGCTGCNTGCTGGTACCCTCCTCGGCGCGGCAAGAAACAGCTGGGCTGGGCGTCCCGTCAGTGGGAACCTGGGGTGGCTTCGGAGGGGCTTGGGCCGGGGGTGTCGCGGAGGAGAGCCCTGAGGACGGACGGGGAGTGGAGGCCACCCGTACGACGTGAGCGGGGCTCGGCGCGGGAGGCCTGGAGGCGCTGAGGGGAGCGGTGCGGGCAGTGGTCCGGCTGCGGGGGTGATGGAGCCGCTTTGCGCAAGCCCTCCGGCCACCTGTGCAGTGTCTTTTCGGGGTGCCATGTCCCGGGTGCCGGTGGAGGAGAGCTAAGCCAGGATGGTTTTTTATGTAGAGGGTCTTAATAGTTCCTACATTTTAAAATGCCGCTCGTCGTCTTTCCTGTGGTCCAGGCAGCAGAACGGTGAGATTCCCAGAGCTTTTACCCACTCTTCGACCTGCTGCGATGCTTTCTTTGGCCTCCTGCCTGTGTGCCCCGTGAGCTCCCCTTGCCTTTGGCGTATGGTGAGCCAAAGCAGGGAGAGTTGAGTAGAGCGGGAGAAATAGTGCTGGGTGGGAGCTGCCTTTTTCTTGTTCTAAAGCCGTGTGATCTCTTTGTTTCTCTGTTCTCTGGACTCTGTCTGCAGTAAATTCCAGGTAACTGGAGTACAAGGCAGTTGTAACCTGTGAAACCAGAAATGCACAGCTGAAGGTTTAGAAACGAGTTTATGTAGAGGCTTAGCTGAGTTCCTGGTGCTATAATTATTTTTGTAGGTTTATTAGCTCTGTGAAAGGCCTGGACTGAAAATCTGGGATGTAATTAAACATTTGAAAGTTGTGTTTTCATATTTTCATGTTTTCTTTCCATTTTAGGCCACGTCTAGACTCCTGGTGAACTACCAAGAACCTTATCGCTCCCAGATTTTAGATTACCTGTTCAAGGTAAAATTGGTTTCACTGCTACAATAATGTTTAATTTCATGCAGAATTTCTTAGTGTGTAATGTTGGAACTCCTGTAATATATTCAGTGCTACTTGAAATTAGATAAAAATCTCATATTCTAAAGTGTCTACTTTAATGTTGATTATTATTAGAACCTTAAATTTTAGGTGTTGTTTTTGACAACCAGGATTTTGTTCAGGACTGTCTCTTCATATTGTTATGAAAATTACTTTTGTGCTTTCACAATATGTTTTGAAAATATGTTTTCAAAAATGTGTTTAACCATGTATGTGATCATCCATATGGGCTAAATGAGAAATTATTTCTGTGGCTAAAATGGGGTGTTTTGCTGTTCATAGTGATTGAAGTAAGGGGGTCTTAGAGACAGTTTTGATTTTTTTGGAGTACAGATAGATTAACATGGCATAAAAATGACTGTGCAGACTGCAGGTTTGTAATAGTGTATCTATTCCAAACTAGTCTCAAGTACAACTGCAGTGACTCTAGAAGGTGTAGGAATGTCATTGGTTTGTAAACTGTATTAGTTAGCAAGTGTAACCCGTGGAGTTACCCAACTTAATATATGGTAAGATTATTGCACTGGACATTAATAGCTTGTTTTGCTTTTGGCACTGTAAATTACTTTGCTGGAAGGAGGATGTCATGTCACTTTCAAGTAATGCAATCCAGATGGCTGGAGGGGAATAATTTACCATGCAGATTAAAGAATTAATTTTCAAGGGTAGAGTAAGGCATAATATGTGCCTGGGGAATCAAACCTGATGTTTTTTTGAGACTACAGCTGTGTGTTACTAATACAAGTGTTCTGAATAGGCATGTGGTAAAAGAAAATCTAGCTGAGAGATCATGATTTTCAAAGAATTTTTGATGTGTTCTTTTACCAAAACCTCTTAAACTGTCATATCTGGGAGGGGTGTACCTTGCCTCATTCTCTTTGTCTTTTACTGTCAGTCAACTTTCATGGTGGGAATGGGAGAACAAACGTGTTAGAAGTTAAAAAAAAAAAGTCAAAAAGAGGAATAGTAAATTGGAAATATTTACTTTGCTGTTAAAAGCAAACAAAAATCCCAAATTTGTAAGCCGAAAGACCTCATCTATGCAGCATTTTTTTAAAATCAAATTTCATTCTTATGTCTTAAAACATTTTTTAGATACCAAAATTATACTTGGGTCATTCCATGGAGGAGGCCAGCTTATTAGTGGCTATTAAAATAATGATTAATTGTAACTTCTGGCTTGAGCAACTCTTAAGCCACTAATAGCTGGAAGAACATACTAGCAGTAGAATCACTTGTATTAGCTTGAATTTTATATTTGGCTCCACCAGTCATATGCCAGGGGAGGGGGATAGTCGACTAGCCAACTGTTTTCCATTGTGGTGGGTTCTTTCCCCTCTTGCCTATCTGCCAGTAGTTAACAGATTATTTATGACCTCTTTCACATAAACAAGGTAACCCTTTACAGCACATAATAAAATTATTTACAAAAATACTGACTTCAATAATTTGATTTTAGAAGAAAACAAATTTGACTTCTAATAACATTAAAATACCACTGTGTTCCGCATATATTCTGTGTTCTGCTTTAATAGTGCTTTAGTATTTTCTTGAGCATAACCTATTTAAAATCTGCACAGTTGTGGAGAAGGGTTGTTAATTGTGTAAGAGTCAATGTAACTGTTTAAAGATCAGTGTGCTATTTATCCTGCTGGATTTTTTTTTTTTGAAAAGTATAAATTTATATAATCTTTCATTACATCTGTAATGGGTGTTTAAAAAAGTAAAGATACTGCATTTTCAGCATGCTCAGAATTGTACACTTAATTACCTCATTCTTCTTATTAACAGCAGGACTCTGTTTCTCTGTCTCTTTTTTCCCTAGCCAAATTTTGGTGCTTCTTTACATATTCTCAAGGTAGAGATTGGAGGTGATGCACAGTCAACAGGTATGGATTTTGCATGAGCAGCATTTAACTTCTCGTTTCAGTGATGCTGTAGGTAACATGTGCTGCACATGGAGCTGAGGCATGGAGATAGTTGTACCGAAGTTGCAAAAAAACATAATGGCTGCTAACTTGTACAAGAGAGATTTACACCAACATTCTGGAAGCAGTTCTCATATCATATGGTTAATAGGTTGCATTCTAGAGCAAATTAGTTGTTTTTTTCCCCCGTAGTAGGTTTCTGAGTTGCAGAGCATTTCTCCAACACCAGTTTTGCAATACTAGGTAGTTTATTTCTTAAAAGCATGAAATGCAAAGACATCTGATCAGAAGCAGTTACATTTTTTCGGTTTAATTAGCTGCAACATTTCACTGGAGTGGCATTGGCTGGCAGTAGGCAGTATTTTTTTCTTCTTGGGAAGAGTTGCAAATGAAAATGTCTTGATGTAATTTGCCTAGCCTACCTACTACATTTACATACAGGAGAAACAGTTTAGTAACTGGTTGCGACCAAAAGCTGAGAAGCGGAGACTACAGATGGTATCTTTTTTTCTTTTCTTTTCTTTTCTTTTCTTTTCTTTTCTTTTCTTTTCATTTCATTTCATTTCATTTCATTTCATTTCATTTCATTTCATTTCTCAGACCTGGCCACATCTGAAACAGACTTAAAACCAGACACAGTTAATAAATAGAAAGCATAGAATCTGGTTTTGTGGTGTTACATATGTATATATATTTGTATATATATGTTTGTGTATATATACTTCTACTTGTGTATGTATATATACTTGTATTTATATATATATATTTGTATATATACTTTTTTTTTACTGTAATGTCTGTGTTTTGTGTAATTAGATACTGTTTTTCATTCTTGGGTTTGCTTCACGGAAGTTAACACGCTAAAAAGTATTATACTGGGTTTAAGAGCTTGGTAATGAACTGCTGGTTGGAGGGTAATGCAGTTGTCTTCACACATGCACAGACCTCTTCAGGCACTCTTACTGCTGGCTAAGGAGAATGTCACGTACTTGTGTGATGGCTTTCCAGGCTTTAAAAGGAGAACAATAAGATGCATATATCTCAATCCACTAGACTGCAGCTCTTCTTCTGGCCTCAGTGGTGTGATCAGGAGTTCGTTTGAATTGTGATATGAAGCCTAAATTTGGAATGTAATTGTTCTATGTCCTTGACAACTTAAACTTAGATATAGACAAGTGTTAGTAAGGTAAAAAAATCAATCCTATTTTCTGTGATGAAATGTGCTGTTTCAGCAGGCTTCATTTAAAACAAAGTCCCATTAGAAGAGGTCTCTGCATATAATTTAACATAAGTTGCATAATTGTTGCAGTCATGTACACAAGTTATTACTTGACTTGTGTATAATGACTTCCCATGCAACACTGATTCTTTTGCACCTTTCTAGTTTGTTTGCCTTTGCCTGAGGAAATTCAGTACATAGCATTCAATTCCAAAAACTTTTCCTGCAGTCACAGAACACTGTGAAATTTTTAAACTAGATATTTTACTGTAAAAATAAAAAAAACCCCAGCTTCTTTCCTGTAATTGAAAAAATTCATGGTAGTTCCTTTCTCTTCTCTCCCTGGACTTGCCTTGCGCAAAAGAAACAAACTATAACCTTCTTTTGTTTGTTTTGTGGTTTAGAGATAACTTGCTTGTATAATCATTTTTTTTCCTCTTAATCTTAATGCTGTAACTTTCCTAGTGGTTGTTAAGATCAAGATATGAGACAATAGTGAATATAGATTTAGTGTTATCATAGGTAGGGATAGAAAATACCTCATAGTTAACTGCATCTGATGTTAAAAGCAGGCAAAGACCCTTCAAAATAAAAATATTAAAGTTATTCTAAATTAATATGCTAAGAATGAAGGATGGCAAATCTTGCATTTACCTCCCACTATTCCTTTTGCTTTGAAATACATACCAAAGAACTTGTGAACCATGTTGGAGATATGTGCTTGCATACTATGGCAATGAGCAATACAGCAAACTTTATGGTGTCTAACAGCTTATGACACACAAGATAATTGTGAGCTACCTGTCTCTTTCCTTCCTAGATGGCACTGAACCCTCCCATATGCACTATGAAAATGATGAGAACTACTTCCGGGGCTATGAATGGTGGCTGATGAAAGAAGCTAAAAAGAGGAACCCCAAAATTAAACTGATTGGTAAAGTGCTTTAAAGCTTTTAGATTTAAATCCCTTTTTCTTCCCCTGACTAAATTACCTGTCTGACCCTTAATTAACATTTTGCTGGGGAGATGTTTTGATGTTGCAGTAGACAAAGTAGAATCTCTAGTATTTTTTAGGCTTGTCTTGATGCTTACCATGTTTTATATTGTTACAGTAGCACAACATCCCGATGTTGTGCTACTGTGACAAGAAGCATAGGATAAAAAAATCTCTAATAATTTGCTTGTATTAAGTAACTGTAGTGCTTTTAGTATATCACAGCAATGAACTTGAGTGATTTATCATGAGAGATGAATTTCTGAATAATTGAGTAAAAAAATCAGGAGGGATAAAGTTACTACAAATATAAATATGTAAACCTTATACACACTACTTTTGATTATATGTTCTTACTACAAACCAGTCATCCACCCCTTCTCCACTATAGTAGTTCTGGTCTTCTGATTTGTCCTGCAAGTGTAGTTGAGTTGTAAGAGGAGTTTCCTGTCTTCCTGTTTTGATTGTGAGTTGTGTGTGTGCTGTGACAAAACAAGTGTGGAACCCTAGGTTGTATTTTTGTATTTTGGAAATACAAAATGTATTTCACATGAAACAAGGTAAGAAATCTGTTGGTTAAAAGGTGTCTAATTCCCCCATCTTCCAGGGGTCTTTACCATATCCAGCCACAAAGCAAGGCTTGGTGCGGCATTTTCCTGTCAGATTCTGTTAAGCCTATTATTTATGACTAATTATGATTATTACTAATATCCCTCTTCCCTCAGATGAAGCTCTCAACAAAGGAAGGAGGGTTTACTTTTAAATCAGCCTATGGAATCTTACACAAATTGGCTGGAAATTTAGCAGCATCTGGTTAGATTAATTTTTCTCATTTACTACAAGATCGAGTGAACAGCTGAGACTTGGAAATGCTTTTTCATGATCCTAATCTTCCTTCCTCTGTTATGATCAGATCATCACATCTTCTGAAATTCATATTCAGGAGATAAACAATTTTTGATGTTCTGTATTGACCTTTTGTCTTTAGCTTTGTAAATTTTTATCCTAAAATCTTTGGATTTTTAAACCTGTTACAGCTAATAGCATAAAACTGACAGTTTGTATGTAGTCAGTTTTTCTCTAGTAATGAATGCTTCCTAGCTCATTAAAAAAAAGCATATATTAATTGCTTGATCATAATTTGTATTAGAGCATACTCTGCAGTTAAGTAAGTTATGTTTCATTGTCTTCACTGGAACTAAGCAAGTTTGAAGTGCATATCTACCCTTTCATTTTAGGTAGAGCAAATTACGGCTTGCTCTTGAAGGTTATTGAGTAATGTAGACCAACCCCTTAACTTATTCATTTGTTTTTCTTCTTTCTTTCCAGGATTACCTTGGGCATTTCCAGGATGGATAGGGAAGGGTGAAAACTGGCCCTATGACTATCCAGATATCACTGCTTACTATATTGTTTCTTGGATATTAGGAGCAAAACAGTATCATGATTTGGACATTGATTATATTGGGGTCAGTAAAGCAAAATCTCCTGTATATTTTATGTGTATTTTATCTATCTTCACTCCTAAGATCTTGGTCTTGCCTCTCTTTGTTGGTGACTGGAGGAGGAGGAGGAGGGTGGCAAGAGAAATTCATTTTTTTTCATAATTGCAGTTTTTGGCTGGTACTGTTGCCAGGGGAAAGGCAGTAGTTATGTTAATTTACAGTCTTCCTGAAATGATGGCTGTTAAAGCAGAACCACTGTCAAATGGTTCCTAACTTCCCAATTCTAGAACACAGTTACCAAAGAATTTGAGAGTTCTAAAATATTTTCCTTTGCTGCCTTGTTTGTTCTGCTTGTGTTTCAGCAGTTACCAGATAACAAAAAGCATCAGTTAACACAGTTTGTGAAAGTCAGCTAATATGACTTAGCATAAAATATGGTTATTATTTTGCAGAGGAGCAATCCTCTACAACTTCTTCCATTTTTTCCTGTGTTATTTATAGTAGATGAAGGTGCATGTTTTACAGTAAAACTACTGTATTGTGCTATAGTGCAATATGTGAAAGTAGTGAATGAATAAGTCATAATTTGGAGATGAGAGAGAGAAGTAGACGATCTGAAAAAACCCTTCAAGTTCATTATTTGACCAAGAAAGTGTATCTAGGATTCCTCTAAGATCAATCCTATACTTACTGGACACTTATTTTGGACTCCTAAGTGTTTTGATATGAGAAGTTTAACTGCAGAAAAGCTGAAAATCATTTCAGCGGTTCAGAACAAAGCTTCTAAAGCTGTGGTTCCCATCCCTCAGAAGAAGTCTGGCGTTTCTGCTGTAATGTGAGAAGGTGTATCTCACCTATATCTCCTCTGGAATGCACCCCCCTTGCTGACTTACTTCATTTGGGTCAGTCTTGCACTGTGGGTAACATAGTGATACTTCATCAATTCAGTTGTGGGGACAGGGAAAACAAGTGCTGTTACATTTTTCTCTGCCCTATGCTCTTGGAGTAGAAGGTAAATTCTGCACTTCATGTATTTGAGTAATGTTGACTTCTATGTTGTTGCTTCACAGTGTTTGGCTTTCTAAATTCTCTCCTTCTAAGAAAAGGGAATTTTTGCTCCTCCAGGCAATGTGGTGATATTGCATATTGTCTGATTTCTTTGTGGGTATAATCTGAAATACAGGAAATCAGTGAGAGGTCTGTGAAGGCTCAGAAACTGTCAAAACAATTTTAATGGTATTATGATTATACATGGTTCGCCTGTACCACTCTTTTTGCTATAAGTACATGTTCTGTATCACTATTTGCTTTATGATGAGATGAGCCTTTCAGTAAGTAATGTTTTGATTGGCTCATTTCTGAAGTGACATGTTAACATTTATAGAAAGATGTAGAAATATCAAAATCAATTGTACTTACCCCATCTGCAGGTGTTTGTACATGTGCTTGTACATTGTTAAGTAATCTAAACCTTTATGGGTGAATGTGAGTCAGAGTGTTCCTGTTGTGGTTAGGAAAAAAGAAAGAAACAAGGTTTCTGCCTATGTGTTTTATAGGCCAGGGGGTTTGGTAGAAAGGAAGACCAGCGTTCCTGCTTTTGAATTTTGAGCCGTGTTTAGCTTAAACACTCTTTCCATAAAAGATGGAAAATTTACAAATTAGCTCATTTTGTGTCTGTTTACTTAAAATATGCTGGATCTCTTTTGTGTTCAAGCTTGGATGTAGTCCTGTGTAAATTAGAAAGAACGATAAGCTTCATTGATTTGTTCAATATATGAGGTATTCTCTCTCTCCTACGTCCATGTATTGCAACAGAGGCTCATTCATTAGGCTGCACCTTGAAGCCACAATGTGTTTCTCAATAATTGCAAACTGTAGAGCCATTGGTAATGTAACACTGCTGCCATTGTAGAGCTCAAGCAGCTCTAGCATTCTTGTCAGCAAGAAGGCAATCAGGAGACCTTAGAGAAAGATAAACAAGCGGCTACTATGAACTTTCATACAGAATTTTCCCCGGAAAAGCTGATAACAAAACCAATCTGCACTTCCCTCTAGCACACGGAAACCGTGGAGTTGATTAATGGATTCTATAATCCTACATATATATAAATAAAATCTTTAGTTCTGCATTGACATATCCTGGTTTTTCTAAATGGATTTTACTTTTCCTTTATAGATATGGAATGAAAGGGCATTTAGTAGCAAATACATTAAGGTATGTATTCTCCTCTTATTTCTGTGAAGTGAAATGCTTGTCTTACCGTATACAAACAATTAGCTTTTCTGAATTTGCATAGGAAAGGGACCTTAATTCTGCAACTGTATTGCTTACTGAACTCTCTTTCTTATAGTTGCATGCATGGAAAGGTAACATGGTCAGATATCTAGATTGTTTATTTTGTGTGTCTGAAGCTGTTATTTTGAACTTGAGGCATGTCAGTGTATGCTAAATGTTAGGACTTTTAAATTTTAATGGAAGCTTCAGTTGATGCTACTATCATACAAACTTGTATAATCTTTATACCAGCTTGGATATAGCTAGAAGTCCAAGATCTAGAATTGCTTAAAATTCTGTAGCTAGGTTCTGTGATTATAGTACCCTTAAGTATTGCTATAAAACCACAGTGAAGGCTCTGTTTTTAACTTTGCAAAATTCAGTACCTTTTGTTCTAAAAAGCTGGAGGGATACAGTATTTCACATAACAAGCCTTGAGAGAGCTCTAATATTTCTCACTGCTGAATGCTCCTGCAGCCCCACCCTGCCGTGCTTTGAAAGCTTTCTTCGGTTTGTTACGTGGTCTTGCAGTGAAATCTTAAGCACAAGCTCCTGCTTTGTTCCTTTTCTTGTTGTTGCTTTGAGGCTAAGACACAATGGCATTACCTCTTCTTAAAAGCAAGTAAGACTTAGAGAATCATAGAATGGCTTGTGTTGGAAGAGACTTTAAAGATCATCCTGTTCTATTCCCCCTCCCATGGGCAGGGATACCTTCTGCTAGACCACGTTGCTCGAAACCTCATCCAGCCTAGCTGTGAACACTTCCAGGGGTGGGGCATTCGCATCCATTCCCACTTGTCCTATCACTACATGCTATTGTAAAAGGTCCCTCTCCATCTTTTCTTGTAGGCTCCCTTCAGGTACTGGAAAGCAGCAATTAGGTCACCCCAAAACCTTCTCTTCTCCAGGCTGAACAATCCCAAATCTATGTCATGTCACCTGGAGACTTTCTCATCTGTTTCTCTTGGCTTCCTCATGTGGGGAGAAAGAATACGGAGAATAAACTATTGAGTCTAGGTGCAACATTCTACTTTATAGCTTTTTGAATGCTGTTGAATTGGATCTGAGCTTTTGGCTTCTAGAGCTGAATATTCAGTTTAAAATTTGACCTTAAAATCACCCAAATATTTACTGAAAAGTTTCGGCCTTCCTTCTACTGTACGTTAACTGATAAGAGGTTTTTTACTGAACACCTGTTTTACCATTCATTCTCTTACAGTGTCACTTGGCACCTCTTCTCTCATCAGCATGATAGTTCTATTTGTAGTCGGCCATTTCACAAGAGGTCAATTTACTGAAGCGTGCTGCTGCACTCCAAACATTTTCTGTAATTCCGGTTAAATACATCACAGATAAGCTCTTAGTTATATGGCTAAATTTTTACTTGTAAGACATTATTCTAGATACTTCATCCACTAAGGCACTAGTTAAATTTCTTATTAAGTAGAAAAAAAAGAGAAAAAAGAAGTGGGGATTCTAATGCTTATAAATTCTTGTTCAAGAAGACCCTGTTCTTTCAGTTATATGAATACTGGGTGTGGGGGAACTGTTCTGCATATGTTATTGTGGAGTGCATTTTGGGTGCATGCAGTTCTGTGTCCTTGGTACTTCTCTTTCAGCATGGAAGTTCTGCAGCCGTTCATTCTGTTCTTCTGATCTGTCTCTGTGGTTAGGCAATTTTTCTGAATGTCTAGGTAGCTAGAAAGCTTTAAATTGCAAGGACCTTCTAGTATTACGAATTTTTCTTCTGGTATACTTTGTGTTTCAGAGGTTTCAAATAGCTGAACAGAACTTCATTTCTACTTTTCTTCTTAATAAGTTTTATGTCTTAATTAGTTTTAGATCTAGGCTTTAATTGTCACCAACCCTTAGACTTTGATTTCTGTCCTTATTTGACTACATGAAAAATAGAAATGCTCCATATTCTTCTTCACATTGCTAGAGAACTATTACAAGAAATTATTTAAGGATTCATCCCTACTGATCTTTGAATCAAGTTGCGAAATCTTTCGCATACATGCATGCACACAGCACACAGTGCATGATTTCTTTATATCTAAGATTGAAAAAAGCATTTTAGACTGTGGAGTGATGTGGTTTTTTTTCAGATGCAGCTGTATGTGCAAGCTGCTGAAAATATGTTTTATATTTATTTTTTTTTAATTTCTGATTTGAGTTTTCAGATAATACCAGCCCTAAGTGTGGTTCATTCTTAACTAGTAAGGCTGAGTATATTTTGCATGGGTATATTTTTAAGCTAAGAAATTCCACAGACAAATGTGAGCTGTTTATCATCTTTAACAGTGAAATAGTAAGGAGAAGCTGGAAAGACAGAATAGGAATTCTTTTCTGCTGGCATGTTTGAATTCAAATTTGGTTGCCCTCATTTTTGTTGTAAATACGCAATTCTAGTTTTATTCATTACTTTCAGGGAAAGTTAGTGAAACATGAGAACCAAGAAGTGGGTAAACTTAAAAATTAAACACTTAAAACATCAAGGATTTTTTTTGTTCAGTCAAATGGGCAGTGAAAAGAATGTTTAGGTGCTCTTCACATGAACAGTATAGGTGTTTGGCAAAGATTTCTGGTTTTTTAGAGAGCTGCATGGATAGAAGGTCTTCTCTGTTTTAAAACTTCAATCCCTGTTTTTTCAATACCCTTTTTTTTTGGATCAGGTTAACTTTTGCTTCTGATCACTTGAGGAGGTATGTCCACTTCCACGTTTCAGCCAGCCGTCATTTGTAGATCAGCTTAACATGACTGACTTCATGATAAATGCATTACTTTTGTGTAATGAATTATATGCATGCAATGGAGTCAGTATGTTGAGTGTCCAAGTGGAGTACATGTATGCACATGTGGTGTCAAAAGTTATCCGAGTGATGAGAAGCCCATTTTTGTGTAATGACTATCTCAACGTCAACGATAACCCTTCAGTTTTAAAAATATTTACCATTGACTTTGTCTTAGTTGCCACTATAGCTGTTGTTTGAGAAGTGAGAACTTTTCTTATCCGTCCTAGTCTGAAAATAGGCTTCCACTGACTCTTTCTACAGTTCTTGTTTTCAGTCTTAAATTTTCATGTTGCCTCATTGATGAAGGCTGTACTTTAAGTGGTGTTATCTGTTACTAAGGTGCTTCGACATTCTTTGGACAGACTGGGTCTATGGAACATTGGCATCATCGCTGCGGATGGAGATTGGAGCATCTCAAAAGAGATGATAGTTGATCCCTATCTTAATGATGCTATTGAGGTAGTCGGGTAAGTGTGGGAGAAGGGAGGCATTTTAAACATTGCTATTGCTTCCTTTCTGTAAGTCTTCATCTCCATTTTCAAGAGTCATATATTCTTATTTCATACTTGCTAGCTGTTTCCATTTTTTCTCATCATTGTGTACAGTGGTGATGGATTATTCTTTCTTGTCTTTCTCTCTTCTTTCAGTTTAGTATGTGTAAGCTGACCTTATCACTCTTCCATCATTTCTTTCAAGTGTCCATTTAAGAGCTGTGTTTTAGGCTTCTTAGCACTAGCAAATGATAGGAAACTTCTAACTAATCTGCATGTGCATCTTCCAAGTCAGAAAAACCTTAGGACTGATTTCTTGGTCTGCAACTGCTTTTAATTTCAGGTGAACTTGAACTTTCACAGTGGAATTTACCACCCTGGGACTTTCTGTGGCTGCAGCTGAGATTTTTCTGGTCGTATCCTAGAGCCAGAAGTTTCTGTTTCTTGCTTATGTCTGATAGTATTAGAAATGCACGCACTGACAGTAACATAGAAGTAAAAACAAACACCCAAAGTTTGTAAACTAATACAGCCTATTCTGGCAGCTGGGAATGCCTTCTGTTGGAGTTTCAGCAAATGTCAACTCAATTGTTTGTCTTCACTCTTGTTCCAGAATACACTTTCTTACTACCTTGCTTCTGGCAACTGGCTTGGTACTTACTCTGCTGCTCTTGCTTTTTTTGTCATCTCTGGTTTCTCAAAATTATACATTATTTTTTAAAAAATTACATGTTCCCAGTGGAAATTACCCATTCAGATATGAATTGCTCACTTGTGTTACATTTGTTAACTTGTTTATCTGTTGTTAACCTTACTGTGGTAAGAACATTCTTGTGGTCACTCATGTACCGTTTATCCTCTGTATGTAAGGAAGTATGATATGCTCATCATTGTTTAAATTAATGCATGGTTCAAGAGTTATAGCAAGTCAGGCAGGGATTTTATAAAGAAACTGCTTTCATATGTGTTGAGCTTGTAAACACCAATCACCTGGAAGTGGCTGCCTGAGAAATACTAATTATAGTGTCAGCATTGAGTAACTCATTTGGTTTAAAAAAAACTTTAAAAACCTTTTTTATGTTAGGCAAGACTTGCAGCTCAGCAAGTTACAGGGCATTAGATAATGTTTTAGTAATGGTTTCTACGACTACAACTTGAAGAATAAATGCACTGACTGTGTACGGTTCTTGTTTCTTTAGGAGTTTGACAGAATCAAGGATAGGAGTACTTGTTTTTGCTTGTGCCTTTAGAACCACAGACATGTTTTAGTTGTTCTTTAAAATGAAAGGTCTTTTTGTCAGAGGTTTTTCTTGAATGTCTTACAGATTTTTCCCCAACTCCCCCACCACCACTGATCACAAAAAACGAAGAGTTAGGTTTTCCTGTGCAGTGGTTTTGTTATCTGTCAAGAAATTAGGGTTAGTACAAAATTAGAACACTGTGTTTCTTAACCAGTGCTGACTTGAAGGTACTAACTACCAAAGAGAATTCTTGCTGACCTAGTGAGAGATAATAGTATTTAGGTGTCTGTCCTTCAGATGCTCAGGTTCAGAAAGCTGCTGAAAGTATGCTGTATATTTATGTCTCTTAGATAAGCATGTCTAGTCGTTTGCAAAATCTGCTGGTCTGTTTTCCTAAATAGTCTTGCATTCTTTTCTCAGAAATCCTTTTCTGTATATTCTTCTGTAATCTCTTCAGGTATAACCCTCTCTGTGACTTCTTTTAGTTCTTCTAGTGTGGAATGGAAACGTGGGATTAAATTTATATTGTTTTATTTAGAAATTATCAAGATAGTTGAAATGCTTTGGCATCCATACACAAAAAGTAACTGCCTTTTCCCTTTCTTTGTGTTTCATTTAATTTTCTGTTTTCCTTTTCTTTCTTTTTGGCATCAGGTAATTTTTACCTTGATACCATTGCTCCCCATAGAGCTTTATTCCTGCTTAAAATGTCATTTGAAATCTGAAGGATATCTGTGGTAGATTAAAGGTAAATGGGATGTGGGAAGAATCAGAAAGGTGGAAGTGAAAACACTCATGGGTAAAGTTAGACAGCTTAACAGGGAAAGTAAAAGCTGTATCTGCAAGCAAAGCATTATGTAAACTTCCAGAGTTTTATTAAAGACATCGAACAGTATTGGTCCTGATACCAGCCTATGGGGACATTGCTAGCAATCTGCTCCCTGACTGCACTTCTCTATCCACCCGGGTGGAAGACTTTGCTGAAGTCAAGGTATATGACATTGTCTTGGGGTGACTCTATCATGTGTATCCCCTATCATGCTCTATGCCCAAAAAGTTTGGCACAGAAAAGGCACAATATTACTTTTTGGGCATAGAGCATGATAGGGGATACACATGATAGAGTCACCCCAAGACAGACATCCACTGGTTTCACTCTGCCCACACAGGTAATCACGTTGTAGAAAGCAGTCATATTTATAAGGCATGATTTGCCCTTGTTTAACTCATGCTGCTGTTCCCAGTTATCCTCCTGTTCTTCTAGTGCTTTGACATGGCTTCCAGGAAGACTTGCACTGTAACCTTCCTGGGGAGCTAATTGCTAAATACGTTAGCTGTTATGTACAAGTCTGCAAACCAAATGCTTTTTTAATGCAAGATGTAATGAGAAAGTACAACACAGAAGTATACTGTTAGTGATGTTAGTAATTACCAACGTGTTCAGCTGAAGTCCTTAAGACTTGCGTGGAGAAAATCTTGATGTTTCAGACTGGTGTCTGACTGTACATAACCTAGTTCAGATTCCAGTCTGTGGAAGACAAATCATGCAGCACTGTTTCTTGCAGATAGTGTGCCCTGTTAGAGAAGATTATATCTGGTAGAAATACACAGAATGATTTGAAGGTAGTTAGGTGTTTGATGTTACGTGAATTTACAAGTGCAGCAATTGCTGTTAGGGGACCTCTGAACTTCAAGAAACTGCATTGTTAGACTTGATGTTATGTGACATTTTAAATTTGTTTCATTGATTTTCAAGGACTCAAAAATCTCTAGGGAAGTGTACAGTAGTTGCAATTTTAAAGATTGAAGTAAAACACAGTTGGGTGATAAGGTGTGCATGTGTCTGGTGTTGTTACCTTTGTTGCTTGTGTTTAGGAAGAGCTCATCTAATTTGTGGTTGCTTCACTGTTAAACTGAAATAGTTGATTAGCAGGGAGAGTAGGGGGAATCAACTCCTGTTTTTAATGAAATGTTTACTGTGCTTTTGCAAGGTTTATAAGTTATAGTTCAATTGTCCTTGCACTGTATGTGGTCCTTGTAGTTTAACCATCAGCACTGTAACACCTAAGGGGTGGATATGCAAATAGAGTGTCTTGCATGAAACATAATATGCTTTGTCTTTATCTGTAGTTTTGTGTCTGTAAGAAGAACAAAATGTTTTTAATTTTTCCTTTTATAATGACTTTTGGGATTTAGTATAGTAGAGGAAGATGGTGTCTTTTAAAGTGACTTTGTGCTTGACAATCTTGTACGTTTTGTTTGGTGTAACAGTTGTCCAAGTTGCAAAAATATGAATTGAAGCATAGTAGTTTTTTCAGCTATATTCAGATAGTGCTGAAGAAGATGCTGCCTTTCCCAATATAAAGTTTTGATAATTTGAAAACCATTTTTTTTTATTTGTCCCTTCTCTCTGTTTTTTGCTCTCCTTTTTTTTTTCCAAGCTGTTGAGGTACACATTGGATAAGCATGGTCTGGAGCAGGTGAGGATCATAGCCAGCGATAGACTGTGGGAGCCCATTTCCTTTGTCATGCTGATTGACTCTGAGCTCCATGGAGTGGTCGATGTGATTGGGTAGGGGGTTCTCTCTCTTCTTCTTTCTTGGTGGTTTGTTAATAGTTTGTTTTCATCTTATTTATAACTAACACAGCCAAAGCTTTACCTCTCTGTACTCTTACCTGCAAGGAAAGGATTGATAGTATAAAACTTTCCTACTAACCCACATCAAATCACACAGCTCTTTTCCCAGGAACAGCCTCAACCTTTAATTGAATCAGGAGTCTTCTATCATGTTGAAGATTCCTGTTGGGCATGGTTGCACTTCTGATGGATTGAAGGTTATTTGGACAACACTGTTTATTCTGAGAGTTGTTTTGGTTACTCTAATTGGTGTGCAAAAGGTGCTTTAGCTTTACAGTTTTGTACACAGCCTTGTGTTACTAACTTCCACTGGTTTGTTACTGAAATGTTTGTGATCCAGAAATTGATCTGGGCTGTGATTCTTCTTTGAGTTACAGTGTCTTGATTCTTAGTTCCTGTTTTGTTTTGATGGCAAAATTGTATTTGGAAAACATGCAACCAGCTGACTTATTTAATAGTTCTGGATTTTGTCATAATAATATTTTACTAGTAGACTAAATTTAGGATTGATTGATTACTGACTTGATGGCTGAATGGAAATGTGTGTACAAAATGTTCATTAACGTTTCTTTTTACAGTAGCTCTAAACTGTACTTACTAGTTGCCATAAGCTTGCCTGACCCAATCACATTCTTCAAATGCGGCAGTTCCTTGCTTCAGGTTGAGTCTTTTCCATTCATCTTTATATATCTGAACCATAGGAGGTGTAGAAATGAAGGCTTTTTCTCCAAATACAGATAGGCAGTCAGTGTCATCTACCCTTACAATCAAGCCCTCCCCCCATTCTGAACATGAACAGCATCCGGCAGTTCTTCATAGCTGGAGTCTTGGATCATGTCAGGATGAAGCTCAACAGTTTTTACACTGTCTAAGTAAGCTGTATTTGCTTAACTCTTTACAAGTGTAAGTTTTACATCCCTGCTCTGATTCAGTCTTAACAGGGAGATTAAATACGCTCTTGTGTGTTTCAGCTTTTATTTGGCAGGGATATTGATGCTTAAGAAACACCTTTTCAGGAGTGTAGAAAGACAAATTATTCCTTCTCTGCTTTGTTTTTGCAAGCTGGGCACTTTAGGCCGTTACAAAACCCTTTGGCTTGGTACTAAGGCAATACTTACGTTTCCAAGCCAAAGGGGAAATACACAGTAATCTGTACGGCAGAGAAGAATGTAGCTAAAATCCCTTCTATCTGATACATTACCACTAGTGAAGCTATGTATGAACGACTGCAGCAGTGGGAAATGGCTCATTGTCCAGTAGAGGGAAAATAATGAATAAAACCCCAACAGTCAGCCTAGAAAAACTGGTGTTTCTTGTATTTCTGCCACAGATGTATCAATTTGTCAAGTTGCAGGCTAATAGTAAAGGAAATATTTATGCTTTCCTTTCCAGTGCTGATAGTTTCATTTTAGTGTACATATTTAGTGTGTTCAGTGAATATGCTAAGTGACGAAAATCACAACCTTGTTTTCTGCAAGTGGTTTTATTTCAGTCAGACAAACAGTGCATCAGTGGATCAGTGTTGTGATTGAGTATAATCAAACTCTCCATTGGGAGAAAAGATCTCTCCTCATACTAAGGAAGATCTTGAAAAGAAAATTAGCTACCATTATATGTTTCAACTGTTTATCAGTTTATACCTCTGTAACTTCTATAGTCCAGCTAGCATGCTTTTTTGAAACCTGAGTTTATTAAAAAAGATGTACAAAATCAGTCAAGTTCATGTTTAGTTCTAAGACATTCATGCAGGTAAGTTCTCAGCATAATGCCTAGTGCTGTATCTTATTGTTGGTTTTTACATTATTTATGGTTTTGTTTAAAATAGTATGAGTTAGCATGTATTTTCTCTATTCATTACAGTACATTCAGCACATTACAGTAATGAACATCTTCAAGCTCAATTTCAGCTTGCTTTAGCAAGCTGTGGAAGTTGCATGGTATTTTTAAATCTAAGTTTATCTATATGCTGTCATTTAGCAGAATTAATAATCTACTCATGTAAACACAATAAGCTCTGTAATGTTACATCTCCCCCTTGTTTAGTTTTCTTCTATTCCACTTGTAGTATTCCAAAGAAATTTTATTTTTCATTATCAGTTTGAAGGAGGTGAATCATTGCTGCTGTATGTACTTCCAAACTTTGATTTTCTCTTTGTACTAAGTCCTCTTTCTTTTTAAAATACTGTGTAGGGCTCACTATCCCGGGACAAAAACAGTGCAAAATGCCCTGTTAACTGGGAAGAAACTGTGGTCTTCAGAAGATTACAGTACTTTCAATAATGATGTTGGTGCAGGCTGCTGGGCTCGGATCCTGAACCAAAACTACGTGAATGGAAACATGACCTCGTAAGTGTTGGGCACTGTTGCTCGCTTTCGCAACTTGGGGTGTAAGAATTATATAAAATACTGTATAACACATCCATCTGCTATGGTGAGAGAATGCGTAAACCGAAAATCACCCCAATGTAGTCTGAATTCAAATATAGTAAGATATAAAGTCTGCTATTCTTACCTCTTTCTGTGGTAGAAGTACCACAAGTTTCAATGTATTCTTGTTCCCCAGCACCCAATGGTTTATGCAGTTAATTTTAGGTGCCTTTGAGACTGGTGGTAATTATTATAAAGAGAATGATCTTAAGAAGAGCTAACAATGAAAAACATTGGAGGAAAATAACAATAAAACTAAGTTATTATATTTTTCTTAATCAGATTGTTTGTCTTCAGTTAAACAGATAATTACAGATGTAATCATCTAGTTTTTCCATACAACTTCTCCCTCAGAATCCATTCCTAAACGTGCGTTAGTCTTTTGATACATTTACTGTTTTCTGCACATCTTCTTTCTAAAGTGAAAACTGTAATAAAAATGTTTTCTGTACTGGGAAATTACATAACTCAGTTTGAGAAAAGAATAGAAAATACAGTTTGATCGTGCAACAACTTTTGCACTTAGTTGTTTCTAGTGCAACAACTCCTAATCTGAAACAAAAAGTTTGATTAAAGAAAATATAGGCATCAGGATGGAAGCAAAATTGTTAAAAGCTTTTAGATTCTATGTAACTTCATATTGGAATAATAAAGAGAAATCTCCTTGTCTGTTGCTTCAAATGGAGTGCAGGAAAAATCACTAATACTTGTAAAGGGAAGTTTCTTGAGTCACCTGGTTTCTACAAATCTTTTGTTTTCTCTGCAAGCTGAAATTTTCAAACAGATGAATGTTTCCTGCATGAATTCCTGATCCTTCTGCTTGCTTCTTAGTCCTCACATGCTTTAGTATCTTCATTTGGGGTCTTTCTTTTCCCATTGCTTTTCTGTTTTTACAAGGCCTTTTGAATTATATATGCCCCTTTTCTTTCACAGCCGAACAGCCAGGCATATGTGTTGTATTTATAATTTATTGTAGAATAGTTCCAAGTCCAGATGTCCAACAGTGAAATTATCTTGGCTTTTATACTGAAAACAGAATCTTTCTGACGAAAGGCAGGTTATCTTTCTGCTAAGCTTGTTTCCTTTGAAGTTGAGTTTCCTACTTTTCTTTCTAAGTTTGAAATCAGCAGAACAAGTTTGATGTGAGCAAGCTGAATTTACATTTCAAGACTTGTTTATTTTATGATCACGTTTTTGTAGAATTCTGGGATCTCTTCTGTATGTATATATAGTGTGATAAGTCTATGGCGGTGACTTTAGAATGAGGCCTTTGTACTCACCGGTATGCAATAGCAAAACAGATTGACAGCTTTTGCCTTCTGCTTAACTGCTCTGTTAAGCTGTATTTCCATACTTAAAGCCCAGAGGTCTTAAGTTTAAAGCCCTTGCAAAACATTTTCAGTGAAGCTCCAATCAAAGTCCATGAAGTGATTATCCTTGTCAGTATCCTGACAGCGTCTTAAAAGAGCAACAACTCCTGGAGGATGGCTGGTTAAAGTTGTTTTCTGTTTGTTACGTATATAGATAAAGATAAGATCTTTTTTTTTTTTGGTTGTACTTAACTGCTTCCCTAAAAAACTTCATCCGAAACAACTACCACCATGCTCAGCAATAACCGAGCAAAGAAACCTCAACCAATCAACATCCAGCAATGAGCTGTAGACTTTGCTAACAAAATTTTTTCCCTTCAGAACAGAAGAAAACCCCAAACAAATGGAGTGTTTACCCTCAATACATGTTTCCTTTAATGTACAACTTTTTATGGTGCTATAGCCAGAGAATTTATTACCAGTTTTGGAAGACGTTCTCAACAGTGGAAGCTGATTTGCTTAATTTTCCTCTCCTGTGGGGTTTTTTTTTCCTTTTAACTGGAAAGATATTCCCTCCACCCCCACCCCCCAAATTGTTTTCATTGTATGCTGGAGAAAAAGGAGGAATGGATTCTTGTACTGTTAATCTAATACTATGCATATGAATGGTGCAAACACCTGTTTTTCTTCCAGAACAATTGCATGGAACCTGGTGGCTAGTTATTATGAACAGTTGCCCTTTGGTCGATGTGGATTAATGACAGCACAGGAGCCGTGGAGTGGCCACTATAAAGTTGAATCTCCTATCTGGATTACAGGTGAAAATTTTGCAGTTAAAAATTTGATGATCTGACACCAACCATCACTGTATTTTCTGAGGTCTTTATTTATTTAGTATTTTTATGTGTATTATTTTTTGTACCAAATTAAGGTAGATTTGTGGCAAGTTTTGTGAATACATAAAGAAAGACAAAAATAACCTCATTTCAATAGAAAGCAGAAAAATATAATAGCACGGGAAATCTTAATACTTGACCTTTAGCTGTATCAGAAATGAATAAGCTGCTGCCTTTATAGCTGTTACTATTTAAATATTTTGATCTGAAGTACCTATAAGGGTTAACGTGCTTTCCTGTTTCCTTTCCCTTTTCTGTTTTTAATCCTTGAGTATCAATCAATTCCATTTGGTACTTCTCAATTTGATAAAATGGAACAAAGAACCTCTTGTCCTGCTTGACATTCTTGGCTTGTGTAAATCAGCATTTCCTTGAGCTTGGGAAAAGGGAAGCATGTTCCTGTAGTGTGTGTGGACACAGAGATTCACTGGCTGCTCTGTAGTCCTTCTGTAATATTTTACTGTCTTTGCTGCAGTTCTGTAGAGCAACTATGCAGTGCCATGAAGGAGGAACAAGACAAATGCTTTAATTTCTGTTCTTCTGCTAGTTACCTATATATGTAACAGCATTAAAGGAAAAATGGCCATAGTGTCCCATGAAGAACAGCTGAGCAGTTGTTTCCGTGTCCATGTTGCTCAGGATTTTCATGATCTGGGTCGTATTCTTCTTTGATAGTTTCACTTACTTGCTGAAAACCCTACTTATTTAGTTATTCCTTATGGAGTTGCCCATCTGTGCTTTCTCTGGCTCAAATGTTTACTTTATTTAAAGAAAAAGATAGAGATTTAGGAAAATCTAAACTGTGACGAATATTCAAATTGAATGGGCATGATTACCTTATATAGTTTGTACTTCATGTCTAAATAATTGCCATCATTTTGACTGTTTTGTCTGCCACAGAGTTGACATTTTTAATTTTGCTGTAGTATAATTCTTTAATCTTTCCTCTTACGTAGGTAAAATTTGTTTTGGAAGTTCTATTACTTTCTTCCCCAAATCAGGTTTCTCTTTTGTCAGCATCTATGAGACAGAAACTTAATTAAGCCTACAAATTTTTTATTAAGCCTTAATTATTGTATTCTGATTTTTATCTCAGCACACACCACACAATTTACTCAGCCAGGCTGGTCATACTTGCAAGTGGATGGACACTTAGAAGGAGGTGGCAGTTTTGTAGCTCTGACAGATGGCCTAGGGAATCTTACCATCATCATTGAGACTATGGTATGTGCATCAGCAATTCCAGTGGACTAGAAAAGTTAAAGGAAATGTTTTGTTATGAAGAACCTGTCTTGATTTACATAGTTCAGTATCTGTGAATGTTCTTTGATACTTGTAGTTTTATTAGTGAGTTCACTAGAGGTTGTTTTTTCTATCTGAACTTTAAATACCTAGTTGAGACTTCCTGAAGGCCAATATATATGCCATCTTTACCTTTTATTACACATTAGCTTTAGTTGGATTACACAGTGGGAGGAAGTTATATCATGTGCTTTCTTAAAATGTGTATTCAAAATAAAATTATTAAACTAGTGTAATTGCAGCTATTAAGATAACAGTGAAATAAATTATTGCTTTTTAAATTTCAATTCTATGCTGTATGTTTTTCATGAATGTTGCCATTCCAGTAATGTGTGTTTCTTCTGTTACATTTATTTTTTTCCTTCAGAGTCATAATCACTCTAAATGTATCAGGCCTCCTTTGCCAAATTTCAGTGTCATACCTCAGAGAGCAACTTTCTACCTCAGAGGGTCATTTGTAAGTAGATCTTGAATACATTTGATCAGCCTTGTAAAAGGAATTGCTATTCATATTCAAATACATGCAAGTCAGGATCACAGGTTAGCAAGAAATTAGCAGTCTCCTGTATTGGAGGCTGTTACAACCCTGGCAAAGTTTTAAGTGTTCTACTTATGTTTTACCATGAGATGCAATGTCGTAACTGAAAGTGTAGAATTGCTGCCTCCCAGTCTAATCATCTATATATTGAAGAAGAAATTTCACAGAATGGAAATGCAGTTAAGTTTTTTCTTTAGAATTTATCCCAAGGCTGGGTGCTCTGACATGCTGACATAGTTTGTTGGGCCAGCATGGCCATGGCCTTTCTAGTTATCAGTTCATTTCCAGGGGAATAGGCGTAGTTGATTTTATACTGTAGGTTTTGTTGTTGCATCCTGTGAAGAGATATTCTGAGGATCTGCCAGCTGTTGATTTGTTTATACTCTTTTTTAATCTTGCTAAAGTAAATTTCCCTCTGAAATGTGAACAATACTTTCACAGTGTAAACTGGAGGGAGTCATTGTTAGTTGATTCGGATGATTACTTCTCAGAAGTTGACAGTTCTTATTTGGAATTTGATTTTGATTTTTTGGCAGCAATAATTTCCTTTAGGAGGAGATAATTTGGACAATACTTTTGGCAATAAAATGGTTCACTTAGGAAAAGTAGTTGAGTGTCAGTTTGGATACACAGCTCCCTTTTGGGGAAGTATTAGATGGCTTATCCAAACCAAGCTCTAGGTCGCTTGCTTTATTGTTGATGTTGGTAACTGAAAAGAAATTATAGGGGTTAGATGTGATTGACATCTGATAATTAATATAGTTGATAGGCTGTAGTATTACAGAAGTCTGGAGACATGTAAGCAAAATGCTTTGCTCAAAAATTAATATCAAAGAACTAGCAACTAGACTGAAGGTCTCATAAAAGTGAAATTAGCAGGATATTATTTCAGTCTAGTTACTTCTAGGAAGAGAGCTTGTATCCAAGGGGTACCACTGTTGGTGACAGAGAAGCTACAGATTGTGTCTGTGTTTGCAATGCTTTCTGTCTTTGTAAGCAACATTAGTGTATGTTAGGACAAAGCCTTATTGATGTATAATCTATAAAAATGTAAGGCATATGTAATGACTAGCTGAATAGAATTGTGGCCTCTAATGTGATCAACAGCTTTAAAATAACAAAAATCAGACATCCGTAGAGGTCTGATATTTCTTGAGTTGAATATTCACGGTTGTTTATTTTGCATTTGTTGTGTTTTCAATTGTATGGTGTGTTCCACTGTAGTATATGGTGGAAGCCCTTCAAGTATGGCATTCTAGACTTGATTTTGAATCTGGAAACTCCAGTCTTTTCCAGCAACTCCATCCTGTGAAGGTAAGTTGATCAATTTTAATTACAGTCCCTCTGCAATTTCAGGTGTGTCTTTCACCTTTACTGAAACTCCTTGACTTCCATGCTTAAGCTGCGTATTTAGGGCATGTTTTATTAAGGCTGTTTGACTGCAGTTTTACTGGCTATATACAAGCTTAATTGGAGGTAATAAAGAATTTGGGGAAAAGGAATTTTCAAAGTAGCCCAGAGATATTTAAATGCTGAGGCAAGAAGATGGGATTTTTGCCTTAAATCAGGACTTCAGGGGATCTTCTTCAGGAATTTCTGTATTTTGTCACTTAGTTGTTAATTTTTGCAGCTTGAGTTTTCTTCAATTCCAGGTATGGAGGGGAAGATTTTCTTTAGATCTAAATGTGGATGAAGTCTACACTTTAACCACACTCAAGACAGAACGGAAATGTGGTTTCCCAGAGCCACCTCCTCCTCAGCCCTTCCCTTCAAGTTACAAAGATGATTTCAATATACGTAAGCCAGAATTCTCTTATCCAAAAACTTAATTCACACACAGATATAATTGTAACGTAGAAAGGCAGTAAGTTACGTTATTTGAATCCTCTATATGAGGTAGCCTGAAGATCTGCGTTGTTTTTGTTTATTTGTACCTGTTTTCACAACAACTTACACCTGGATGAGTGTACACCTTACACTTGCAATGAGGTGTATTTAATTTTATGTCTTAACTGATGGTCTCTAGCACCAATTCTTGATTCAATTGGTATAGCTCGTAACTATAGTGAACTAGTTTTTGGAAGGCAGATAGGGAAGAAAGTAATGTACTTTTTTCATGTGTTTGCAAAACCAGTGTCTGCTTAAAAACTTCCATTTTGGGGACTGCTTTGATATAGCAAGTCAAAAATCTGGAGAAAATTTTCAGGGGAGATTTCTGAAAACAAGTACACAGAAGAAAAACAATGTTTTAGAGTTGATATGTATTTTATTTTCTGAACAGGTAATCCACCTTTCAGTGAAGCCCCAAATTTTGCAGATCAGACAGGTGTATTTGAATACTTTGTAAATGCTTCTGACCCAGGAGATCATGTGTTCACACTCCGCCAGGTGGTGGTTCAGCGGCCCATCACTTGGGTTTCTGATGCAGACCAGACCGTCAGTGTCATAGGAAATTTTAAGTGGTATGTAAATACTATTTTGTAGTGGCATTTGGGGAAATCTCCTCCTCACCAGTGAGAGTTATGATCAGTTAATCTGTCTCAAGCCTCATTTCTCTTAGACAGAGGCCTTTTGCTTTTGCCTTCAGATTCTCTGTAGGCATGTAGGAATGATGATTCAGGGACTTCTAAAAGTCACTGAGCCCTGCTCAGGGCCAAACATCAACTGTATCTGTCTAAATGACTCTTAAAGGATGGGGTCCACCACATTTCATGGTTGTTTAGCCCACTGCTGCACTGTCTTAGAGTGTCTTTTTTGCTTATGTCCTGCTGGGCATATTTGTTCAAGCTAATTTTTTAGAATAATGCATCTGAGTTGGCATACTAGAAAGACCAACATGTGCCCTGAGTTTCAATATTTCTTAAATTGGACCAAAAAAAGTATTAATTTTAAATTACATAATTTTGAGTTGTCTGTCTTATTTGTTAGCAATTTGATCAGTCTTATAACTCTCAGACTACTTAACTGAAAATTCAGTTGTATTTGTTGCAGACTGCCATCTTCTGAGCAGTTCCTAGAATTGTGTGGATTTGATGCCAGTGCTGCTTAAACCACTTTTATTTCTGGGTGAAAGTAACTGAGGTTTACTGCTTTGATAAAAGTATGGTTACAATTGCAATTCTTTCTAGGAGCTGTAAAATTGCTAGGAGCTATAAAATTGCTAGAAGCTACAATGATGGTAATTCAGAATTAAGCAGCAAATTTTAGAATAATGTTTATTTAAAATTAATAAGCATTTGGGAAAGAGCCTGTTAACTAATTATGCTTTTAATAGTAATAATAAACTTCGTGCTTAAAACTTTTTCTTCTGCTTAGAAGTCTAGCCTAAATTCTTTTGATGCGTTCTTTAAAATAGCCATTCTGTCAGGTTTTTTTCACTTTGATTAGATCATTAATCTCACAAATGCTTTTTCAGAACATGCTTCACACTTCTAATTTCAGCTGTGGAGATGTGATTGAATCACTTTGATCCAAAGCCTGAAAGAATACGACCCTCTTGTACTTGGAGGTTATTCTTCAGTTACCTGATGTTTTCTTTTGCAGCCCTCTGTTAAGAAAAATCTCATATTCCCCCTATAATCAACTTTCCCTCATTGAGTAAATCATATTCGGTGATTCTTATAACAGCTACACAGGGCATATTCTTAAATTACTGTACTGAGATTCCTAAAAGCTTTCTATTATTTTATTTTGGTTCAATTTCTTTCTGAGTCTTCATCTTGTTTTCAGAACCAAGGTTGCTTCCTGAATATTCAGTTTATTATTCAAGTTCTACTGGTCTGTAACGCTAGTCCTCAATTTCAGGCCCTCAAGTTTGTTTTCTTCATCCTTAGTTTAAGACTCAACTTGTCCCTGGCAGATATTTTCAACAATGAGCACCTGCTATTGAAATTCTGACCCAGTCTTGCATTGAATTTCTCTGTGGGATGATACTTTACTTCAGTCATCAATGGCAATTTATCATGATTCAATTTCAGGATTGTTTAGTTGGTTTTGTTTGTTTGTTTGGATTGTTTAGTTTGGATTTTAAAAACTGGTGCATGTGAAAGCTTTTTCTTCTCTTATCCTGAATTTGTTAGTGTTTTTCTCTGATGGATTTATTGAATCTAGTTATATTCTGAAAGCATTACTTTGTAGTTACTCTGTATTGCTTTGAGTCTCTTTATAATGGCTTAAGGAAAATGTGAGGGTCTCCTTTTTAATATATGGGGAGGCAAGAAAGTAATCTTGTTTGTGTAATGACTGTATGTTCAAGAATCTGGTACATCTAATAGCATTACATTAGAATGAAAACTCAGGTCATTCTTACTATTGTGTTAGAAGTGAGCAGAAAAGTTGCTAGAATAGATATTCCCTGATTCACTTATCAGCTGAGCTGCTGTCACAGAGAGTCTTTTCATATTCTGTAAATAATTATGGATAATTATTACTTCTTAAGTATGTGACCTTGTGGCTGTATCTGTATTAGAAGTGCTTTCAGACATGGAATGTAGATTTTTAGTTTGAATATCCATTAATAGAGGTAAAGAATGCTTTTAATTTTTATGGTTAAGAGCCTTGTAGTGCAACTTTGGGGAGGAGGAAGTTGTGTAAATTTCCTAGGTGCTATTTGATGGTTCTGGTATTGCTTTGCTTTATTTGCCTTTACAGCTCTCATTGCATGCATAACACAGCACTTTACTGTTGAGCTGGAGTATCGTCTCAGGAAAATCAAGTAATTTCTACATACTGCCTGCTCAAAAAAGATTGATTCCTTCCTTGTTGAAACTTCTCTTACAGGGTAAACATGACAGTCACTTGTGACATCTACATAGAAAAACCACGTGATGGGGGCGTGTTTATTGCAGGAAGAGTTGACAACGGTGGGATATATGTGCGACGTACCAAAGGAGTTTTCTTCTGGGTTTTTGCGGATGGCACCTACAGAGTGACTGGTGACCTAGGTAAGCAGCTCTTTGCAAAAGTGGATTGTGGCATATGGACACGTCATTTTGATGACTTTGATAAAAATGGGTAACATTCAGATTTTATAGTTCATTTGTCATCACTATGAATTTAACCTGTTGTGTTCTAGTGATGGCCACTTTTCATATGTGGAGAAAGCATCTGAAGGCTACTGGCTGGCCCATTTCTCAGGCTCAGCTTTCTGGAGTTTTTGTTTTTCCACTGACAAAATCTGTTTTATACTAGAAAATATAAACTCTTTTGCTTTTCATAAATACTGTGATACAATATTAATTACAGAAAGATTTGATCTGTATTCTTAAACTACACATTAAAAAAATTCCTGATTGACATGAAGTGGCTTTTCTTAGAGAGCAGTTCAAGTCACTGTACTTAAATCTGGCTTAAGTGATGATGATGTGGCCTCCTGTTTCCTCAAATTATGCATCCTCCTGTTAATCTAGCTCTGTGGAGTGAGCACATGTTCTACTTGTGATGCTAACATTCATGTGTGCTCATCTGTAGAGCACTTGACTGGCACATGGAAGAGTGTATGATACATCAATAGCTAAAAGTTATTTTCAATTTGCTTTGAAATAGTGGCATATTTAGTTGTTTAAATGCATTTCTTATCACTTCATGAGTATAAATTAAAATTTTCAATAGTTTCTCATGAGTCAAATGTAGCTTCTAGACCTACAGTATATCTGATAAGATATATTTTTTTTGTGTGTTTCTGTATTCGTTTCCACTTTTACCATGGGCAGGTAGCATAAAGAAGATTTTGCATAGCTTCTCTTAACAGACCAGTGCTCCCTAGGGAAACTTTGTAGTGTCTAACTCAATAGAAGCTCAAGTTTCAGCTGTATGGAAATACATACTTGTGTTTAGGATTTACTCCATTTTTCATTTGTAATAAGACCTAGCAACATTACCTGATTAGTTTCTCAGGCTGTCAGAAATAATTTTTTCTCGATGAAATGAGTGGATTTTGATTAACCACCCCATTATTTCAGGCTGAGACTCTTGTTACACAATATGATAATTTTTCTGTACAGCTATTTTCAGTCATCTTTATATTTTTCTAGAAGGGAGCCTGGATGTTAAATTTTCTTGCAGCAAAAACTGTCTACTGAATAATTGAAGACTTGTAGGACTTAATTTTTTTCAGGTCTTCATCTTCCCTCCAGGTGTCATTCACACCCTATTTTTGCTTAGCTTAAATTTTGTGTAGAACTAAGCAACATGATAGTGTGGCAGCTGAAACCCTGTGATTTAAAATCGTTACAAACAATACAGCAACAAGAAGATCTATAGAACAAGTAGAGCGATAGCTACTGTCACGCTTTGTGAACCCCTACTCTCCATAGAGTGAATCCTCATCTCATGCCAAATTGCCAAGAGCATTGGAGATTTCGGTGAGAAAACAGTTCTGGCAAAACAGGAGAATGCACTGATAATGCAGAGTCTGGATTTGCATATTAAGACTTTTATGCTGCTACTGAAATTGGTAAAATGTCAATCTTGAACACTTCTGAAAAATAGATATTATCTTTTTGCTGGCTTGGTATTTATCAGTTTCAGCGAAGGGCTGAAGTAACACTTTGCTAACTTAAGCATGTTTTGCAGCTGGAGAAGAAATATTAATGAAAGGACTTTCTGGTGTCCGGGATAATGCATGGCACACACTTACTCTCAACATTCAGGTAAGGACGCAGGCGAGAAACTAGAAAACCAGTTACGAAACTTTCCGTCCTAAATGGTTTAGGCAAAACTGTGCTATCCTATTGGTGGTGTACTTGAATTAGTTTACCCTGTCTAAAACATAAATGATATCTGTTATTTTAAACCAATATTAAAATACCATACCAAGTTCTGCTGCCTGTATTTTTAAATAGATCTTGAGAAACTGTAGAAGGTACAGAAAATAACTGGAAAGCCGAATTGAAAGCTGGAGGTAGAAGAGTTAGAGAGGCAAGTCTCTTGTTTAATCTGACAGAAAGATGATGGCCTAACTTCCTGTTCTGAAGGCAGTCAGTAAACTACTGTAGTAGCCTGTGTTACAAATCTGTCTCCCACCAGTTCCCTTTGCAGGCTAAGGCCTTGTATGTGGAGCTAGTAAAGGACTGGGAAACTCAGATAAGCTGAGTTCATGCTCTGCTGTGGTGGAAGAGCACAGGCATTGTGTTACTGTATAAAGGGGCTGCAGTTAATGGGAAGCCTGTCCACATTTTTTTCCTTTCCTCCCACTCCACCCTTTTTGACCATAGTGTCTTGGTTAGGAAAGTAGCCCCCAAACTGTACTTTAAATATGCCTGTGTGCTTCGATGGGTGTGACATTGGTGCAAGTACCTAAAAGGCTTTAAGTTCCTCTTCTAAATGCCTAATCCCTTTGTCTAATGTAACCTTTGCAACTGCAACTGGCCTGAAAGGTGGGGAAGCTTGAATTTTAGTTTACCTTTCAGATACTACACTGAGTTAGCAAAGCTTTGAGTTGGGGAAGAGGAGCCTTTTATGTATTCTCTGTAAAGGCATTAGATCTGTTTCTCAGATAGACACCAGAGGATTCTATGCAATATTTAGATGCATCTCTGCATGAAAAATGTGTGAATTGTAGTTGAAAGTTGACTTGACATCTTTCTGCTTTGTCTTGTTTCCCATGTGAGCAGGCTCAGTGTCTACACAGACCCTGGATTTTACAAAGCTAACATTTTCCTTTTTCTGACAGGGTAATTCTGCCTCAGGACTGTTAAATGGTTATCCGCTCTGGGAGAATGTCACCGTTTCTAAACCGAGGAATGGCTGGGCTGCTCTCGGAACTCGCTCATTTGAGTTTGCACAGTTTGACAACTTTCACGTTGAAGCTTACTGAGGTGGCTTTGGCATTTGGAGAACCTGGTTCTCGTGTTACTTTGAATAAGAGCCAAGTCAAACTTGGAGGAGAGCTGAGTGCTGAACTGTGATTGATCTGTTGGCAAAGAGTCTGGCTTCAGTCTGTATTATTTGTTAAAAGTTTACTTGAGTAGATATCAACATGATTGTAGCTTTAGCCCCTGCTGTGGGATTTTTGCCCTTCAGTTTTTGGGGGTAAATTTTCGTTCAAGGTAATGATGAAAACAAATTCTTGGATTTAAATATCTTTTAATAACAACATCTTAACTTACCGGCTCACTTCTAAGATAACTTTAGAAGTTAACAGAAGACAGATGCATCTTAAGCTACATTTTTTAAGACTTCCACTATTATGTCCATTGCTTTCACTGTGAAAGAAAGAATTAAATGCCAGTAAGCCTTATGAGCCAGTGGGCCCCATACTTTTGTAGGTCTATCATTCTCAAATTTCATTTGGATAAAGTACTTAGATTTCCTATAGTAAAAAAAGATGTTTTGTCTGTGTTTTGCTACAGTCTGTGACTAGACATTACAGTACTCCAAGTGCATTTGATTACTTCTTCCAACTTTCACTGCCAGCCCTAAAATATATCCCGTTTTCAGTGGAATGGAAATGTGCCTTATGACTGATCAGGGAGTGCAGGATGTGGCTTACTTCTAATCTACCTCCTCTTTCCAATGAAAGGGTTGAAATGGATGAAAAGATACCATAAATTACTGTTTGTTGTTTATAATATTGTGGGGTCTTTTGCATAGTGCAAAGAGTAAAAACGTTGCATCATGGATATTTTCATGTCAGGTCACATGTGGAAACTGGCCTTTTGTTCCTCGAAACTTGGGCAAACATCTCTCACTTTTGATGGATTTAGAGCTTTGAATAGAAAATAATTAAAGCATAACAATGATATTTAGTTTATTATATTACTGTGGCACAGAGGAGATATGGATACTATCACTTCCTGATATAAAAGAAATTTAAAAAAAAAAAATCAGTCTTTGCCCTTAAGAGTTTGCAATCTTAAGGTAAATGACGGTAGGTGGACACAGAAGGAATTGCTTAGTGTGCCAAGCAGAGGTAATGACACAAGAGTGTCTATTTTTAAACTTTTCCTAGCTATTGTGAAGTTCGTGGAGGATAATTCAGAACTTTGGGAATGAAGGGATTCTGTTTTGTTGATGCTTCATTTTATTTTTTTTCCCCAAGTTACTGTGTTATAAAAAAAGCAGTTAATTGAGAATATGAGGTACTGAATGGGTTTTTCCTCACAGACATTTGCAGTTCAATTGGCTCCAGAATTTTTCTTGTTTGTTGTTAGTCAGTTTGAATGAAAGTTGTCTGTTCCCATGAAATGTGCCTCCTGTGTCCACCTACTTTTCACGTTCACATCCTGTTTAATTGACAAGCAAGTCGTTCCACATACTTGATAGGGCTCTAGCAGCTGTATGAGGCCGTTTGTAGCAGGCAACATCTGGAGAAAAAGATTTGCAGTGTACTTTGATTTATAGAGATTATTCTTCTCATCCCCTTTATTTTGAAGGCTGATTCCAGTAATTGTTAATTTCAGTCTTTGAAGCTGTCATCTAATATAAAGTTAATGTAATACAAATCATTCCTGGAAAATTTTTATAAAGTTGATCTTCCATTTTCATTTTTGGAGAAGATTTTTTAAAATTCCATCTCTAGTAAGTAAAAATGTTATGTCTTTTAGCTATTATATTGATACTACTTATTCATACTTGGAAATTTCATACATGCCAGTAACCTTGAAAAATGGTTTAAACCACTAAACTTTAAAACTCTCGTAGAAGGCTTCCAAATGTTAAGTAACTGTTTACTTAAGTGGGTGGAAAATGAAAGGCATTTTTCCACATCATTTTCGAGTATGGATGCAGATCTGTTCATTATTTGCTTGATTTCCTAAGGAGTGTCACTGGTCACTCCATATGCAAAGGAATCTAATTTTGGGTCCTCATATTCAAGTAATATGAGTATAATAATCTCAGAATAAATTTATTTTAGCTGTGATGAATTTTTGTAGTTGGATGCTTCTTGGAGACTTCCTGGTAGCTTCTGTGGCTGCAAGCAGTGTTTGTGTAAGAGAGACATCAGCAATGATGGAGTTATTCCAAAGGAGCTGTTCCTTTTTTATAACTTTTAATGCACTAGTGTAATAAACTGTACTGTTATATTGTGTACTAAACACAATGTATTTTACCACTTGAAATGTTGATTTTTTTTCCTAATCTTAATTTACAATGTTTGAAGATTAAAGTGTTATGAACAGAGTAAGTGATTTAATGGTGACATAATGTTGTTCATCTTGATGTGTCTGTAATTCTTCACCCTTCAGTAGACTGTAATATGTTTGGCAATAACAAGCTGTCGGGTTTTTCACTGAGGGGTGGATTTATGTTGTTGATTGTAAATGCTAATCATTCCAAATGGACAAATAAAACACTTAAAAATGCTTTATTTGTGCAGAATGCTTCTGTAAATGGGTCTTGGTTTTCTCTAGTAAGAAAGGTGACAATTTTTCCATTGTGATTTCTGATAAATATGCTCGGCATTAACTTAATTGGATTGGAAGAGTATAGCCAACCAGTCCTTGTTAAAAATGTCTCAAAATCCATATGCATTAGGACTTGTGCTGTCGATAAAATGATTTTCTTACAGCACTCAATACACATTTTGCTTCTTTCTGGTTTTTTGGTTTGGATTTTTTTTTAAATTTAGTGAAGGGAATTAAATTGTAGTAGATGGCCAGTAGATATGACTTACACTGGAATTATTGTCTTCCAGTAACCAGGTATGTGCTGCCACCTACAGAAACACTGCATCAAGATCAATTCTGTCCCTTCTCTGCCACCCCACCTTTGAGGTTAGACATGAGCAGTTCTTAGGATTTTCAAACTCCTGCAAAACACTTATTCCTTTGCTTTAAAATTACAGGAGACTCTTACTTTAGGCTACCCATGATGGTTCCTTTTGCAGCTGCCTCCTTGTATCTCTCTATCAAAAATAAATTTCTACTTTCAGATTTGATTTGGAGTGGCAGTGGTTTGCTTTTTCTTTATAGAATAGTTTTACTGCGTTGTAGCAGCAGGTTGGTTGTTTTCACTTAGTAAATTTTCATTGGTTTACCTGAAGCTTCTGTCCAGAGTCCATTTCCTGGAGGGGTGTGGGTATTATGAAATCAACCGTTATAATTACAGCTGTCTTTTAGTTGATGATTTTAGCAGTATGGCCAGAGAGAGACAGTGCTTGGAGACTTTATTATCCTCTCTTTGATGTTTTTGTCTTTTTGTTTTTGATTTGTTTGTGTGGGAGGTTTTTGTTTGCATTTTGGGTTTGTTTGTTTTTGTTTGTTTTTATACCCTTTGTAAGTACTACATTCATACAAGTCTAGCACATGCTGGGAGTGGCAGACAGGCAGGTTGTAAAAACCCTCTTAATTTCGAAGACTTCCTAGGCTGGTGGTGGAGTCATCAGGTAGCTTTTTTAGAATTCTGAGAATAGTGTGCCTGGAAAAGTCAGCATGAGCGAGTTCCTCTTGCTGCGTTCCTTCCATTTATGCCCAAGTGTCGCTGAAACAATAAGGGTTGTGTTTCTAGAAGTTGTATTCTAAAAAAAGCCCAAAACACCCACTAGTAATTGAGCAGAGGAAAATGTGTGCTGCAGCAGTGTTGCCAAACTTTTGCTGTGTGCCAAGATACTTCCCTGCGGTTTTTATAGTGGCTAAGACAAACAACTGTGAAACTGTGTTTTTCCTCTCAAGGAATTATGTTTGGATAAGGTTAGAAACAGACACAGAACCCAACACCAGTTTTGTCAGGGGCTCCCAGCAACTTTGCAGTGAGTACATTAAACCTGACTCTTATTTCTGTGTACCCCAGGCTAAACCTAGACATATCTCTGGAAAGCAGAGATGAAAGCATCCTAAAAGTATGTGCTGGAGTGTTGACTTGTAAATTTTTTTTTAAATGCCTTTTCCGTTGGTATCAAGTGTACCTGACTAAGTTTAAACTTCACTTAGGGCAGGAAAACAGTAATTTTTGGTTTTACTGTGCTCACAGATGCATTTCAAAGGCAGTACTGTAGTAGAGTGTGGTGGCTCAGTACGGAATTAACTTGAGGGTATGTAAGAGAAAACTGAACCTAAGTGCATAATATTAGTCTAATGTTATGCAGCCATGATCTGGGGATCCTTCATGGTCTAAGACAGAGAAGGTAACACTAAAGTGATTATTGAAAAACCAAAACCCTCATCACCAGCAAAAAAACCCCAAACTGCACACATGTTCCCAAATAGTACAGGGAAAAAGCAAAGAACAGTCTTGGTTTAGCTTGGCTTCCTTTGTTCAATTTCTCCTGGAAAATACAGCTGTCTTCCTTACTGTGTTCCATTAACAGTGATACAGTTAAAATGCCTGGAGAGAATACAAGACTTCATTGTAGCTAAAAAGCAGATGTTTAGCTAATTGTAGACACTGGTATTTCCCAAGAACACTAGAATCAGAAAAGGTAGAAAACACAAGAACAGGTTATGCAGCTGAAAGGCATGTCTGTGATGTGTGAATCAGTCCTGCTCCCAGCTGCAGAAGCTTCCTTCCCTGTGAGCATATCAGCAGATCTGTATGAAAAGGGCAAATATTTCTCTGTTACTGCCACCTCCCTTCCAAGGTTTTGGGAAGCTTCATGTACACTGGCCAATCTGAGGTCACGTAGGAGTGACTCTGTAGCCTCTTAGCTTGATTATACAGTGTTAACAGAGTCATTTAAAAGAGCAGCTGGCAGTGGCTAACAGCAAATCCTGTTAAGGATGTCCATATTCCCTTCTGATGCGATTGCTCTTGTAGTGGGAGCAATAAATGGTAGTGTTCACTGGCAAGAGATCAGGCAGGCTGTTTGCTGAACAGAGGTGCACACAAATGTCTCGGTGCAGAGATCTATAAAGCTTCGCTGGGATGCACAATGTCTCTGGCATAAGCTGCCTATTTCCTGTTCAGTCTAAGATGGCTGTTTAATGGTTCAACTTCGTTTTTTTCTTGCTGCTCAGCTGATACTTTATCCTAAATAAATTGTTCTGCCAGCATTATATGAAACAGGCTCAGTGCAGCAGGGCAAGCCTGTACCAAAAGGAGGAGGCTGAGAATACCCTGTTGATCATTCAGCCCATCTTCTTGCTAGATAGATTGTACATTTTTAGGGCCTGCCTTAGTTGAGTGCTGAGACAAAAGGGTGGGAAAGATTCCACTTCTCATTTGTAGGTGGCTATTTTGCTATGGATTTTGAAACAAACAACATCATTTCTTCTGTTTATGGTCTGTGTAAGGGGTGTAGGGAGATCATTCAACTTTTTTTCCCAATTCACGATAAAAGCAAGGAGAACGCAGAATGGATCTTGTATTTATTGAGCTCTGGTATTTACTTGTGGGATGGAATGAGTCCTTCATGAAACACCTGTGATTTTACCTTGAGAGACAAAATACCTTGATTAGATGAATGCTTTCATACAGATATATCAACTGTGAACACCCACTTCCCAAGCCAATGGGAGTTTCTCTTATGGTGTTACTCCATGTGGGAGACTCATTTCAAATACCATAGAGAGGAAGTTATAAATATTTTTTTCTAAATATTGGTTCTAGTTGATCTCCACAACAAAAATTCCAGCCTTGCCCTATGTAAATACATTCAGTACATACTTTAGTTTAATTTCTTCTTTCCTGTTTGCACTTTTAAAATGGTGAATACTTAGAGACATCTGTCACCCTTCTCAATCAAATACTTAGCCACACAAAAATGCAACAATCTTCATCTTTTAAACAAATGAATCTTTTTAGCTCTGTATTGCAGATAATTATATTTTTCTTGTGCTGAATCTGAATATTGTCATTTCACTTGATTTTTATAATAAATAAAATTCATCTATACCAGGCTCTGCGAGGAGGCATCAGAAAAGCCGTGAAGTCATCTAAAATTTCTCGGGGTGTTTTAGCCCCCAAGTCACAAGTCACGTTACCTATATTTTCCTTCTTCCCCACACACTCTCCAGTGACATATAGGGTGGCTACCTGGGTAACATCCTTAATGGTAGTATTAAGGATTGAAGGTGGGTGTTTTTCTTGTGTGTGACATATGGTGAATTGGGAATGATAGATGCCAATCTTCTGTACCTTCTTTGTAGACCTCAACCTCCTGGAAGTCAGGCAGGTTTTTGATCATTTTTATTATACAATCAGGCACTGGAATGTAATAGTCTGGAGGATTTTCTTTCTTTTCCTTTGAACCAAATTTCTTTGGTTTATATTTTATTTTTTGTTTTTCCTCAAAAAGCCTGGTGCAGAAAGCGCTTTTGGTTGCTTTTATTACGTCAAATCCTGATTACAGTAATTCTGTGTTTAGCAACCTCCCTGATGAGCATATACTGCATCCTCAGATGCCTTTGAGGACTTCTGCTGGGGGTAGTTATCTGTACTAAGTCATTTCAGATAGAAGTTTCTCTGAAAAAGTAGATAGTTTCCTCTACAGTAATATGCTGATTCTAAGTGTGGTGATGTTTTCTGCCCTGTGATCTTTTAGCCTTGCATTGTGTAACTGAAGTGTCTTTTTGTCCCCATTTCTACCACTCCAAAAGACTGTGGGCCACATCCTGCTTTAGTCTGCAAGGACCTCAGCACCAGGCAAATATTACCAGTGTCCTCTACTGCAGAAGAGAGAAATGTGTGTTTCATGCTGCATTTTTCTGATGCTCTAGAGATTCTGTTTAGGTTTCTGTTGGGACAGTGCTCTGAAATCAGAATATAATGAATTTGCATATGAACCTGTACTGAGTTTTCAAAATGTACTCTTCTGGTTTTAAGTGATTATGGAGCACTGTGCATAGTCCTGGACTTTTTATAATTTTTAAATTCACTACACTTACCAGAGCTTTAAATGAGTGGTGGATGGAGGTCAGGAGTGCATCCTAACGTTGTTCCTGGGTTCGCTTCATGCCTCAGTTTCCTCAGGAGGAAACACACAACACAGGGATATCATGGCACTGAGCACTCTTGCTTAGTAGACCTGAAACAGAGCTGCTGCTTTAACTTCCTTCCTACAAGGACTAAAAGCATTAGTGGGGACAACACTGATTAAAAGGTCAGTGTCACCTCTTGTTGAAATGGTGAGAAAATGACTGCCCTGAGTACAAGCCACTGTGGGTGTGCCTCAGCTCTGCGTTAGAGGTGATGGGGAACTGGAAGGGATGACCTCATTTTCATTTGAATCTCCCACTGAACATGCTGCCTTTTTTATTCTTTGTGTCTGCACAGAACGGTGATAATGCTCTGCCTCTAATGATAGTCACACTATGAGTGGGGGTCTCTTCACAGAGTTTTGGAAAGGACTCCGTTGATTCTGTGTACATTGGAATCCAGTGGTTTCACAGTCCAACAGTCTCACAGTAGACAAAAAAACAGGCGAAAGTGGTGGAGTCAGTGATCTGAAACACAAGAACATCACTAACAGCTGCCCACTACCTGCAAGGAAATCTTCTGGAAATCTTTTGTGCTTCACAAAGTTGCCTTTCTAGTGGAGCCAGTAGAATGGAGATGAGTAGGATAGGTTGGAAATGGCTTTGTTTGGAATGGAAACACATAGTGGAGTGATGTAAAGCTTACATAGTGTCTTCTCAGAGTTGGATTCATCCCTGCGTATTTAACACAACTTTACAAAGCAAGAGGCGTGTTAATGCATCTGTAAAAGCCTGAGTCCATGATACGCTCTCATGTCCAGGCTCTCTCTTTTTTTTCACTGGAAAAAATGATCTAAGTCTACCTAGCAAAAGAGCAAATGGTACAGGAGGAAAACAAGGCCAAGTCCACTTTTCTATCTGCAGTCACCTTTCCTCAGTGTTGTTTTCCTGGAGCTAATGAACACTGCTCACATTATTGCGTGACTATAGCTACTTCCTTTCCTCTGGAGACCCAGTTCTCTGTGAAAAGTCTCTCAGTCCTAACCAAAACCACATAAACAGCAATGCTATTCCAGTTCACTGAATGTGACTGACATGGTATTTGAAATCACCACTCAGCCCAGACAGTCAGGAGGGGTAGCCTGTACTTCAGGCTGCAAAAAAACCCCACCTCATTACAGCAAGTCTGATCTGTTCTCAGAAAAAAAAAAAATCTATAGTGGTATCACAAAGATTGGTTTCCGAATGAAAAATTGAGGTTTGACATGAACCTTAGGACTTTTTATCTTTTGTGACAAGTTCGTAAAGCAAAAGAGGCCCTTGCTGTCTGTGCGGGAGGCACTAGATGGCAGTGGAAGCACGGCTAAGAAAATAGCTGTCCTGCTGGCTTTGGGGCCAGCTTCTCTGAGCCATGAAAAACAAGGAAAGAAGGCAGCTTTACTTGAGAGGGAAGATAAGGTTGAGACTGCGGGCGGCCTTCTGA
The DNA here is from genome assembly GCA_013397725.1 of Rhagologus leucostigma. Classification (NCBI taxonomy): domain Eukaryota; kingdom Metazoa; phylum Chordata; class Aves; order Passeriformes; genus Rhagologus; species Rhagologus leucostigma. The sequence continues at coordinate 2,061,043 of VZTD01005999.1, forward strand.
GCACAAAACTCAAGGCTTCCCTTACAAGGAATACTAATTCCTCCTTTAATAATTTTGCATGTCCTTAAAGCAGATTAACCTATAAAAACCCAAATGCTTTGTAAAACATCTATTACCTACAGTGGTTTGTCTGGAACAAAGCCATTAAATGAAGAAAAAGCCAATTTCCATTTGCTGCCAGTGGCACAGCTTTTGTGTGAGTCTTGGTAAATTTTAACTTGTGTGTTCAAGCTAAGAAAGGATCTTCAGTGATTATTTTTAGAGTACAATGAGTTTGCTCTTCACTGCTACAGCCTTTATCCTAAAAGCTTTCGACATGCCACAGCCCCACTATCAGAAGGTCTCGCTGCGAGCTGCGTGCAGCTGTGTGTGCTCTGAGACTCTGTCTGGGGGAGCTGTGCTTGTGCACAGGTGGGATCACAGGGTGAAACCCCAGACTTGAGCGAATGAGAATGCTGTGCAGGAGCTTTTTATAGTGTACAGCTGCAAGATGGTTATTTCCCAGCAGTTTGAGGTTTTCTGAGGTGTGAGGCTCATGTTTTCTGCTTAAATTTTAAAATATGAAATTGATAGCTTGGGCAGCTGTGAAGGATGGAGACACTGTGAGAAAGAAGCAGCATATTTGCACTGACAGAGGAATTGTCATCCAGCTTACACTTGAGCAAGGCAGTTCTTTGCTCAAAAGGGTCTGGAGACAAGGAAAGGCAGCAGCCCTACAAACGTGTGAAAGGGGGACGCAAAGAGCGCGTCTGAAACTGGAACTGGCTGACTTTGGGGTGATCGAGAAACTTATGAAAAGAAAGAGGTCAACTGTGTGAAAGCAGAAAGGGAGGACGGGTTTGGCCATTATCAAGTGTTTCAGAACAGCATACTCAGAAATATGGGAGAGGTAAATGAGCAGTGATTACCGGGAAAGCAATTCACTCCCTCATGCCAAGTTTTCAAAAGCTTTATATGCTGTAGGTTAATAGCCAGCTATTTGCTTTCACTCTGGATTAAGCCCCAGGCTTCCTGAGGTGATGTCCTTCTCCGTCCCTCACAGACCCCCACGGTCAGGCAACTCAGCTCTGCACATCAGTATGGGCTATCTCAGCTCAGCCTCTCTGGCAATGCCTTACTCAAGGAAATCGTTAGTTATGGGTTCCCTGGTTTTCTTTCTGTACCTTTTGCATTATCCTAGAAAGAGCCTACCTGGATGTATGTAGGGACTGGGAAGCAGGTCTTTGTGTAAATTAAAATAAAGATACAAGATCCTGAATGAAAAAGTATCATTATGCCTTGTCTTCTGGAAAGCAAAGTGAGAAATGTTTCTGATTTTGACAGAGATTATTGCAATACCTAGAGGATGTGTGAAACTGAAGTGGGGGCTGTTCTTTAGTCCTCCTTTTATGTAAGGCACCCATGAGGTTTGCTTCTTTAAAGGGTGGATATATCATTTGTGTGGTGGGGAGAATGCACAAGGCAAGGAACTTGGTGCTTATTTGTCTTATGTGGCTCTTAAGACCAGAATTTCATGTGAGTTTCTGTGGGAGAAGATGTTTTCTGTGGGAGTGTCATGCCCCTCTGTCTAATAAGAGGTAATTTCCTTTTTGAAAAACTGCAAACATTTTATTATTGGTTTATAATCTTAATAATGTCTGTGTATTTTTTTGTCTGTTGTCTTTATGAAATTCCTCTGATTGCTGGTTATTTTTACAGGCCTTTAGGTGCTCTGTGCTTCTGGGTCATGGCTCTTTTCCTTGTTTGCAGAAAGTGATCCTCAGGAGCATCTCAGGTTCTTATTTAGTCTTTTCTTGCTATAACTTTAGTCTGTTGTACAAAAGTGAGAAAGAAATCTGGTTACTGAATTTTGACAGGTTTTCCCTTTCACCCACAGTGCTTTGAAGGCAAATATTTTACCAAAAATGTGCTTGGATAAGTGAAGGATATACACGAAATGGGAAGAGAGATCCCTAGATATCATGTGGCCTGTAGAGGACAGTGGGGCGGGGCGGGAGAAGGTTGGGTAGCAGAGGGTAAAAACTCTTTTTGCAAGTATCTTTGGAGCAGGTGAGTATTATGGCCCTGTCTCAGCCAGCAGGATAACACCAGAAGGGCTGTGCTTTGTATAACCAGTGCAGGCACGCCACTTGGCAGCCTGTTAGCAATGTTTTGAGTAATTTTGAAAAGCTCCTTCTGCATTATTTAGTGAGTGAATTTTTTAAGACAGAGCCTTTAGTTCCTGAGAGAGAAGGAAGAGCCCAGCGAGATGCTGCTGTAAATCTGTTCCTGCCAGTTGCCGGTGAGAGCTCCTGTTGCTGGTTTCCCCATCAGTAATGACAAACCAGCTGTTTGGGCGCAGTGCTGCAGTGCTGGTGGGCGCTTGGGCTGCGCTGTGCTGTAATACACAGCACAGAGCAGTGAAGTTAAGGAGGAGGAGTTCTAGTAAGAGAACAGACTATAATCCAATGCTTCAGAGAGCCGTACGCAACGCTCGGCAGAGCACAGACTTCTGAGGGCTGTAACGTGAAAAACACCACACCAAGAGCAGGGCTCGTGTCAGCCACCGGGCCAAGGGAGTGAGGTGGGGTTCCTGGGAATAGCTGGCTGAGGAGCAACCCTCTGCTAGCTGTAGGATGTTTTAAGTGAAGGAAAGGAGCTAACTCCCAGAGGGAGCAAAGACAGGGGTGACCTTCAGCAGGAGCTGAGGGTAGTGAGCCCTTCTGCAGATCAGTTCCATGATTTCTGGTTAAGCTTCATTTGTGCAATCTGTCCTTACAACTCACTTGGTGAAGAACTCAGACTGAGAAACCACACTAGATTCATTATGTTCACAAAAAAATGTGCAAAGGTGAGATAAAAGGTCTAATAATTTTCCTGGATTTTCGTATGCTTAAGGAGCGTAAGAACTTAAAAAGAGGAAACTTTTTCACTGTGATTCTTTCTTGAATCCACTGAGAAGCAGGTCTTTATGTAAATTAAAACAAAGATACAAGATCCTGAATGAAAAAGTATCATTATGCCTTGTCTTCTGGAAAGCAAAGTGAGAAATGTTTCTGATTTTGACAGAGATTATTGCAATAGCTAGAGGGCAATACCACTGGGCGCATCTGGCACATCTCTCTGTCTTAGATTCGACCAAAAGCACCAAAACAAGTGACTTCAAGCTTGACTTCCTATGCGTATTTCATGGTAGTCATGGGCAGCCCTTCATAATACTAATTTTAAAAGGATATATTACCATTCCAGAGCAGAGCAGGATTTTTCAGATAGAGGAAAGAAGAGCTCACACCAGAGCAACACACAGCCTGGCAGTCGAGTCGGTGAGTCTGGATCTGGACACTTGTTCTCTGTGCTTTACTCCTGGAAATTAAACTGACAGCCTGTTTTTCCTTGATGTTGGTGTTGATTGCTATTTTGGGGGGGTACATGAGGCTTTACTCAGGACTCAGCCTCATCTTATGCTGGTTTACAATTGTTGTCAGATGAGTTATGATAGTTGAGATGAGCTGTTGTAAAAACATATGTATGTTCTTAGCTGGCAACAAATTTTAGTATTTTAATGATGCTTAAGACAGCTCCAGCACAGAGAAGACATCCTATTAAAAACAGTAAATCAAGCTCTGCAAGCATGATAGCTGAATTAGTTTGAGCTATTCCAACGACTTTGCATTCTGCTCTGTTGCTGATGTGTACACATACAGACATATAAACTATTTGCAGTTATAGTTTTGCAATTCAGTGTGTTGCTTACAGCAACAATACATTCTAAGCAAACAGCACAATATTGGATCGGCTATCACCAATAAAGCTAGTTTTGCTTCATAAAATCCTCCTCAGTGCATTCTTTCATTTCCAAACTATCTTCATAAGCCACAACTGGGAGAAGCATCTTGTAGAAAGACTAAATACCTGAATAATGGCAAAATGTGTTTCCCATTTACCACTGTCTGACATGGTTGGGGCGGGCGGGGGGAAGGTTGGGTAGTAGGGGGTAAAAACTCTTTTTCCTGGTCCTGCTCTGAATGATTGTAGCAGTATCCATATTGCAATAGACTGGACAAGGGAGAAATCTCAGGTACTCTGACATGAGAAGGCATCTTGAACTGTGCTCAACCTTAAATTCTTCTTTTATGGAATAAGAATATTAAACACCAACCCTAGCTTACTCTGACAGATGAGATTTAACTTATGGGCTCTCTGCTCTCTGTGTCAGAGATATAAACCTGTGTTATCTCTGGCTTCAGAACAAGCTCAGCAGCTACTTCTCCTCTACTATCAGCTTCTCATATTCTCTTTGCATCTCAAACTACAGGTAAACAAAGTCCTTCCATCTTTTGCCTTTCAACTACACAAGGCAACATTGCTTAAAATTCCGGTCTTTCATATTCCATGAGCCCCTGGGAAGTCAATAAATTTCAAAGAAATGTTGGATTATTTAGGTATTTATTAGGTCTATGCTACATTTCTGAGAAGGTCTTGTGACATTTGGTCATCACATTCTTAGAAGACATATCACAGGGCAACAGCACTGTACAGATATCAAAAGAATTTAGATGTTTACCACACTACAATGATTCTGTATTGTTCTTGAGATATTACTGTTTTGGAAAAGCACTTCCGTCTTCGTTATATCTGTTGCCAAATTACTTTCTCAGCTCTCCTTTATTTTTTTTTTTTGTGTGGCTTTTTTAAGGATTCATAAGCAAGTTTTAGTGCAAGAAGGAAGTGGGCTGGTCTTAGAATTTGTGCATTTCACACAATAATTTTTCTCTGAATCAGTTCCAAGTCATGAATGCTCTCTCATAGCAAAGGCAAAAAGCAGAATCTCATCAGGATGGTGCTAATCCTTTTGGTAGGACTCAGGTAAAGATTTATGGCTCTAGTATTGATGATAGCCTCTTTCTGGTTGCATGGTTGGTACCCTGCGATGAATTGCAGTCCCCACGTACACAGTTTGACCAGGCATACTCTGGCACTCAGATTTGGCTCGTTACACATAGGGTCAGCACTGCCTGCCTCACTGAGTTTAAATCAGATGGTGCAGACAGCAGCTTTCTCTTAAATGTGCATGTCCCACCCATGGATGTGATATGCAGTCTCTTGTCATACCCTGCAGTCTCTGAAAATCACACAGCATTAACAGCCTTTGAACTAGAAGTTATTTGTAGAAACTAGAGAATCCAGCCATGGTGGTAGAGGGTCCTAGGAGCTTCCCTCTCCCCCTCCCACTCCACTCCACCCCATAATTTCTGTGTGTCCCTTGTTTTGACTGTGGGATGTATTTTAGAATTCAGCTGCATTTGGCTTATGGCTCATCTTTTGATTTGGATGGTAACAGCAAACTCTGTCTCCATTAGTGATGTTAGTAATGGAAAGTCAGAAGCTGTAGCTTCTGTGGTCTGCACTAAGCTTTCAGAGCAGTGCGACAAGGCAAGGGACTACCAGAAACAGAAATGTGTGATTCGTATAAAATAAAAAGCCATTCTCCAAAGCTTTGCAATGAGCAGAAAGATGTGAGTCATGCATAGCTTGCTCATGCTGGACTTGAGAAGATTGGCCAAGGACACTGTTGACTAATTCTTTTCCTTTAATGAAAAGTTAATATGTGATTGTTATTATCCCAGCAGGGGAGACTGCTTTCTAAGTCTTATCTGCATTCAGTAAACACCCAACATGTGGCCTATCATCCATAAAGGGACAAAATGTTCTGCCTTATGCCTGGATTCAAACCAGTAGTTCACGGGCATTCGAGTACTTCAAATACATTGTGCTCAGACTACTGAGCCATGTCTTCTGAAATCCGTCATCTGCTGCGGTGTGATAGTTAAAGCTGGTAAACTGGTAATGCTTATTTAATGAATTCTAGTAACTTGTTTTTATGAGTAATCTGTCAGGAGGCCCCATTCTCTTTACGCATTTGTCCATTGATCTGTTTATGTGAACTGCTTTCACTCTGTTATTTACAAATTACTCTCAGATTGCGTTCTCCATTTAGAAAGTTCTGACAGTTGAGTGGACAAGATGATGTTTTTGATCAGATAATCGATGTCCAGATCATTTATGACTAACAGGAAGTAAATCAGAGGCCTTTCAAAATGGTCCCATGGATATTACTAGCCATTGGCATGTGTGGTAGCATGTTTTTTCTCCCAAATCACCCATGTACACAAATACATCATTCATGGCTACTTTTTAAAATAATAGGAAAAGCTGACATCGTGCTAAAAGTAGAACAAATATGAGCTAATGCTTTATTGCTGTTTGGTATTGTTTTTAAGCCTTCTGGATATGTGTTGGTTATTTTTAGGCCAGGCAGGGACACGAGAACAGATTGCTCAGGTGATTCTGCAGTAAGACATAGTGTAAGTTAATCTGGGGCAGCAAGGAAGAGAAATGTAAAAGGAATAAAGGTTACCTCCAAGACATTAAATACAGGCTGATCCACATCTTGATGGCATACTCACTTAGATGGAAACACATTTACCTAAGTGTGCATAAAATATTATTACTTTTTTAATGGGTCAATTTAGGAGTAAGCCCCAGAATTCCAAGGTCAATTATTTGTATTTTTCATTACTGCAGATAATAAATAATATGGCTGCCAATGTCATTGGGGTACCATTTTACTGAGTATGACAGTGGAGTGCTATAGGACCTGCAAGGAGGTGATAATTTTTGGCATCACAAGTCTGCAGTCAACTGGGAAAGGAGTTTATTACTGACAGAATTTTTACTATGCTGGCTTTAAGTTTATTAAGCAGTATACTGCATAATTTCTGTCAGCATATTGTGTCATTTTATGAGCTATATAATAATATTGCTTTGAACTTCTAAGTGCCTTCCATTTCTGTAGCTTCCTAAAAAGTTACACCCATCTTAATTGTCATGGCACCTCAGAGAGGCAAAGAAATATTTTCCTCCTCTTGGGAGAATCAATACTACTTTCAGCAGTGAAAGTGAAATGAAATGAAAGGCTGAAAATCAAGCTAAAGGTTTGTCAGGACTGGGATTGCAAAGGAAGCAGCATCTTGTGTCTTAGCTGTTGGACTGACAGGTCTCAAACCAGCTGGTCTTGGCCCCAGATTTTCTGCACAACACTTAAGTAAATTCCTTTTGCTTCACTTCTGCAGATGTGACTATATTTCCTGCTCCTAGTCTTAGCTTTTGTAGGAATGGGTTCTTTGAGACAGTATGCTTTCTGGAGTCTGCTTTGCTCAGTGAAATGGCTGGGTTCTTTGGACACTAATAACCAAAAACATCCTCCCAAAATAACAATTATATTTACAGGAGTGCCATTGTTCCTTGGACGGTGATAGAACGGTTTTCCTTGTATACTGTAGCACAACCACAGTTCCTCCTGTGGCAGCTGGTTGAGTCATCTGAAGGTGGAAGCAGGTGCCTTTGACTATCTCAGAACATGCCTAGAGCACCATCTCTTGGGCGTCCTCAGGTCATCAGTGTTCATAACCTGGCCAGAACTTGGACAAGAAGCCTCTGAGGGAAACCCAGGATACCGTAGGCCACTGAGTGGGAGATTTCTCTCACTGGCCTATGTACCTGCCAAAGGTACACAGAGATGTTAGGATGCAAGGTAGCTCCTCAGTAACTGTCTGTCAGATTTGGCATTAGGTAATTCCTCATTATTTGTAGGACTTGATTAGGCAGTGTCACGCTTTGCAACACTAAGGCTCTGAGCCCTGTTAGCTGTAATAATGTTCACTGTGCTCTGTTCACCTGCTCTCATTCTTGATCATGGGTACAGAACCTTCTTCATCGTTATCACTGTGGTGTGGCTGTGTTCCAGCAACAGGTGTGGAGAGCAGGGCCTCTTCATATGGAGTACTGGGAATGCAAGTTTGATATGCACTAAATTCTTTGTGATGCTTCATTCCATAGCACAGAAACAACCCACCCACTTCAGAGTGAAACAATCTCACTTGCTCTCCATGGCAGAGCACGTGACTCAGCACAGAGGGAGAAAAATAATGTCCACCTTCTCTATCCATCTTATCCTTTTGCTATTGAACCTTTGAGTCTATTATTTAGTCAGGAATGTAAGAGTGACCTGAAGAATCAGGTTTCTCCTCTTTTTCATATCCTTGTCTGAGGGGGGAAACAAAAGGATTTATCAAGAAAAGAAAAAGTAGTGTTTTCCTAAATATTTTTTTTCATCCCTGTCAATACTGGGAATGTTAAGATTAGGTTTTCTGGTTTTACTGGAGATTTACTTCAAGAAAAGGGATAAGAAAGGGATGAGCAGAGCTCTAGTGGTTCTAGAACAGTCATAACTGAAGAGGTAAGGTCTGGTTCTCTAATGAAGGGTTCTTCATTTTCAGGATTTACACATCAAGACACTTTTTCTCAAGAGTGTTTTTAACCTTCCTTTTACAGGAGCTGAGCAGCAGTTGCTGTTCTGCTCTGTAATATCAAAGTGATAGGGAAATCTTTAGAGCTTTGAAGAATTTGGCCAAATTTGATTCAGGAGCTATTTGTAGGATTAATTAAATATATAGGTTGAGCATCCACAACTCGTGGATTTGAGGAAGAGATTTGGAATGAACAGCACCTCAGTCCTTGTCAAGGTGTAGCAACTATATTTCATCAGACTGATGCCTTGCACTTCTGTCTTCTTTAGCTTGTTTATTCTGCCTATTTATCTATTTTTATTCTAACCAGGACTATTGCAAAAGCTGTATGAAAATATTTTTTTTTTACTTTTGATAGATCTTGGAAAAGATCTACATGTGTTTAATATCACCCCAGAGAGGGGAAAAAGTCAGTGGGACTTGGTTTTTACCCATCAAAACAAAGAACAGAAGTAAATCCCAAAGAGATTTATTCCATTTAATAGTCCTGCTTTTTACAGAAGACAGAATTTAGCAGCCTGCAAAGCGGGAAATACTCTTGGCAGATCACAAGTGGAAAAAGTAAGGGAAGAAGATTAAACTTGAGGATGAAACACCTACATTGATGAGAAATAGGTTAAGTAATGCTCTGCTTTTCAATTATGTTAGAGCTGTAGGTACTGAAGCCTGCTCATTAGCTGAGGCTATAAAATGCCACATTTATTGTGTCATTTTTTCTTTCAAATATTTGCCCAATGGGCTTGTGAAACGTTTAGTTCTCACTGCCTGAAATTCCCACTGGCTCTCCCAAAGAAAGCTTCTCTTCCTGGCTTTATACTCAGAAATGTCAAACCCACACCTGTTAGCTCTCCGTCTATTAAAACAGTACTCAGTACTAACCTTTTTCACATACTCCTTGTGAAGAGGAACATCATGTCCTACTTGCCCTCCTGCTGACCATCAAATCTGAGCTGACCCTGTGGGTTCATTGCCAGACAGCCCTCTGGGTCGGTATGTCCTAGTGTCTTACTCCTCACTGAACTCTCCAGCCCCCTGAAGCTATTATTGACTCAGTTTTGCTCCACAAAATGAGCTTGTGACAGCTCAGTTTGATTTCAGGGCCTGAGCTATTGCTGTATTAATCCAACAGTAACTATTTGCCTTATATTAATTCTTGTCTAAGTCAATCACCATCAGCCTTCCATCAGCCTTTCTTACCCCAAAGCATCCTCAAAGTGTCACATTTTGCTTTGCTAGTCACAAGGTATCAGAACTTCTTGTTCTGGTACTTGAGGGCCTCAAACAAAAGTAAATCTCCTTACTGGTCTGTGCCTCTCTTCCTTTTACAGGAGTGCATCCTTTGATGTCAAAGGGTTGTCTTGGAGGATTCATACTTAATTCAGCTATTGAGATGTAAGGATTTAACTGTAGTTGCTTTTTGCAGGTGATCCCTTGGATTTTCTAAGAGTTTCCACACAAATGACAATGTGTTTCCACAACAATCTGCATGACATGCTGACTGCACTGCAGGATATGTGTACTGTGTCTTCAATATATTCCCAGTTCTATTAAGAACTGGTAATCAGTCTCATAGTAAAGGTATATTTTCTTCATGCTGATATTTTCACTTGTTGTGGACTACAGACTAGAAGAATATTATCCTTTAGCCTTTAGCTGGTGACTTCTGTTTGCTGAATAATAACTGACTGAATTCAGACAACCCAATGAAGTAAGAAGCAAAGAGCTGTGAGCATTGCATTGCTTTCTTTGAGTGTTACTTGATGGTTTTCCTGGTCTGATAATTATCTAATGCAGTAATAGAGAAAAGGTCAGAGTTATTGTGAGGCTGCTTCTGAACGTAATTTTTCAGCTCATTTTTGGCATGTCATGTATATAATCTCCCAGTGATGAATATTTGCATTTCATTGCCATGATTTAGGAGGGGTTTTTTTTTGCCTGTGCTTCAAATTGCTTTCAGTGCTCTCTGCAAAATGTGCTTTGCAGCAATGCAATGTACTTTTTGAGTTCATTTTAGAAATTTGATTTTGTTCTTCCCCTTCACTTCTGATGTAAGGGCAGCACAAAGGAGGTTGGAGAGTAGAAAAGGAGTATGTAGAAGATTTGTAACTTAATAAGAATAAAGAATATAGTTCAGTTTATAATATCAGCCAAAAAATTTACTTGTCTGCAGAGAATAATATTAAGAGGTTTTTCAACATGTGTGTTGTACATGTTCACAGTGAATTACTATTATTATTGAATCTAAAGAGAGGAGTGAAGCACTGGGGAGGAAACACAGAGCTTCCCTGACTTCTCCAGATCCCTGAAAATACAAAGAAGCTTGTAGGACAGACAGCACACAGCAGGAGAGGTGCTCAGAGGTATTTGTTTTGATAGTGCTTGCAGTGTTTTCATCTCAGAAGCAGCGTTAGTATGCAGGGCAAACCACATATCTGGTTTCACTCATCTTGCTTGAGAGCCGGTCAGCGTCTTATGTGGAAAGGTTTAGAATAGTGGAGGTGGTATAAGCTTTTATAAGTTAAAGACAGGATTTAAATGTCTCTTCAGGAACATCTTTATGCCAGGCATGTGCCACTTTGGATTCAGGCAATGGACTCATTTCCAGAGTGGTGAGCCCACACATAGGGCTGGGAAGACATCAAGTGCTTTAGGGGATTGTATCTTCTTGCAGACAGATCTTATATCATCTGTCTAAAGTGTGGGCACCTCTGGTCCCATAATTCAGGAGTTTGGAGCCTTAAGCCTGACAGTATTTAAGAGGCGTTTGGACAACGCCCTCAATAATTTACTTCAACTTTTCATCAGGCCTGAATTGGTTAGAGAGTTGGACTAGATGATTATTGTAGTTTCCAAATGAAATATTCTATTCTATTCTGAGACCCCTGCTAACTGAAATAATCTGTTCTATTCTATTCTATTCTATTCTATTCTATTCTATTCTATTCTATTCGATTCGATTCTATTCGATTCTATTCGATTCTATTCTCTATGACTCTAAGTAAAATATCTCAAAGATTTTTTCTTATTTAGAGAGTTCTCATGTGGCTCTCTCTCCTTCAGATGAATTATTTTATGGAATAGTCCAAGAAAAGAGTCCAGAGAGGTTTGTTATGTATTGTTATATCTACTGACAGTAGAAACAGTTTCCACCCTTAAAATCTGTAGCCTAAGTAACAAATTCAGTCTTTTTTGAGAGCTGTCCTCTTTCTTCAGTTTGCAGTGTTTGGTCATCCCATCTTCTGCTTATTATTAGTGTAAATTCTTTATTTGCAAAGAAATATGTGAATGTAACTGAAAAGCAATGAGAATAATCAAAAGCCTAGAGAAACGGGTTGTGAGAAAAAAAAATTAACATGTGGCTGTTTGATCTTCTAATATGTATAAAAAACTGCTGCAAGAGGAAGGCAATAATTCATTTTCCATGCCCAGGACACAAGTAATTATGGCTTTAAACCGCAATTCTGAATCTCCCTGAGCATTCTGCATTGGCTTGTATTTCTTTCAAGTGACCGATTACTCACATACTTGCTATTCTCATAAAACGTGCTCCAGTCACAGCTATGCAGTGTGATTCCACCTAGGAACTCTCAGACAGGCTGCTGTGGGGCAGCTCTCTGATCTAAGTGCAGGTGGGGCAGAAATCTGATGTAGGTTGAGCAAGGAGCCTAACAGCAGAGCAGAGGAAGGACTTTGGGTCAGGGACTCAGTCATGGGACAGATACAGGAGAGGGCCAAATGTGAGCCTGCAGATGAAATCACCATTCAGGATTCTCTCACTTCTGAGAGCTTGACTTCAGCATCTTTCTCTCCCCCTCTTCATGATCTCACTGATAACCATCATACGGCCTAACCCTAATCATGACGTGAGTACCCTGGTTCAGTGGTCTGCAACGGGTCAGAAAGCAGCTGGGCTCTCTGCTCTGATAGTTTGCAATATAAATGTTATCTGTGACTCAGGGAAACTTTATACTGTTTTTTAATCTGTTGGACATCCTGCTTGGGAGGAGGAGTAATTTTTCAGCTGCAGGAAAACCATGAAGAGGAAATCTTTTGTTGCTGTTTGACTGATTTTCACACTGACAAATGGAAACAATCAATGGAAGTTACCAGCCCGGGAACATCTATCTTCCCTTTTTCCCATGTGAAAATCCCCAGTCTAGAATGAGATCAACTTTATTGGGAAACTGAACTAGAATTCAGATATTTGCACTGATATGGTGGTCCACTTCATACTGCTTTCAAGCTTGTAATCAGAGCTGTCTGGATAATACCGATATCAGTTTAAGTTTTTGAGAACCTTCTCGGTGTGACAGACTACCTGTTGATTCATGCAGTCACATCTTCCATACCTGCAATCCTAATTTTGAGTCCTTTTTTTTTTCACTCAAAAAGGTGGAATTAATTTGGTTGTGTATTTAGTGGTCCTGCTTGGGGCTACTTCAAATTCATCTGTTAACCTTTAGCAACAAAAGCTATGATGGAAAGGGAACTAAAGATGTGTGATGGCTTCTTTTAGTAAGGTCTTCCCCTAAAACACAGTATCTTCCATAACAATAATTCCATCTGCTGTATGGAAAATACTCTCTTAGGCTGCATTTCCCTCATCAGAATGATACAGATGTAGGTGGCACTTCCTTGGCTGAGGATTTGGCTCATATTATATTTCCTCTCAATCCTAGTCCCTGGATCTATCCCCATATGGATCACATTCCTGCATGTCTGGCACTGGTGTACATCTGCTGCTCTCTCCTTTCTCAGTCAAAGGATTGGGGGAAGAGGGGTGTCTGTTCTAAATTATAATTCTTTTTGTTTTATTCTTGATCTAAAAAGGAGGTTGTATTTGTTCAGAATCCAGCAGGAGCTGAAGATGTTTTGAGATGGAGAAAATATCCAGGAAGACTTTAAAGTACAAGGAACTAGGCAGGAGTCTCAGCTCCTTTGTCACACAGTGGGTAGTGAAATTTTTGAACTCACTGTTAGCACTCAGAAACTTTGTTTGATCTTGTTATGCTGTTATATAGATTATACAGCTCACCAAACTGTGATTCCTGTTGGTTTGATGCTGGAAGTAACCAAAAGCTTGATGTAGCCCAATCGCCCGCAGCCTTTAGGCAACTTGTCATAGTGCAGTTATCAGTGAGGTAGAAGAAAGCATTGCTGAAGGGTCCTGAAAAATAGTCCAGTGGAACTGCAGGCTGGGATTGACTACAGGCCAGTGCTCTGCAGCTTGTGGTTCAACTGGAGCCTCTCAGTGAGAGATCAGGCTCCAGGCTCAGCTGCAGTAGATCCGAGGTCTGCATACAGGGACTAGAGAAAGCACATGGGCATTCATCATATCCATAGAGTCTTACAAACCCAGGTTTCCAGAATTTGCATATAGGAGGATTTTAAGCTTAAACCCAGAAGGGTCATGTGGAAAAAAACCTCTTACTGATGTACAATAATATCTTTTCAACCCTATAGCTTCTAGCACAACTGCTTCCCTGCTTTATCCTGCCTCTTTTTTTTGGAGGGAAATGGCTCATTTTTCTGTTTGGTGGTAAATAGACCTGATGACTGAAGCCAGGATGTTTTTAGCCAAAATAACAACACTGTAAAAAGAATGATCCACACAACTTGGTTACTGTCATTCAGAGTCCTGCAGAACGCAAAAGAAATTTATTTTGGGAATTCCTTTGCAAACAGACAGACATGCCGTAAACCTAACCACAAATCTGCACCAATTTTGCTAGCTTTTTTCAAGATTTACAACAGTTTGGTTATCTTTTTCTGATTAATCTCTTCCTGTTTTGCATTTGGAATTAGTCTGTGCTGATGCAGAAATCATCGAACTGCTGCAAATGGATCCTGATATTTTCATACTGAGCAAAGGCAGTGAAAGGGGAAAGTCTCATGTAACTCTTTTCTGAAGATACAGAAAATGCCTCAAAGCCCAGAGACAGACATGAGTAGTCATACTCACACTAGCACCACCCTGACACAAAAGAAAGCCCTGCAAAGAATTACTGTGATGCTTTTGCCACAGTAAGAAGGACTGAAAAGTTTTCATCAGAGACTCAGTGGTGCTTTTCAGGGACAGCTCTAGAAATTGAAGAAATGAGTGTTTCTGCTTGTTGTAGAGCTTTAGGAGGTTTGGTGGTTGTGAAGCCATAAGAAACAGCACCTTGGCTCTGTGCACTGCTCTTCCCTCCCCATAGGCTCCACTTAAACTGGAAAGCAACTGACAATCAAACCCAGTCTTACAAAATCCTGACAATTCCCCCACAGATACTGAAAGAAAGAGAACCTCTGTTTTGCATCCCTGCCTAAAGTAGCCTTAGAGGTTCACTGTCCATTTTAGTATTTGGTTTACTACTTTTCTATCAGTAAAATTGTCCTTGACTATTTTGTGTTTGGATACACTGAGTCCAAATGAGAATGTACTCTTGGCAACACAGATAAGCAAATAACTTAATTGCGTTTCATATATTTACTTCAGACCAACTTCAGTGAAATAAATGCACAAACAAACCCTTCTGACATGAACATGAGTAAAGACACCTTTGTGATCAGAAAACACCTGCACACAGAGAGCTGGTGCTCCTTTACTCTTACCTAGAGCCGTGCAAGCTGTACCAAAGAGCCATAATCATGTAAGACTTTTGGGGTGGTAGAAGTATCCTGCTGAGTTTCACCTCTGCTTCATCTAATTTCTCTGGTCTTCTGCAACCTGTATGATTTTTGTAAGTAAGAGGAAACAATTTGTTTGCTAGCATTATGCTGGTTTAAATAGACTTTCAGGTATAGATTTTCCATAAACCTAGAAAGCAGCCCAGCCTATCTGTTGGCTTTTAATTCTGAAATTTATTAGCTCTCCACATCCATTTCAGATACAAGCACAGTCTTAATTGCTCCATTTTTATTCTCACAGAAGATGCAGTAAATCTTAATGGTTGTGCTTCAGACATTAAGAAGCAATGTAGTAGTTGTAGGAGAAGAGCATTCAAAACACATTAAATTAGTAAGTGCTTAATAACATTTCATTTTCAAGCTGTTCATCAGAGTTTGAGTTTGAAAGAGTAAATGTTGCAAGAATTCTTTAAAGAGAAATCCAACTGGAACGCTTTCTCCCCCCTGAACTTAAAATTTTCTTATAACATTTTCCTAACTCCTCCTCCCCTTCTGAGATTTTTCAGAACTGTGAAAACAATATTTTTTTTGCTTTAATTGTAATGCTAGTTGAGAATGTGTTATTTTAGCTACATTACCAGCTCACATACAGTTTGTTTATAGCTCTCTGCAAAGCCATTTTAATAAGGTCAGATTTGCAATTTAAATTAACTTTAATATTTCTTGCAAACTCCAGTTCTGTTTGTTTATGCAAGGGGTAAACATGCTGGAAATTTATTATTTTAAAAATACATTCCTTTGTTTCATTTTCAAATTGGTACATCAGGTAGTAAACAATCTTGACTTTATATATTTTCTTCTGTGAAAGGAAGAAAACTTTTTTCTTTTTTTGCAGGAAGGGAAGAAAAGAATGTGGGAAAGTGAGAAAGAATGAAATCAGTTATTCAAAATGGAAATTTCATCTGAAGAAACAATCCACAGTGAACAATTTATTTAACAAGTGAAAACCTTTTTCCAGTTGCATTTGTTTTTCTAGGGGACTGCTGCATGTGTGAAAACAAATACCTCCATATTAATATTTTAGGACTCTTCACTGGTAATTTTTATTCCCATACTGGAACTGAATCTTAAAATTGGACAGTCAGTCATTACACTATGATATAATTTTTTTTCTTTCAATTTTATGACCTTTTTCTTTCATCAGAAAATTTTCTTTCATCCTTATTTATATCAACTACAGATATTTTCAAAGCCTAGCATTTTAGCAGCTAATGCTACACTCCTCACAGAAGACACTACTGTGAAGCCTGAACATGAAACACATTCAGTTTTGCAATTAAACAAATTTAGAAATGAAGAATTTTTTCTTCATGGACATTGATTTGAATATTTAACACCTATCATGTGGTAGCCTGCCAACAGCAATGTGAACCTTATCGGATGAATTTCTGATGAAAGGTTCCTGAACCAGTGTGAAATAATTGTATTCATTTTTCACTACCTTTGTTGAGCAGTTAATGTTTGATATTGTCTAATTTCTGTAAAAGCTATGTAACTGTCTCGTAGATCATATGCATGGCTTAATTCCTACCACTTTGAGCTAGTGGAGCTCACTTTAGCAAGTTATTTTATTTTCTGAGTGCTAGAAAAAAATGTGAAACACGTTCTCGGCCGGAAGAGTAGTTTGCAAGCAGAGTCCTAGATCTTCTGTTATCGTATGTTGATGCCTCTCACCTGACTAACCCACCCAAGAGCCTGTTCCTTAAGCCAAGAGCCAGAGTTGCTGCAGAATAACTTTTTTATAGATCTGAACTATCTTGTGGACAGATTTGAAGTGACGGTGTCAGTACCCTGGCAATGGCAGGCAGGCAGGTGTGACAAACGTACTTGTGTTTAGAAGAGTCCTGCCATTCCTGCAGTCTGTTGGATCCAGTCTCACTGTATTTTTCCCAGCTCTTTGCATCCCTGCACAGACACACAGTCCTCCCTCCTTTTCTGCTTCCTGCCTGAAGGAAGGTAGGGGTGACAGTCAGGTCTGTGGGATCAGAAGCTTTTTGATCTTCAGAGACAGCCAGTGGAGAGGCCATGCAGCATGTGTGAGTTTGTGCCTGTGGACATGGGTTAGCTGAGCAGGGAGGTTGCTAACCAACCTAGCTATGAAAGATGTTGTGTTGCTTGGATATTTCAGAAATTCTAGCCTAATGTTGGTGGGTTTTTTTGTTTGTTTGTTTTGTTTGTGTTTTTTTGTTTTTTTTTTTTTTTTGTGCCAGCCTGCTAGCCATTTTTAAAACAGAGATAAACAGAGCCTTCTTGTGAGGCTAAATGTGTAAGGGTGTGAAAAGCATAGCAATTTTTCAGGGAAGAGTAGGAAAGAGAGGGCAAACCTTGGGAAGCTCAAAGGAAGAAATCAGAAGATGGCAAAGGAGGTGACATAGAGGTTATATTTGGGATTTATTTCCCTTAAAAGTTATTCTGTTTTGTTGTTTTTAAGATGATCATTTCATCCTGCTTTGAAGAAATACAGCTCTTGAGATCATTTGTCTGTAGCAGCAACAGCAAGAAGAAATAAAGGCATGGATACAGATTTTCAAGGCAGTGATAGCGTTTGCCCTGCTTTGTTCTGATTTGCCTGGGAATGGCTTGGCAGAAACATAGATGCTGGCGAAGGCAGAGATTTAACTCGTAGCTATTAAAAATGAAGAATTTTGGTTCATGAAAAGACTGAGCCAGAAGTTTTCATCAAAATCTCTTTTCTGAAAATGAACTCAGTGAAAAATTGAAGTTCATAAAAATATATGTGTTTTGACCAACTTCTTTTCTCAAGAAAATTTCTGATGTGAAGTTTGGATCAGACCACCATAGAACAGTGAATGACCAATTCTTGACAATGTGGCCAGTAGCTTGATCCCTAGGACACTGACCTAAACCCTGAAGTTCGCACATATCCGTGGAGTTGACCTATCCTACAAGCAGTTGGATGTTCTGAGGAAGTACACCGTTTTCCATCAAAAAAGTACCAACAAGAAAATGTAAAATGCAAACCCTCTCCCCTCCTAAAAGAATTAAAAACCCACATCTTCTCTTGATGTACAAGGAAAACTCTTTTTAAAACCCTGGCTGTTTGACATAGAAAAAATACTGTTTTCTGACCAATCTGAAATACTAACTGCCTCCAAAGAGTTTCCTTCTACTGTCACAAGAAAGAAAAATTAGATGCATAGGAAAGATTAATTTTCCAGCAGACTGCCCATGTTTCTGACTTGAGTTTATGGGAGAAGAAGCTAATTTTTTCCCTGCAGCTTCTTCTCTTGAAGAAATATCACTCTTCTGGTTTTCCCATGCTACATCTGGTACATCAGAGCTTGCCCATGTGTTGTTGCATCTTCCTAGGGTAGCATGGCAATTTTGTTCCTGGTTGAGTCTATTAATTCATTTCATAATTATGCATGCTATTTTTCTTCTCTGCTCCCTGTCTAGCTGTGCATTGCCTAAGGCTACAGCACTGAAGTTTTCACCTGGTGGATTCTAACTGTTTGTTGTTGGTATCATTGTAGGATATATTTAAGAATTTGTTCAGACTTTGGAGGTTGAAGAGAGAGGTTAACCCCTTTTAAAATGTAATATCTGTCAAAGCATTTAAAATCGAATTTAACAGCTTCAAAACCTGACTCTTACTGTGTATAGAAATAAGAAAAAAGCTACACTACACAAGATGTCTTTGTGAACCATGACCTGCACTTCTCTCCACCCTTAATAAGTCAGTGGGAAGAGATAGGTTTGTCCCTGGGATACTGTTACAGTGTAGACATCATTAAGGAGGTAAAATTGCTTCAAACATTGCTAGTGAAGGTTTTAGCAATGTGGAGAAACAAGAAATGATTGAAATTACTCCTTAGTCAGATTAAAAATCAAAAAATCCACAGCACTGAATTTCAATCCACATCCAGACTCTTGAAAAATCTTAGGGCAAAAATGTCCATCGGGAACAGCTTGTTTCTGGGTGTGAGATAACCTTTAAAAAGAGTTCCCCCATTCTGGTATTTTTTTTTTTAATGAAAACAGTTTTTCTTTTCTGGCCTTCATTTCCTGCAGCCTGACCTTCACATAATCACAGGATGGTCAGGGTTGGAAGTGACCTCTGGAGATCATCCACTCCAACCTCTCTGCTAAAGCAGGTCCACCTACAGCAGGTTGCACAGGATTGTGCTCAGACAGGATTTTAATGTGTCCATAGAAGGAGACTTCACAGCCTCCCTGGGCTACCTGTCCCAGGGCTCAGTCACCCACAGAGTAAAGATGTTTTTCCTCATATTTAGATAGGACTTCCTGTACCCCTGTTTGTGCCCATCGCTCCTTGTCCTGTCACTGGGCATCACTGAATAGAGTCTGACCCCATCTGCTGGACATCTCCCTTTAAGATATTTGTAAACATCCCTAAGGTCCCGTCTCAGTTGTCTGTCCTCCCATCTAAACAGGCCCAACTCTCTCAGTTGCTTCTCATAAGGGAGACACTTCAGTCCCTTAATCATCTTTGTGTCCTTCTGCTGGACCCTCTCCTTTAGTTCCTTGTCTTGTACTGAGGAGCCCAGAACCGGACACAGCACCCCAGATGTGGCCTCACCAATGTAGAATCACTTCCCTTGACCAGCCACACTTTTCCTAATGCATCCCAGGATACCACTGGCTTCTTGGCCACAAGGGCACGCTGCTGGCTCATGGTTAACTTGTCCAACAACAAGTTGTTTTTGCCTGTTTCTCATCTATGCTGTCAAGAAGGAGAACTGAGGCTGATTGGAAATATAATTTTTTGGAGGATTCGCCTGGGAAACTCCGTGGATATATGGTACATTTCTTGTTCTGGATTACTAGCTGAGGACCAAGACTTTCCATGCTTTTCCCTGCATCTGCCCTGCTTAGATTTTGATGCTTGTTTACACCAAAATCTCCTGTTTTTATCAACTTCTGAGTCTGTTGATGACTTTAATCTGAACTTGGACTTAAAACTGGTTTGGAGGGTCATATTTTCAAAACAAAATGTGCTGGAAAAAACTTCAAGAATGTGTTCCTCCCTTGACTCAGAGAGATGAATTATCATCACATGCCAGTGAGAATTCTCAATGGCTATGTGTATTACATCTTCTTTTCTTTTGCTAATAAATTGAGCACTCAGGAACGGCTACTGTTGAGGGCAAAGTGCCAATCTTGATCAACCAGTAAAGCCATTCACCTGAGGAAATGTCGTATTTCAATGAAGATAATAACCCGTCTGTTCGGTTATCCATTATTACTCATATTTTTTCATCTCACTTCTCACAAAGGGTGAGGAATGTAGGCTTTTCAATCCATTTGCTGCTGCTTCTTCTCCCTTTCCGCTAATATATTACTAGTACTAATTCTTTTTATGTGATTCTGCCTTATGAGATAGGATGACTGAGTGATGTTGGTTGGTTGTATAACAGTAGTAGAAGTTACATGGAGAAAATATCTTTGTTGTTTGACTGTACAATGTCCCAGTGAAAAAAGCCATGAATTTTCCACATTTTGAAATGTATAGTACAACTATATTTAATAATCCTTAAAGAGATAATTATCAGGCTGAAGAATGAAAGGAGAGGAAAGAAGTGATCATGACCTCTGCGAAAGCTGAGGAGCAGGAGCAGGGGTTGATGTGAATCTTGCACGGAAATGCATGCTCCAAACCCTGCTTGCAAGGAGAATTTATGGGATGTTTTAATTCCTATCAGGTTGGAGCCTCTTATTATCTTAGGCCAGTGTCCCAGTGATAAGAGCACTACGTGCAGAGTAAGGAATCAGATATTGTATTCTTGGCTCGGCCACTGACTTGCTACATCACCTTCCTTGATTTATCTAACCTCTGTGTCTTAATTTGTCTTCAAAATGAAGATAGTTTTACCCACTTCATATGGATGTTGAGGTTTATGTCTTTTTTTTTTAAATGACAGTACTGTGTGATCTCTAATGACCAGGCTGCTTGTCATTATGCTCTTGGACAGTATTTCATGAGTCTTCAGTAATAAACACTATTGTATTTAGTCTTAAACTGGTGGATATTCTGGCCTTCCTTTCCCAGAGACATTTATTAATTTGCTATTCATTTCCTTGTCATAGTGCTGCAGCAGCACACAATGATCAGTCACTGCAATGTAACATATGCCAGCTCCAAAAGGAGTTGAGCCAACAGCACTCAGAATAAGTGAGTTTCTTAATGTAACACACGGCTGATAAAAAGAGAAAGATAAATGAAGCCCATAATTCATTCACTGTTTGCACTTTCTGGTAGTGAGACATACCAGGCTGCTGAGCAGGATTTTAAATGCAACCCCCTTACTATTTGTCATTAAGCCCCTCCTCGCCCCAACCAGTTATATAAAATAAAGTGCAAGCAACCTTTAAAAATGAAGTGTAACCAAGCACTACAATTACATGAGATCACTTTCCTTTTAGGTTTGTTATTTTCAATCAGACCTTATATAATGAGAATCGAAATTAAATTAAAAAATTCTCCAGTGCAGTAAAAATATAAATGTAAAATGGTGTTAATGCTCTTTCACTACAGAGTGACTGTGACTATCATCATAGCTGTCACTGGGGTTGCTAAAAAACGGATTAGATGAAACATTGTATCCAGAAGGTCTATGCGCACATTGATGGATTTTTGTCCATTCTGTGGTTAACCAATTAAAATTCACCTAAGTACTGTGGGTTTGAAAGTCTGGCAGAACCACAGAATTTATTGATTTCCTGTTTCAACCAAGGTTGTCTACCATGAAACAGAGCAGAGGGAAAAGCTGAGTTACAAATGATGTGGAAAACTGGTGATGGGATGGGAAATGCAAATAATTGAGTAAGAAGCAACTGTGCATAAAGAGAAGTGGGGGAAAGTAGAATATGCTGAGAGATATTTCTACTATCTTCTACATGCTGTTCTTGAAAATTTTTTGGCCTTATTTTTCTGCTACAACACAGAATGAAGCCCTTGTGAGGGAAAGAGGACGGACAGTTACTGTTCTGTTCTCTGTGGTGCCCAGTGACAGGACCCAAGGGAATGGCCAGAAGTTGTGTCAGGGGACGTTTAGGTTGGATATTAGGAAAAGGTTCTTCACCCAGAGGGTGGTTGGGCACTGGAACAGGCTCCCCAGGGAAGCAGTCACAGCACCAGCCTGACAGAGTTCAAGAAGCATTTGGACAATGCTCTCAGGCACATGGTGTGACTCTTGGGGTGTCCTGTGCAGGGCCAAAAGTTGGACTCAATGATCCTTGAGGGTCCCTTCCAGCTCAGCTTATTCTCTCATTCTGTGATTCTTACATTAATTTA
This sequence comes from Rhagologus leucostigma, assembly GCA_013397725.1. Taxonomy (NCBI): domain Eukaryota; kingdom Metazoa; phylum Chordata; class Aves; order Passeriformes; genus Rhagologus; species Rhagologus leucostigma. The sequence goes on from VZTD01005999.1 coordinate 2,083,336, forward strand.
AAAAATATGCCATTGTTTGACTTCACAGATAAGAGAATTTGGGAACCTTGTGTTATTTAGCAAATCCACGGACAGTGTGAGAGATTTGCATGACTTCAGAGGAAGTGCCCTTCCTCTGCCTATGATGTCAACATAGGAACAAACAGCGTACATTGCCCAGTAAGCTGTAAGCATCTGGGAAATTTCATGTAGCAGATTATTTTTCATTTACACTTGTACGTAGTGCAATATTAGGGGTACTGATTTATGAATACTGAGGCTTAAGTTGGTGGAGAGAGATATTTTATAAGGTGAACAAAATTTAAAAAATGCAGAGCGTTTCTACTCCTGTCCATAGACATATTCTTTTATGGAGTTATTCTGTAAGATTGTGTTGAAGTATTTTGCATAACAGAACCTGATAATTGATCTTAATGCAGCACCATAAGAGGGAAGACAGAGTTTGATTAAACTTAATTTTTATCAAAAATTAGTAAGTTTTTAAGGCCAGGATTATCTAATATGATGTATAGCAGACCATCACATTTTAGTCAGTAATTTCTATTTTAAGGCTGATACCTACATTTAAACTACAGGCAGTCTTGATTTAAAGCAAACAAGTGATGGAGGCGCTGATACTGAAGGTATTTCAGCATTTCAGTTGAAGCAGTTCTGTTAACAACAGTATGGTTTGATGGGGTCATGACTGATACAGCCAGTAAGAGAAGGCCTTGGTTTCGCAGTGGTCATCCTGATTGATGCATGGCTTACATTTATATGTGTGTGTGCATGGACTCACTGTGACCCCACTTTGCTGCCAGCCAAGCACATTCTCCATTTACTGAGCTCCTGGAGCTAAAGGTGCTACAAACACTTGGCTCCAGAGCTGATGAATATGCATGTATGAATGCAAAAAGCACGGTGGGTCAAAAAATGCTGAGGGTCTTACTAAAAGGTAAACTTTCTTTCTAGAATAGATTTCTATCAACAAATTAGTGAATTTAGTGTTAATTGTGTACTGAAGTCTGTCTTCATAAACTGTTTCCTTTAAGGGTTAATGGTTGTGTCTCGCTGTGTGTAATAATAGTTTTCTTGGGACAGTTGACCTACTGTTGGCACAATTCTGAATGTGCCTGTGTTTATACCATCATGTTATCCAAATGAATAACATGAGGCAGTGATTGAAAGATTGCTTTGGGAAGAGGGATAATTTTTTATCAAAATATCCCACATATCCCATACCCCTTTGTAGTTCATAAAAAGCCTTGCTGGTTAAGATGTAGTTCAGGCTATGAATTTTTATTCAATTTTATGGCTGACTGCTGGTTTCTCTCTGATATTTAGGATCTTCATATGCCAGCCACTTTAGTTGTGATCTGCAGTGGTTCACTCTATTGAACACAGCTGCACATACCGAGCTGTATCAAACCAGCTTTTTTTATTTATTATATTAGTTATTATACGTGTCAGCTGGGAAGCAGAAGGAACTCTTTCCCCCTGCTTTTTTCTTCTGAAGTATGGTGAACATACAGTTCTCCTTCTTCTTTATGTCCCAGCAGGATAAACTCGTGCTTTGAGGACCAGGCTGACAAATAAGTGCAGTAACTAGGAAGACACTGAGGAAGTTCACTGTTACCATTATGTGACAGTGAGGATGTTTGGAAGCTCCTGGAGATACTTGGTGTAGAATTCTCACTTTCCATTTGCAAAAATGCAACAGATTGTCAAATCCAGAAGAGATTGCCCACTAGGAATTAAGAGAAATAAGACCTCCTGAATTTTTCCCTGTTTGGTAGAGGAAGCATCTGTGCACATGTTCAAATGCCAGGTACAGTTTTGATGAATTTATTATATGTGTAAGGGCCTTCTATCCCCTTCACTGTTTTTTTTTCCTCCAGTAAATTTGACTTGTATGGTCATGACAAAATGGGGTATAATTTTGGAATGTCGATTTGTTGTTTCCACCTGTTCAGGTATTCCTAGACACCTGATATGTGCTTTGATTAGCTGGCTTCCAAATTAAGGACCTAATTCAACTGTAATGCCTATTTTATCATAGACAAAAAGCCCTTTGCCTTCAGGAATAATGTATTTTACATGAGCGAAGGTGAGAAGAAGACAGGTTTTCTAAATCTAGTCAGAAATGTTTGCTCTTTAGACACTGATTGGACCCTTTCAGCAAGTGAAACACAAGGAATTAGGGTGTTGTAGCTGCGTGAAGAATCTGTGTTAATAAATTCAGTGGGTGTCACCCACCCACAGTCTGTGGAGATAAATCCAACTTTCTCACTTTACAGAAACTTTCCAAGCAATGCATATCTCTATGGACAAGCAAAGCAACAAAATGATTGAAGCAAGAGAGAACAATTTTCTACTTCTTCCTTCCCGTCTCTCACAGAAGTGCATTCCTCTATAAGTTACTGAATTAGAGGATACCTGTTCTTGAGAGTTATATCAAAGAATGTCAGAGCAGTTCCATTAATGACAAAGGCTATCTGAGTGAATATTGTAGTCAGGGTATCATGTCAATAATGAAGTAGTTTGAAGTACTTTTAAATGATATTTCTGCTGACTCTAGTTGAAAATCCATGTCATGTAATAAAGCTGTAAGTGCTATTTTAAAGGTTCTTCTTCAGACAGTATGCTCTGAAAGTGAGCAAATCAACCTGAAGGGTGCTCTACTAAATGGATTTATAATGTATTGTTGTCTTAATGTGCATGTCTTCTGACTAACACATTCTGATCTGATTAAGTGCTGATTTTCACTTGCTTTTAAATTACAGAGCAATGATGTCTCTGTGGAATAAGATTTCTGCGACGTGTGCAAGAACCTCAGTGAAGGAGCACTACAATTTTAAAGATCTCTGTCTTGGTAGATCTTGTTGGCATAAAGTTTTCTTCAATTAAAACACCTTTTGCTCATTTTTCACTTATTACACTGCTTTCAAGTCTGGTCTTCCGAAGCTGATGCAAAGTATTGTAGTGATGATAATGGGTTAAGTCTCAGGTGTGGTATGTGGTGATGGATCATCATTACAAGAGGAAGTAAGATTGATTTACTTGCGAAGCTGCTTGTGAGCTTTCCATTAGGATCATCTTCTTCACAAACTCCAGGTCTTGTTCCACTCTGTAGTACCATCATGGAAGATTTTCTTTTCTGCATGTTTAAACTGTTATTATACTTAGAAAAAAATCTTGTTTCGGCTTTTGGCAAGCTATAGAGAGTACTCATATACAACTACTGATTTAAAATTTTGCAGTCAGAAAAAGGACACTCCAGATGGCACCTTTGTATGTATAAACAGTACAATATGTTTTTTGATTGTATGGAAGTGTACTTTGCAGTCTTTATTTTCTTATAGCATTACGTGTAATTTTCTGCATAATCCTGAAGTTGGTTCAAATGCTGCTCTACCAACTCTAGCACTGGAAAAACTTTTATTTTGTTTTTTTAACTCAGATAGTTTTAAAATTAATCATATTTTCATAGATAATCATTAATTTATTTCTAAAGGAGGAATAATTCATTAATTAATTTCCTGGGAACATACAGCCTGTCAGCCTCACCTCTGTGCCTGAGAAAATCATGGAATAGATCCTGAGGCACGTGGAGGACAGGGACATGATTCAAGACAGTCAGCACAGTTTCACAGAGGGAAAGTCCTGCCTGACCAATGGCAATCCCTGGTATCAACACAGGATGGGGATGAACAGATCAGAGCAGCCCTGCCGAGAAGGACCTGGGGGTGCTGGTGGGTGAGAGGTTTGACATGACCCAGCCATGTGCACTCACAGCTCAGAGAGGCAAACATGTCCTAGGCTGCATCCAAAGCAGCGTGGGCAGCAGGGTGAGACTCTGCCCCTCTGCTCTGCTCTGGTGAGACCTGTCTTGGGGTGACTCTATCATGTGTATCCCCTATCATGCTCTATGCCCAAAAAGTAATAATGTGCCTTTTCTGTGCCTTTAAACTGAGCTTGAGAAAAAAAACCAAACCAAACGAACTTTCCAAAGCAGCTTCTCAAGGACACAGAGATTACACTCCTCAGTGTTGTCTGGCTGCAGATGGCATGAAGGGAGCACTCTGCTTGCTTTCCTTCAGCCAGCTGGTTTTTATTTCCCTTGGCGTGAGATGGAGAGCTGAATTTTGTTTCCTGGGACTTTGGTTTTTTTTTCCCCTTCTTCTCTTCTGAACTGTTTCAACAACATCAGAACACATCAGGAGAATTTTCTCCCCGAGGCCCGGGGGTGGGCCCATGCCCTCACCGACCAGCTCCGAGGAGGAGAGAGACCACACCTACAGAAGGACTCTGAAATCTTCCCAGGTTTCTCTCTATAGCGAGGGTTTTAATTCATTATTTAGCATCATTATCCTTTTCCTGTGTGTTTGTTAAAATAAATAGTTTTTATCTCTTTCACTTTCCTTCGAGGAAAAATTTCCTTTTTTCCCGAACCCTGTGGGGGAAAGGGTGGTTGTAACCTGACTTTCTCTCAGGGGCTATATTACTAGATTTTGGCCAAACTGGCACAGACCTCAACTGCAGTTCTGCATCCAGCTATGGAGTCCCCAGCAGAGGACACAGACCTGCTGGAAGGAGTCCTGAGGAGGAACATCAAGTTGATCAGAGGGACAGAGCAGCTCTCCCGTGAGGAAAGGCTGAGAGAATTTGGATTGTTCATACAGGAGAAGAGAGGGCTTCTGGATGACCTAATTGTGGCCTTCCAGTAGCTGAAGGGAGCTTACAAGAAAGATGGAGAGGGAATTTTTTCAGGGACATGTAGTGACAGGACACGGGGCAATGGCTTCAAACGGAAAGAGTGTGGGTTTAGATTAGTTATTAGGAAGAAATTCTATATGTGAGGGTGGTGAGGCACAGGAACAGGTTGCCCAGAGAAGTTATGAACATCCCATCCCTGGCAGTGATCAAGGCCAGGTTTGCTGGAGGTCTGAACAAGCTGGTCTGGTGCCAGGAGGGTTGGAACCAGGTAATCTTTAAGGGCCCTTCCAACCCAAACCATTCTATGATTCTATGATATATAAACAATCCTGTAATGTGAAGTCTTATTGTTATCTGCTTTTCTCAGATGAAGTGGTCCACAGTGAAGGAGAGANAACATCCCATCCCTGGCAGTGATCAAGGCCAGGTTTGCTGGAGGTCTGAACAAGCTGGTCTGGTGCCAGGAGGGTTGGAACCAGGTAATCTTTAAGGGCCCTTCCAACCCAAACCATTCTATGATTCTATGATATATAAACAATCCTGTAATGTGAAGTCTTATTGTTATCTGCTTTTCTCAGATGAAGTGGTCCACAGTGAAGGAGAGATAAACTGAGATTTTGGTCAAAGTACATGTCAATATGTGTATGTGATTTGAGAAACTCAAGGCCTGTTTTCTCAAGGACAGGAAGTGAGGTCATGGTAAGTGATGACCTGTTGCCCAGTGTGCCTCATTCCCTCTCATAGGCTGGAGTGGCAAATCCATGGCAGGGCAGAGAAGGGCTCTGCCAGACCAGCCTTGATTTCAACAGCCCTAGCAAGGGGACCAGATAACATCTCTTCCAGCATTCCCTGCCTGACAGCACTTTCAGCTTCTGTCACAAGTTTGACAAGGCCTCTTTACACACCACGCCCCACAGAGATCTTATTCCTGCACAGAACTTATTTTTGAGAAACAAATGAGGTAGATACAGTCCTGTAGAAAAAAAGCCCTTCTACATGAAAGGCAACAGTAATACCAGCAGAAATGCTGATTTCAGATTCAAAAGGCAGATAAAAGGCTTCTGTTTGGCAGACAGAGTAGCTGTGAAGCAAAGGGTGTACAACAGTACTGTAACAAATCCTTTCTCATTCTTTCTACTGCTGCAAAGCCTATGTTTTGGGAAGCTGTAGGTTCAGCAGCATTTGCCATCTGTATATTGTGGCTTCAGGTACCTTTTTCCTTAGTGCTAATTCTGTTTCTTGTGGCAGTTGGATTTGTTTTTGCATTTAGCCCAGGCTGAGTGCTTATAGTGCATATGGTCACTACCTCACGCGACCCATTGCGAATGCAGGAGTGTGGATGCATGTGTGTCTGTGTGTCTGTGTGTCTGTGTGTCTGTGTGTGGGGCAGCTGCTCTGCAGTTGAGCTCCTGGGTAAATCTGACTGGTGAAACTATGATTGCATTGCTAGTGCCATACATTTCCTAAAACTAGAAGCTGTATGTGACTCTCTGCTTGGAAACATAGGGCAAGCCAAGAGAAGAATCAAGAGGAGGACACAGTAATGCTGAGGGAGCTGTTTTGTCTGCAGTTCTGCCTTGCAGATCCAGCATTGTTTTTGTTCTCTTTTTCCTTCCTCAGTCTGTGTCAAGAGAATACTCTAGTGTTGTAGCCTTAGAAAATACCCTCAAGGACACCTTCATTTAGCTTTCCATGTCTTACTAAAAGCAGATGACCAGAAGTCCCAAAGCCACTTATTGCTTTCTTTCATGCTTTGGAAACATAACTGCAAATTTTTTTATCATTTATTTTAAATGTGCCTTGAGTTAAATAGAGCAGCAGACCAGGAAAAGAAAAGAGAAGCAGTTGTTCAAACTTCCTTGAAATAGTGTTTTGTGCCTGAGCTTGACAAGACATCCTTTAGGGATGAAAGCTTAGAGGAGGAAAGGATTGGTGAGATGTAAGGAAAAGGGACTTGAATACACCCTGTGCCTATGCAATATGTACAAAATGCCTCCCTGCTAAGAAAAGCTCTCAGTTGAAATAGGGAGACTGGAAATAACCAGGATGATCTCTGATTATCTGCCGTGGACAAAAGAACATGCCATTCCCATGGGGCTTGGCTGGCTGCGCAGATGGGATTTTGTCTCCTTGTCTCTGTGCATGTGCACCGAGGCTCTTTTGGCTCTGTTAAACTGGTGGAAATGAGGGACTTGATTACCAAATAGCTCTGAAGTCCTGGAGATTGTCAGTAATTCTCTTTCATGTTGTGGCTTTTCACATCAGCAGAGGTGAGTCTGCAATGAAGGGTTTTAGGGCTTTGCCTGCCTTGACCCCATTTGAAGTCCTGCAGCACATAGGACAAGTTCTTACAGGGTTTTGGAGGGTGAGACCATCAGGATCATAGTAGGTTTTAGATTCAAGTCAGATGTGCGAGGTCGTATTTGCCCTGCGACAAAAAGCTCAGGATCCAGTTTAATCATAACACAGGTTAAAAATTTAACTAGAAGTTTTTTGCTTCACAAAGGATATGTAAACAAGACAAAGCCCAGCTTTCATTTAAAGTCATATGACCAGGCTTGCATTTTGACCTACCATACCTTGGATATATCAGGGCTTACTGGCATGATATTGCCACTATTTAAATATAGTAAATGGCTTGAAGTCAGACCACAGATTCCTTTTGTTCATCCAAAAAACATCTGTTAAAAGGTGCTGAAATCTCATTTCAATTAAATTTTTCATCTTAAGCATGTTTATAAAATGCAGCAGAGTCTCACAGAAATATAATCTGCAGATTCCTCTGTCCTTGTTTTTGTCTCGTTGCCTCCTTGCCGTCTCCTACCATAGGGCACCACACAGTGACGTCTGACCCTTGAGCTAGGATGCAGATACACATTTCTGGAGTGACATATTCTATGATCTGCCCTGGCTTTTGGAGCAAGCTAAGTGCTGGGGACTCACTCCATTTTCCCAGCAAAAAGTTTTGCAGAAATAATGTTTTCAATTGAAAAATCATTTTGATGACAATGTCCCAAAGAGCCTCAGCAGCCAGCTTTATGTGCAGGAAAATGAAGTTAATAACAGGGAAAAGCTTATCTAGCAAATAGGAGAAAGAACTGTAAGCAATGTGTCTCAGGACAGACAGCCAAGTATTGATTGTTTGGGATAAGAAACATATAATAATAATCTGTTAGTCACAAGTGGAATAGATAGAATGCTCTGTTTCTGTAAGCATGTCTCCTGGAGCTGAGACATAAAGCAGAGAAACTTTACAAGTGTCTGTCAAACCAGCTCAACTGAAATAAGATGTATCTCCTGATAGCAGCAGCAGGCTGTCAGCTGTGTGACAGATCTGAATAAAATGCTATTTTCCAAGTATTTCTTCAAGAACAGAAACATAAAAGCAAAAGAGAAGAATACAAACAAAAATCCTCCACACACAGTCTCTTTATTACCAGTTCCTGAATTTTAAGTGAGAAATACTGCTACTACTTCTGAATAGATATACTTCTCTGTTTGATGTCTCTCAGAATCATTGAATTTATCATCAGTTTCTTTGCAAGATGACCAAGCCTAACAGCAAAGGCTGGACACTATTCTCCACTGTTGGATAGGTGTCCTTTTTTCTGGGTCATCCACAGCATGGGGGAAGGAATAAACTAGAAACAGCCTAAGCCCTGGAAGGAGTGCAAAGCTGACCTCATTTCTGCAAAATTTATTTTTCACTAGACCTCCAAGGGGGTTAAGAGGATGCATAAATTACAAAGTTGTTGGCTCCCATGTGAGGAAATACTGGAAGAACAGCAACGTGTTGGATCATAACTCACATTTTCCCTGCTGTTTCTATAACCAGGCTCTTTCTTAGCCATTCCCTCTGATCTTTTTCCCTACCTCCTCATACAGTTGCTGTCTCTCTGCCTGTGGCCTACTGTTGCACCCTCCCCAGGCTTCAAACTCCTTGTGCAATTTCCTCCCTTTCAACGATCTTCTTGTCTTGAGATCATCAATCACCTAATGCATACCTGAGATCCAGGTTAAATATCTAGTTACTCTTCCTTGTTGTCACTCACACTGATCTCCTGACCCAGTCTTTTCCAGGGTCTTCTCCCTCATGCACATTCCAGTCCCAGTCTGCTTGTCCTCTGCTCCACTCACTGGTTCCTGTACTGAATGCTGAATAATAACACATGTGGATTATGAGCCTGTAGCAGTGGTCATGGAGAACTGCTTCCAGAATTGCTGTCACACATGCTGCAAGTGAACAGGATGATCTTCTGCCACCTCTTCCACTTCTTACTTCCAGTAATAGAGATGTGCAGATTTAGAGTTATTCCTGAGGAACTCCCTTCAGTATCAGATGCAGTTTGATCGCTTCAAAAAGCTTTTTTCCCAGCTTTGTTAGCCTGCCTGTTAGTCTAGACAGACTGTCAGGCCATAGAAAGGAGCAATATTGCTTCTTACACCTGAGCTGAGCTGCTGAGAGCTAGGTCAGATATGCCCACAAGGGAATTTATTCAGACCACAACACCAACTCTGCCTTCTGGTCTGGGCAATAAGTTTTCCTTCCATTATACCTGAAAAGGGCATTTAATGCATAGCAGTGACTCCCTGGTTTAGTCTCTGTATTATCCCAGAGCAATAGCTGAAGGGCCAATCTTCCTCATTTCAGCGTTTCAGGAAGGCAAGAAATCTGTCCTCTTTTTTGGCCTTTTTCTCCAGAGCTTGTTATATTAAGCATGACCTGTGTTTTGTTCTGCAGCTGTAAATGCTGCTTATGCTGGTTGTAGGCAAATTTCTCAATGACCAGGTTAATCTCACATCATCTGAATTCCATAGGGCACAAGCTGACTGACAATGCTGTGGCAATAACAATCACAAGTGTATTAGGTTTCCTGCATCGAGTCACCAAGATGCTTTGAGATTTTGGGGTCAGGAACCATTTGTGACTTCAATTAGAATGACAATGAAAGAAAAAAAAAAGGAAGGAGAAAAGGAATTAAAACTGTAGGGATTCTTAAAATTATTTATCTGACATCCTCTTAATCATTTGTATGCTACATCATTTACATGCACACTCTTTTCCAGATTTTTAATATTAAATACAATAGTGAAAGTTGTTTCATTTTTCCTTTTTGTATAGACTCAAAAAGTACACTAGAAACTCTTAATGTGACTGTGAGATCAATGTCTTGTTTGTTTGGCTTTAGTCTGCATGTGTGTGTCCTGAAAACAAACAAAAATATTTTAAAGACAAAACCCATCAGTTATGAGTGTATTACTGTATCAGCTAACAGCATGTTTGGATTAAAGGTAGCTGATGAATTGTAGCACAAACCTTTTTACTCTGATTGCTATTAGAGTTGTTATCCATCCTTAGCTTTTAAAATGAAATGGTTTCACAGCTTGTGTGTTTCCTAGGGTCCTGTCCAATTTTGGTTTTCAATGTTTTTTTTGGAGCTACTGCTTTATTGCCTTTTTTGTATGGGAAATAATGACAGGCTTGCCTAAACAGTGATCAGTGGCAACACTTTTAGTGATTTCAAGTTGCAACAGAATTTAGCTTAATGAATTCAATAACTTTTAACATGTCTCAGATGTCTACTAGTGCTATCATTAATCAATCCTCTGCCAGCTGCTTGGACAATAGCTTCTTATACTTCATAGCCTTGCTTAATCAAGAAAGTATTGTTGCCTGAGAACTTGGCAAGGACTTTAAGCCAGATTCATATTTCATTTACTTCTGTGAACTTTGAGAAATGATGTGGACATCAGTGGTGTTTTTCTGGTTTTGCCTCCGTATAAATGTGATCAGGCTCTTTAGTTCTTAAATTTGTCTTAAGAGATTTATCACATTCACATGGAGCTTTTACAGCAAGCTCTTTATCTGTGAAAACCCCTTTGCTATGGATGTGTGCATGTGTGCGGATGTGCGTGTGTTTATTATGCATGTTGCATACAGCATTAAATCTCACCCTTTTCATTTGCCTGGTCCCTGCAGGCCAGCACAATACTAATTACCTTGGAAAATGATTGATGTTTGTGTTAAAGCCAATATGCAGGTAGAATGTGTTATAATTTTCCATTCTTTCATTTATCTGCTTTTAACAGCTGATTGCTGCCTTGCACAGGGGACTGTGAAAAGCTTTACCAAAGGAAATATTTGGATACATGCAAATTTAAATCACAATTGCATGATGGAAAGGTCTTTTATTTTTTCAGCTTTTTGTTTTTGATTTTTCCCCCATATGATTTGATTGGTTGGCCAGTCTGAGAGGGACCTTTCAGAGAGCTGAAAAGAGGATGGGAAAAGGCTATGAAAGTGCAACCAAGCAAAGAGGTGAATTAAGCTTGTTCAAACATTTAAACAGACTGTGGTGAAATAAAACAACTTTCTATTTAATCCTTCATGCTAGTGAGCAGACATTGCAGGTCAAATAATATTCAAAAAAAAGTTCAATACACGTACAGGAGTATATTATTTCTATCTCTAGTATCCAGCATAACTCTCTGTAAAATTTTGACTGTAAAGCTGTGATTGTGGAGGTGGCCAATGTCATCAGCTCACTCTGTTCCTCCTATTAGGAAGAAGGAGAAAAGAGTTAATAGGACTCTGTCACCTCAGACTTCTAAACTTCCCAAGGTCACCTTGGACTTCCAAGCATTATGGTCCCCCTTGCTTCCTAAGCCCACTGGCTACCTGTTTCCTGACCTCTCTGGACACTGTTCTTCTAGCACCTGTAACTTCTCACAAGATGTTTCTTTTATCACACAGAAACAAAACTTAAGTTAATAGAAGAAATTTTACTTACCAGAAAACTTAGATGCATTCAAATTCATGCCTGTCTTCCTATCAGAAGATCCATAACTTCTCAGACCATTTCTAGCATTAGGATTTAGCTCTAGTTTTACCAAGTAAGGCTGTAGTCAGGCTTGGGCGATACAGTATCTGTCTGATGAAGTAAAGCCTCAAAGACATTTTGGTCTCCACACAAAAGGAGATCTGGGTCATTCTGCTTGGTTACCAGTTACTCATTATTTTGTTTGAAGGGTCAGAAGACAAGGGAGGAGAGATAATATTTTGCTTTTAGTGGTTTGTTCTATTTCAAAGCATCAAAACAACACTCTTAGTTCTTGAACTCTTCAATGAACAACACAACTTCTTTCATCATTCCTCTCCCTCGAGCAATTGGTCTGAAATTATATTGGTTCAGAGAGAAAAATTACAGATGACATGGAGTATGACTGAATGATCCAGTGGTAAAACTTCCAGCCTTATTCCCAGTTCACCTGATTGTAAATGGATTATTTGAGCAGAGGAATCAAATGTGTCCAAAATTCTGGATGCATCACAAGGTCCAATAGCTCATGTGGATAGCCACACCTGTCCAGGGAGCCAGCTAGACTTGAACATATTTTGGATAAAGAAGCAAGTAAACTCCAGAGCTATTGCTTCCACATTAAATGCACCAGTAATTACTTTATAGTATAACGATATTAAAGAAGAAATTTATTATTATTACTGACGGTGGTACATGCTACACTTTAGCCATTAGACTGAAACCTGTAAATGTTCCACATGAGAAGATCTCATTAAAATTACTGGCAGTCTTTTTGGTACAAGCATATTTACTACTCTCTTGTGATGGACATTTTAAAAAGTATTTTGCTTAGGTTTTCCTATTCTTACTGTAGTTCAGTAGTAAGGATCCTTTTCCAAAACTGTTCGCATGAAGGGGATGGGGAGTTACACAAATGTTTTAAATAAATAAGCTTTGCAACAGAACAGTGTAGAAGTAAAAATCCCAAATGGTGGCTGCTTTGTGGATTTAACAGCTAATTTAATTCTTGTCCTTGTTCACTGGGTTGGCATCTATCTCTTCTCTTGTTTTCAGTTAGTCATACTTAACATGCTTTGTTTGCCCATGCTACCTTTGAGTGGTTTTTTGTGGTGCATGGCAGAGTTCAGGGTTGGGTCTGTGATTCTTATACATCTGGAATATGGCTAACTGAGAATGAATTTCACTTTTGGAAAATGCCAGTTAGCTTTAGTGAAGCTGCTCTTGAGGAAATGAAATTACTGTCCTCACCTAAACAATAATTCTGAAATGGTCCCAGACTTTTTTTCATATTTCTTTTAAATGAAGATGTTCAATGCTTTGGGTCAAAATGGTATTTCTTTGTTTTTTTCAGTTAATGTAAAAAAGAAAAGGTAAATCTTAAAATTCCAGATTGAGCAGGACCTTTTATTATTTTTTAATTGAGTTGATCCAATTTAACAGCTTTACCACATCATTGTTGTACAAAAGTTGTGTGGCTTTTTCAATTTTAGAGTAATAAAATAGAAGTTATTTTTATCATTATGTATTTTAGTAATAGTGAGAACTCAATTCTGGCTAATTACAAGAATTTTGTGCTCTGACTGTACACAAGTTCAATGGCAGCTCCTCATTGCTTCAGTCTTTAACTGTACTTTTGTTTTAAGAATGACACAAGTCACAAATATTTGGTTTGCTTTCTCAAATGCATCATCTTGTACTTTTTCCTACCTGGGCAATTAGAATATTTGATTAATGTCAATGACTTTAATATGAAAGAGTTTATTTCACTTGCAGAACAGATACATTACTCAGTTATGAAAACCAAGTGAGGTCAGGAGGATAAGAAAGTAGCTGGGTGTGGTGGTTTGAACCCGAGTTGATGGACAGTCGTTTACACCAATAACACTTCTCAAAATTTACATATTTAAACCGCGTGAAGATGCGGGAA
>VZTD01005999.1:2096817-2270327 GCA_013397725.1 Rhagologus leucostigma
GGGGAGAATGGGCCCCTCCAGGCTCCGTCTCTTGGAACGGCCCCGGGCCTCCCTTCCCCCGGCCCCGGGGCACGGGCCCTGGGTAGCAGTGGGAGAACCCCCTCAGAGCTGCGGGCAGCTAAGAAACAACCATTAAGCTGCTGCATAGCCGGTACCACCCCGAGCGGCTTTTAAGAACTGGAGATCCCTCCCTCCTCAGGCGGCCCCGCACAGACCCGGCGGGAGCCGATAGAGCTTTCTGTGACGCATAAAGCCAGACGCATAAAGAGAAAGAGGCGTTTTCTCCAACATAAAGCCCGAAGAAAATCATGACGACTTCAAGGTCAGAGGGAAAGAGAAAGTAAGTCACGGGAGACGGAGCTGAAGATGGTGACGGAAAAAGAGGGCGGAGTCGCGCCCAGCGCGAAGCTTAAAAATACTTTTTGCAGGCTGTGGTAAAAACTGTGATATCACAAACTATCCTTTTCTCTTTAATCCACTTAAAGACATGGGGGGATGAGAATTCTGTGTGCAGCCTGAGGGAAAAAGAAGCGTGACCATGCTAGGTCACCTTGGAGCTATAAGAGACTTCTAGAGATTTTGTGAAGAAGAGAGCAGTTGCCTTTAAGCTGGAATTTGCCTATCCTTAAAAAAGATACACCCCATGTGTGGCCTATACTGGTAGCTGTGGGAAGACTGCAAGTTTCATGGGAGAGATGCTTTTTGCAGCAGCAGAATTTCCGAGCAGGTCTGTTGCCCTTTGAGCAGTTCGGAAACCATGTGAAGCAAAAAAACCCTTTTTTCCTTAAAGAGTGGAGAGACGTTTAAGAACTGTAATACTGACCAGAATTATAGTTTGTTATCTTTTGTGCAAGTTGGGTAAAAAGGGGAGGTGCTGGAGGAAAAAGGGGGTTTTTGTTTTAACTCATTATTATTTCTTTTTACTTTTAATTCTCTTAGTAATAAACTTCTTTATATTCTTTAAGCTTGGAGCCTGCTTTGCATTCCTTCTAATTCTTATCTCACAGAAGGTAAAAATGCGAACAAAACCACTACACTGGGAAATGTATTTTCTAATAGATACAAAGATTTAAGTGAAACAAATACAAGGCCTCCAGAGAATTGTTTATATTATAGCTCTAGGAGAAAAAGCAATAAAGTGAACACTTTAGCTGTGCTGAACCAATCTGTCACAGAACAGACACAAGGATGTTGGCATACCTGCAGATATCTATCTTCTGCATCCAGTCAAAGAATTCCCAGGATCATCCTCCTCTATGCTATTGATTTCTGTGCTATTTCTTTGATAGATACAGGTGTCTCAAGGTGTTCTATCATTGCGTGTTTATAACCTTCCCATTTCAGCATGGCAGAGAGCTATATTAATGATGAGGGTGGAAAGAAAGGTAAATGTTTAATTGTACTGAGTGGAAGCCATCCTGTGTCTGATAACATGATGCATCCCTGATGCCATTAAATCACAGCAGAGAGATATTTCCTAACTTTAACAGATATTAGCTGAGTTTCCTCAGCTTGTCTTTCTACACAATAGAAAATTGCAAAATTTAGTCAACTGTGTGAGTTTCAACATGTAGTTTAAAAATACTGTACTTATTTCAAGCAGCCCTTTACTTCTTTTCCTAACCACCCACATGGGCATTTTTTCAGCAGCTCATTTAACTAGAAACAAGAACGTAAATCAGTTGTGGCAACTAGTATTTCTGTTTTGTTACTATAAAATGTGCAACGGCTTTTTCAGAGAGAATTTAAAACCTTCTATATGGTGCCAAAAGTGTTGTTTTTTTTTTTCCAAAGATCTGGCTAATGCGGAATGTAAAAGCATTTGCTACTTTTAACAAGCTGATCAGGTATTTTGTTTTTGCTGATAAAGAAATCAAAGCAAATCAGATCCAAAAAGCCATATGCTTCACTATACATGTTGAAGTACTAAACTTCAAACCAGATTAACCATCAGGTTAAAAAACCAAGCCAAAACAGTGAAGCACTGGAATGGATTGCCTAAAGTTGTAGTGCCCGCATCCTTAGAGGTCTTGATTAGACAAACACCTGTCGGTAATGTTGCAAGTAGTCCTAGTCAAAATCCCTCTGTGAATAGGAGAATACACGATCATATTAGGGCTTATATAGTAATATTTTTTCCATAATCGATGATATTGCTATTCCTAACTGTTAGGCAGAATATAAACAGCAGAACCCAGAGCAGTGGGCACTAAGAAATCTAAGATTTTTGAGGTAGTTTTTTCTTTCAAAGCTCAGGTCTAGGCATATAATAGAGTTACTGAAAGCAATTCAGGTCTGTAAGACAAAATTATGTTTTCAAATATCTGCTTCAGCTGCAACCTGCCTTTAGAGTATCTAACCAAAGTGTTACTGATATTAACAATCCCTATAGCACTTCAGCTTTGGCTGCTGTGCATGCTCAGTTGCTTTTCTGCAGCGGTGGAGTGTGTCAGCATTGTGTCAGTCTGCCTCCAGCACTTGCTGGTGCTCCCTCTTACCACGTGTGAGTGGTACTGTCATGCTGTGTTTACCAGCCCAGGCTCAGCAAAATGTGTAGTGATATACACTGGTGCTGTGCAAAGTCTAGCCAGAGACAAAGATGTGTTGTTGCTCTGCTGAGAGAAACAAAGACAATATTTATGGATTGAATAGCATAGCAAAGACAGTGAAAGGTCAAGCCATTGTCAGGGAAAGCATGAAAGGGGTCAATGCTCTACCTACTCTTTCAGGAAGGATGATGTGTTTATACATCAGAGTGATACCAAAGATATGTGACTTGATAGTTGTAAAACTAATGCCACTTTCTCTGGGCAACAGTCTGAAGGATCAGGCCGTATTTGCCTGATCCTTAGTGCTCTCTGGGGAGAGGTGGAGCTGACTGGAGATGGTGGCAGGTGCTGGAGAGGCTAGTGGGAGAGCAGGGGGGCCATGTAATACACAGCAGGCATGGGGCAGTGACAGTGATTGCCAGGTCTGTGTAGGTGGGAGTGTAGTCTGTGAGGGTGCCATGAAAGGGGATGTATTAAAAGAGAGAGAAACCACCATCCCCTGCTGCAGCCTTTGACGTGGTGTATTTTTCTCATACCTCCCTAAATTACCAGAGTAAGACTTCACAGGATCTTTTTTCCCCAAGTGGAAGTTCTTCACAGAACTAATGCAACTTCTGAGCTTGTTAAAGGATGAGAGGGACTTCCTCTTAAAAGGACAGGTGTCTAGTAATGCTGGTACAGTGTAGCTGCAGTGATTCATTTTCAGCTAACTAGCTGCAACACCAAAAGCTGTGACAGCCTAAATCTTACATGGGAAACATTCCTGCAGGGCAAGTGGCTGGGCTGTTTGCTAGTGCTGAACTCCACACTGTTACTGGTAAACTGCTGCCAGCTCCTGAACGGACTAATTTAAGGCAAGCTCTGACACAGCTGCTCTTGGCCACAGTGCAGTGACTACATACACTGCAAGGTACATTCTCTTGCCAAATGAGAACAGGATCAGCTGACTGCTAAATGCAAAACAATGAAAAACACATCTATTAAATACCTGCATGCCTCTTTAAACATTACAATGGGCATTATTACATTATTAGGGCAAGTACTGTGTACTTCAACAGGAGAAAGAAAGAAGATGCAATTTCCCATTCTGTTGAGAAATAAAGTAATTATTTGAACTTCTCAGTTCCTTATAATATTTAAAATCTCCTTGATTTGACAGGACCTAGGGAAATGATAGGTATCAGAAAATTTATTTTGGGAAAACTGTGCTCAATTCCTTCCTTGTCCTGCAAACATGCAGTTGGCTCCTAAAGACACATAAGGCCAATACTTTTTCTTAGCAATATAAGATTATGCAAGCCATAATATACTGAAGACACCTTATTTTATCTGTCAGTTGGTAAATTTAACTTTTAAATTAACATAATGCATTAGCATAAAATCTTGACCTTCTGCCTCAAAATCTATGATGTCAAAATCTGATTGCACTAATATCTTTTAAGGACATTGGCTACTTAAACAATTTTATTACCTTGTCTGTACTAACTATACTTCAAACTAATGTATTAACACATTACTCATTTTACTGTTTTATTATCCCATTAATAAAACTGTAAGACCTCCCATGTTAAAGTCTTCTATTTATTTCTGTTATATAAACCCACAAAACTTAACAAGATAGGCCTTTCAGGAGCTAATTGGTCTTTTATTTAGCATGATAAGATTGGGATTCACATGCCGAAGCTTCATAGCTGGGATTCATCTCCCAGACATTTTAGACTGTTCTACACAGTCAGATGCCCATCAGAGATCCCCCACTTCTATAATATATTTGTTGCCTGTATCTATCAGGTTTTCAAAGGCCTCTAAAGTTGATGGCCTGCTTTCACACCTGTGAGATTTTTCACACATATCATGGTCCCACCCATATGTCTAAGCTCTAACCCTTTCCCCGGTCACACTGCAAGATGACTTCTGCCAAATTCTTGACATGCAGTTGTCGCCTATCAGGCTCTTATGTTCCATGACTAGCTCATGCTGACATGTTTAAATCAAAGGCCTGGAAGGGGCAACTAGGCTTCAGCCATGACAAAAAAGTTCCAATCTCAGATGCACAGTGGTCCTTCTGAGTCCTAGCTATCCACACAAATGAAGAGAAATAGGAGACAATGACGTCACAGGCCTTTCACCTTACCTACTCATCTCCCTTTAGGCAAGCAATGAAATGATCTGGTTCACTTTCTGCTGCTAGAACCTGTCTACCAGCTAGTCTTAATGAGTTAATACCCTCCTGAAATCTCTGGGATATTTGTAGATGCTTGCAGGATGCTGAGCAATTCATTAACTTCTCCATGGATATCAGAACATGAATACAGATCACTGAATACCTACTATTTGGAGCTGGTAATCTCAGGTTCAGATTCCCCACAGCTATGTTGTCATCCTTTAGTGGGTTGGTGCCACAAATATGCACACAAACCTCTCTCTTAGGCTGCTCCCAACTTCTCTTCTGACACTGGGATTAGAATATAAACCACCTTCTCTTTTTCTTTTTTCCTTTATTTTAACTGAAAATTAGGACTACTTCCACTCTCCCTGATTCCTTCTGTATCCTCTACAGCCTTAGTGCATAGAGAGGCATCTCTGCAGGATATGTCACCTGCCTTAGATGAGAAATCTCATCTGTAGCCACCTTGGATTCCTGGAACATGCTGTTCTGAGACACCAGACATTCTGTATGTCCACCTGCCTGCAGTGCAGGCTGTCTTCTGAAAAGCAAAGTTCAAATTGAATCATGGTATCCTGAAAGTTTTATGTCATGGATCTGCAAGGTCTACAATGTTATTTAACGATATTTGTAAGAACAACAGCTTTGATCATGTATAGTAACTTGTCTCTGTAGTAAGCAGAGTTCCTTTCACAGGAACTTGCAGGAAAGAATGGAATTATCTCAAAACATAAACTGATGCTGAAACGAGGCAGCCCAGGGTAATGGGGAGCATCTCAAAATTATAAGCAGTTATATTAAAGCAATCATATATATTCAAATGTTTCTGGTTTATTTGTTAAATGTTATACTTTGTGTATGTCAGGAATAACAGGCTGTCTTTATTTCAAAATAGAAAAAAATCTGTTTTAAAGCAACAACCAAAAAATGCAGGAGATTCAATTTTTTGACCTGATTGCCTCTGTGGTGTGTTTTTGTACAATTGTTGTAGCAGGTATTAGGTTAGTTATTAGATGAATAGCTTCATATCCAGTGATTTTTTAAGCTTTCATCTTTTGAATAATTACTATGTTTGTAAATAAGCAGCAAGATTAAAAAATATAAATTGGAGAAAAAACCAAAATATATCACAAAGATAAAATCACAAAACTTTTAGTCCCTTTTAAGGCAGGGTTTCTCTCAAAGATTTAATCTTTAATTAAATTTATGTATTTTATTTATAGTTCCTTTTATTATTTTTTTCCAGAACTTGCTGACACAGCAGTGGTTTTGCTAACAGAATCTGTGGTATTGCTATAATAAATATTATGACAAAACTCCCCTCTGGACTATTTCCCTAAGCCTTAGCGTTTTGAGAGTGCATTTGGGTTTGACCACCATGAATTCATGCATTGTATATTTGACTGTAAAATCATCATTGTTAAAATATATGGTCTTAATGGATCTGAACTGGCGCAGGAAAGCCAAAGACAGAGCTAACAAACAAGGAGAGAATTGTAAGTATTTTGGCATAGATCAGAGCTGCAGTCAGCAGCTCACCAAACTTATATTGTCCAGTGACTGAAATGATGGTACTTAGTTTTGTTTGCTTGGTTTTTGTTGTTTTGTTTTTGTTGTTTTTTTGGTAATTCCTTGCTGTCTCAGTTTTGTTTCTGATAAGTCTGCCATTGTTACCTCTTTTCCACCATTAGCTGTGAAAGTACTTAAACGAAGCAAGGTTTGGGACTGAGCAGGTTCAGGAAGCGAGTATGTCAGCAGGCAGATAAACAAACAAACAGACAAACCCCTGAAAGGCCAAGCACTGAGAAAGAAAAGCTCCCTTGGTGCCAGACAGTAGTCTAGGCTCAGATTCACAAGCAGCTTTATACACTGACTCATTCATTTTACAACTGTGCATAAACAGGCTAAGTTTATGACTAATTTTAGGTATCTTTAGACTTCATGTAACTATTTTCTTCTCCATTGGGGAGCTTCTCGCTAAGGTCCCAGACAACTACCGTTACTGAATAGAAGGATGATGAGGGTGGCAGAACGTGACACATCTGTAGAAGAAAGGGCAGATTTATCTTGTATGTAGTTGAGATCCATCCCTCTTTACATAATAAACATATTTAACAAATGAAATATAAGAGATGAAGACAAACAAAAATGGCTGAAAACAAGGGAGTAATGTTTCACAGAGTGATGCTGAGAATAGAAGGGAATCTAGATATAGGAAAGCACAGAATGTTTTTGGGAGAGTTTATCACAACAGAAGAGGGGGTAAGAGGCAGTAAGCAAAAGCTAGTAATGTCTCAGACTGGAAAGAATCAATGGAGAACTTTATTTACCTTCTCCTCTTTCTTTCCCCAAAAACAGCACTACCAAAGGACAGTTTTGGAAGAGAGCCCAAAATGAATAAGGAAACAGTACAGTTGAATAGGGCTCTGTGCAAATATTTTCGTACAGAGAAAGATGAGAGACAGTCTCATTGTGCCTTGGTAAGATGCAGAAGTGTTGATCATATGTTGATCAGAGTTGTGAGATTAAGAGATTTTATGAGTAGGTTTTGAGTACAATCAAAATACTGACACACTTCTCAAAACAACATAGCTTAAATTCAGGCTTCTCTCTTCTGGGTGGTAGCAAAAAGGAGAATTGCTCCGGATAAGCAAAGTTTTTCAGGTAAACAGAAGCCTTTCCAAGGCATTAAGTTTCTTTTGTCTTCAAAAAAAATAGCAGTTTCTTAAGAACTATTTCAACTCTTCAGCTGACTAAGGGTACTAAAAGTGGTATTGTATCCCTGCACTCAAGGCAAAAAACTGTGAATTTTCTTTAAAAGCAAGAGAGGGAAAAGGGAAAAATACAGAAAGTGAACCTGCATTGTCTTATTTCAGGTGACATGAAATCTGTACAGCTGAAATTTAAGGAAGTCAAAGAAAAGGTGATGGAAGATTTCAATATGGTTGATCTTGACATGAGGGTAGACTGCACGGTCTCATGATCTTATAGGTCTATTTTCTACAGTTCTACAAAATTATGGTGAAATATAGATACTTATGGGCTTGGAAACTCTGACAAGGTGCCAATACAGTTAACAGGAAGGGTTATTTGATTGTTGATTTGATGGGTTTTGTTGTTGTTGTTGTTTTTCTTTTTGTTATCTGCTTGTACTTACCAATAGTAAACATATGAAGTTAGATGCAATAATTTCAGTAGTGTTTTATGATACTGTAGGACAAGTTTTTAATATCTCTGAAAATATAACAGATAGGGAAGAGGAAAATAGTATCTTTCTTGAACTTGAAATTTCTGGGAGGATGTGAGGAAAGCAATAGGTGATAGTGCAGTAATTAGAGACAGACCTGTCTACAGATGTTTTTTCCTCCACTACTGGTATAATTTCTGAATTTAAGATATTTCACTGACTGTATCTCAGAAGAAAATTTAAGTGCTCTCTGTCAAGACAGGAGCAGCATCTGGAGAGATTATTAAAAAAGATGTCTAAGTACGGTTGGATAATATCAGGATCAAAGCAACAGATAAATGGGCAAAAGGATGAGCCAGAAAAATGAGAAAAAAAGGGGTAAGATTTCATTCTTAATGATTTTTTCCACAGGGAACACTCCCTGGAATAGACCATGGATGATCCATATGAATAGAGATAGAATGATTAAACAGATGTTACATTCAGAACCACACTTGCTTCATTCAGATGCATGGAACAAAAGGCCACATTCAGAGTCCTGGAGGTAGTTTTTGGGAGCACTAGGACACAGTTCTCCAGCCCAGGTGGGTACCACCAGCTAACTCATCTACCACTGAAGCAACTGCAGTTACCCTCTGCGTCCTTCCAGCAAAACCCCACTGTCATTGGAATCTGTAGGAGCCAGAGTGCATGAGGTTCCTCAGGAAGAACAGAACAGCTCCCCATTGCAAACATCTGGTAGGCTGAACTGTACAGCTTGGAGGAATTAAACCATGCTTTTCTCTCAGCTCTCACAGGTCTCTGTCTGGTCCTTTCCACGACATAGCCATCCAAGCGTCAGGTGAAGCAAGGCCTTAATGAGTGTCCTCTACTGGATATGGGGTACCTGAGTGGACAGAAAAGTAAAAATGCTAAGAAAAACATTTATTTGGAGAAAACAGAGATGGCATAAGCTACTTATGCAAAGAGAAAATGCAGCTGTTTGCAGCCTTTAGCTTGCCTTGATTCATTATACTGTTCTATGTGTTTTGGTCAAAGGTCATGGAAACTGATATATTTCTGGAGTGTTTTGATGGACTGCTATTTTCCAATGTGAAGAAAAACCCAGTTAATTTTATCAGAAGTGCCATCAACTCATGCGGGAAAATTTTAATTTTTTCCTACAGAGTGGGGATTTTATTATGTGTTTTATTGTTATTTAGAAACAATAGCAAAACTTTAAATGTTTTCACTTGAGAGTGCTGGCCTCCCACAATCTCTTTTTAAATCCAGTCTACCACAGACTGCTTCTCTGAAACATTGTGCTTGTTCTTTTTAGCCTTATTTAGGTCTAAGAAGCATTTGTCAAGTAGCCAGCTGAACTCTACCTCTTGCTGATGACAAGTATTTTCTGCAGGTTTTGCTTTCCTGCTGTGCACAGTGACTGATACTGAACCTTCACCCCATCACTACCTTGACTGACAGCAGTGGAGAAAAAGATCTGTACAACTAAATAAAATATTTGAAAATAAATACACTCAAGTCTGGATGCTTGAGAAGGGGAAGAAGCAGCAAAACATTCCAGATTTATGAGGGGCTGTTAAGGGTATTGTGCAGGTTTGCATGAGCAGTTATATAATTTAGTTGCTCTCATGTGATATTCTGGTTTATATTTACAATATAAAGAGAGTGAGCTGCACCCGATTGTATTAAATGAACTATTTTTTATCAGGAGTTGCTAGTGACAATATTACTCTAACAGTGCATATCATCAGAACTCAGAGGTAAAAAATATAGCACTCTCTGGATGTATTTTATTATTTCAAAATAACTGGATAGCATGACACCTAATGAAAATTTACATTAGGCAGACACCTAGTGTAAATTTCACCCCTTTTTAGTCTTACATTCTCTCTTGGCCGGCTTAATATACCTGTTCTGATATCTTGGAAAATACTATTTTTTATGAATTCTTATGAAATTATAATATCTAGGGAGCTTAGAAGTATTTTTCAGTGGGAAAATAATTAATAACAGTACTGAGAATTAGTTGTTTACTTTAAAGTCAGCAGGAGTTTTGTACTGTTAGCAGATTTGGAGCAATGATTCAGAGAAATGGTAAAAAATGGTTTCTTAGACTCTGAGTCCACAAACAGGAATGCATTTGCTTAAATTTGTACAAGCAACTTCACTGGAAACTCTCCTAAGCCTAAGCACACATGTAAGCATTTGTAGAAGAAGCCCTCATTTTGGTTATATCTGACTGAAATTAAAAAAAAATGTTGAACTTTTTCTAAAATTTAAAAATTACTGTGAGTGCTGAATAAAATGTAAGGTCAGTTCTTATTTTAGCTGAAAGTAGATTGACCTTCCTTAATGAGAATAGTGTTGGTTTGGTGTTTTTTTTTTTTGTTTGTTTTTTTTTTAAATAATAATTTTAATGGAAAAAGTTGGGGAGTTTTAATGGAATGTGCTTTCTAATAAAAAGCAGTAACACTCTCTGATTTTATAGCACCTTTCATTGTAGGTCCTGATAGTGTCCTGTGAATGTTTTAGTCTCACATAACCCTGCGTAGAAAGGTAATTTTGTATTTGATTTACAGGAGGCTAAAAGAGAGAGAGAGAGACTGTGAGTCGTGCAAATGAAAATAGGGAATAGAGTCCCCAGTGCTAAAGACTATTCACAAACTTATTCTCATCCATACAGCTCTTCTTCCATGCTTAGTAACCAAGTTTCTTTGGATATACTTTCATGACTGATAACTAATACCTGCGATGAAAGATAACTATAGCTTTAATTTGGCAAATTATTCTTGGTTAGAGAATTCTTACTCATAGCCTCAATTTCTCATTGTTTTAAAGAGGAATTAGTAACTCTACTCAAAGCCAACCCTACACTTCAGAGGTTTTTGATTCAGTTCCTGAGTGCTGGAGATGAAATCTGGTAGACAAAGGGATAAGATTTATTTTCTGAATGGAGACTAACAAGCCCCATATTTATCTGAGCACTGATGTTTGCCAGAGGGATTAATGTAAATGTATGGAAAATAATTATTTAAGTGTTTTCTTTAGCACAGTAATAATAACAACAAAATTCAGATCTCCTGCCTTTCTCTTTTTAAGAGAAAAAACATTTCTATAGTCTTAATGTCTTTTATTTTAAAATACTGGTAAATTCTGTATCTATTTTTTATGCCTGTTTTCAAAATCTGAAACTGCTGCAAGCCAAAGACTGAATTGAGAATTCTGATCAGTGCCTATAATTTCCTGCCTCACAGAAATGTTTCATTACAGTGTATGAGATTTATAAAGAAAATTATCTATTTGTATATAAATTTGATTTTCATTTCTAGTAGATTTTGTTACAGAATGACCAAGCTTGGGTGAAATATCATAATTACAGAAATAATACATATTAGTTATTTCCCAATGACTCTATTCTAAACTTGCACAGTTATGCTGATGAAAAAAATTAATAAAACCACATCAGATAATTTGGAGATAAATGTATTCACAGACTGTTTTTTATTTCCAGTGAATACTTCAGCTAAATAGAGATTTAGAATAATTGTTGGTATGCTTGACCAGTGTTACAATTAGCAGATGTTTATTATACCAAAAGAGATCATTTCAAGCAAATAATTCCACTTAAAATATTAAGCACATTTTCCAGTTTTTACTGTTGGAGGTTATGGTGGCATGTTTGATTAACGGGCTGTTTTATTGGTGATGCAAATAATGTGCAATATCATATGACCCATATGTTGTAGATTAGAAAGGTATTAAACTTACCTTGGCGCTAAGTGAAAAATCTGAAATATCCCGCTGGTAAAATATATCATTTTAGAGGAAAAAGACATGTTGGTATTGCTTGTATTTATGCTTTTGATAAATTACATGTCATTTTTACTTAGTTTTAGTATCAAAATTTATTCTCTTTCATACTTTTGCTTCGCTTTATTTGTCAGGTTCCTCTGGCAAGTGGCGTGTGCAATGAGCAGCAACTGTGAGTGAAACCCAACTGTATGTCACCTGTCGCTTGTGAACACAGAACATGGAGGAAGATGATGATGTCTAATTTTTCGTAAAATGATCTCAGTATTTATTGCCATTTATTTAGATTGGTGCAAGCTACAACAGAATAAGGAAGGCATGTGCATGAAGGAAGCACTTTGAGAAGGATCCTTAGCAAAGCCCCAAGCCACAGAATGGAAATTCACCTTTTTCCATATTGCATGGGAAACTTGAACAACAGGTTGGGGTCTATTTAAAGATTCACTGAGGTTCTGGGACCTTTGAGTAAAGTTTAGTTGGGAAATGATGGCCTGACTTATGACTTTATCTGGAAACTGTATATAAAGATCCCAATTAAACCCAGAAATGGATGAAACTCAGTGCTTTGGGATGAATTTTAGTTAAAGCTTTTGAATTTTTTAACACTGAATGGCAGACTGGGAATCAGAAGGTACACTGGAGCTTTGCATGCACTGCAATGCTATGAAACTACTAAGTTTCATGTTATTTGCTCCAAGTGTCTACCTGACTTGGAGCAAAATCTGGCTTTCAGAAGTATTTGTTCTAGGGCCAAAAATGGCTACTTTTTCTGGTGATGAAATTCCAAATGAGAACTATCCCTCAGAGGCACACAGCAGCCTCCTCCTCAAATTTCATCCTTTCCTGCCAGTAAAGTAGGCCTGATTCTTCTTCCTTAGTTTTTCCCCTAAATTTTTGTTGGGTTTGGTAACCTGGGATATGTTTCCTTACTGGTTGTGAACATCCCAGATGGGGATGTCTTCTGACAATACACTGGGACTTTCAACTACAAAGATAAAATGCACCAGCTCATGGGACAATGCAGCCCATTTCTAGAATTTTTGCTCAGACACAGGTGAGAACAACCTGACAACTCTCCTTACTTAGAGCAAAATGTAAACAGATATGATTTCCTACAGAAGAAGTAGGAAATTCACTTTTGAATGAAGAGAAAATTTACTTAAAATCTTTAATGTGCCTTATGAATACTTTTTATGTTATTCTCCAGTATTGTCATCAGGCAAAAGAGTGCTAGAAACCTGATTTGATCCAGTAACTACAGTGGTCTTTGAGGGCAAGAACACTGTGCCTTAGCCTGTGGATTCAGCTAAAAATGAACTCTTCAATAAAGACTGGAATCACAGCTCATACCACAGAGACATAAATCATCTCTGCTTTGCCATTTTGGTCAGCAGCATCCTAAGGAGGCAATCCCTTCAGGGTCTGCACCCCTTTGAAACCACTGCTCTAGTCTCTCAGGTTCCCTTTGAGGCCATGAAGCATTAGTTTCTCCTGAGATTTACTGGTGAAAATCGTCCTGTGCTTGAGCTCTTCCAGGCAAAGAAATTGTTGAGGGGCATAACTTTGGGCTGAATTCAGTTCCTTGAAGTTTCATTCTTCTAGCTGTGCTAGTTCTACCACTCTCTTTACAGCACACGTTCATCTGGAAATAATTATCTGGGCCCTGCTCCTGCAAATGCTGGGCATGTGCTGCACTACATTCAGTAGACTGCTTCAAGAAAATCAGTGGGTGTGTTTGAAAGGTTAGGTTTGTAGGTGCTGACAGCATTTGGACCCTAGTCACCACAAGAGGATGTTAAAATACCAAGGGGGAGGAGGGAATCCAAACGGCATCCTTAGCCAAAAATCCTGTTTTCATGCAAATGTGCTTAAAAAAAATAAAATTAAAAAAAATAAAAAGGAGGAGAAATATACCGAGAATGTATTTTATGGTAAGTAGTCCTTTCTCCCTAGGATGCCTCTCATTATTTTTCCGGAAGGATCCAGCCATGTATTAAGAATGGGATTAGTTTTCTCATCTTGGTAGTGTTGTGACAGTTTAAAAAAAACCTCTAAAAATTAATGTATACATTACAGAGTGATCGTGTCCAAAGAAGAGATATTGACAGATTTCAAATAATTATGTAAATTTTTTTCTAGAGTTCTATTTAAAAACACATTTTTCAGGCTTAAGAAAAGAACACGTCCTCAACCAACCCTTCGTGATTGCTGAGGAAGCTGTACCTACATGCCTACATTAAACCTATCACAATATGCTATAAAAACCTCATTACACATCCAAGCTGTCTTTGTATCAGCATTAAATGCGCTTCCATACACATTCTGTAAATTACACACTTATAAATTACTCATTTGTAATAGCTGCAGGCTGACGGCTACAGTGAAAATTATATTTTTTTTTTAAGCTTGGCTTTTCCTGATGTGCTTTTTGCTTATCTGAGCACCTGATGATCCTGCAATGCCTGTCAATGGAAATCGAAAAAGATATAAGGAAATTTTCTTGATACACCATTTCCCCCCCACCATGATTAACCCTGTAATAATCAACTATTTCTCAAATTGGAAATTCTTAGTGGCAGACATGGTCATATTTTAATCCTGCGTATTTCTGCTGAAGTTAGTGTTGAATAGTTATTAATAATTCAGTAATATAACATTCAGAAGTCTGTTACAATAAATTAGAAGAGCAAAAGATATTAAACTGCTTACTTTTTCTTCATGAGGAATCATAACATGTAACACTCTGGAACTTAGGATCAGAGTTCCCTCATAACAAACAGTGTGCACTTTAGCAGGCATATTAATCTTATCCTTAACTATCACACCTTGCTGTGTGTTTCAGCATCGTTCACCCAGATCCTCTGATCCACCTGTAAAAGGGTCCTTCAAAATGACCCATCTTTCAGGAGATGCCACTCTGCAGCTACCCTCAAGGCAAGCTGAGGGAAATCCTACCAAAAGCCTTGGAGAAATCCAGGAAGGCAATGTCCACTGCTCACCCCACATCAGCCAAGAGGGTTTCTTTGTCATAGAAGACAATCATGTTTGTCAAGTGGTATTTGCCCTTGTTGAATCTGTGCTGGATTTTCCCAGTCACATGCTTCATCTGATTTGGGATGGGCTCCAGAAGGATCCATTCCATAACTTTCCCAGGGACTGAAGACTGGTGGGCCTATAATTTCCTTGGTCCTCATTTAGCCCTTTTTGTAGATGGTATGATAGATGGTACGATATCAGCCTTCTTCCAGTCTTCTAAGATGTTTCCTGATCTCCACAACTGCTCAAAGATTATGGAAAGCAGCCTCATGAGGATGTCAGCCAGTTCTCTTAATACCCTTGGGTGGACATTGTCTGGGCCCATCGATTTGTAAGGGTCAAGCTCCTGTAATAGTTCACATACCAATTTTTCCTTCACTGACAGTGGGTTGGTGTTTGGAAATGAATGAATGATGGAAGTCTGAGGAGCTTTTATGCGAAGCAGGACTCTTTTTCAAGGACCAGGTCTACTTGCATGGGCACCTGTAGTAGGCCGACAAATTATTCCACTTATTTTCTGTGTATATCTTTTAATAGTTTCAATTTTTATTAAACATGCTGATACTCTGTTCATACCACACAGGAATTTGTAATCCATGAATACTCTAATTTTAGTGGGAGGCATTTCTTAGAATGACCTTTTTTTTCCTCACAAATACTTGGAGAATGTTAAATTTGAATTCATATTTGAATCTTAGACTTGGAAATTTGTAGGAAACCGAGGGGTTAAAACTTCCACGGGCAATGATGGATTTGCTCTAAACCCTTGGAGAGAACTTGGGTTGATGTGATGACAAGATATACGGATTCCAAGCCAGAGAATTACAAACCTATGTTTTTGTAGCTATAAATAAGAAAATGTATTGAGTGATTTGGTGGAGGGTTTTAAGTATAGTAATGTGATTTTATAGTTTAAGTTAAGGATTTTGTGCTGGTTTGGCCAAAATCTAGTAATATAGCCCCTGAGAGAAAACCAGGTTACAACCACCCTTCCCCCCACAGGGTTCGGGAAAAAAGGAAATTTTTCCTCAAAGGAAAGTGAAAGAGATAAAAACTATTTATTTTAACAAACACACAAGAAAAGGATAATGATGCTAAATAATGAATTAAAACCCCCGCTATAGAGAGAAACCTGGGAAGATTTCAGAGTCCTTCTGTAGGTGTGGTCTCTCTCCTCCTCGGAGCTGGTCGGTGAGGGCGTGGGCCCACCCCCGGGCCTCGGGGAGAAAATTCTCCTGATGTGTTCTGATGTTGTTGAAACAGTTCAGAAGAGAAGAAGGGAAAAAACCAAAGTCCCAGGAAACAAAATTCAGCTCTCTGTCTCATGCCAAGAGGGAAATAAAAACCAGCTGGCTGAAGGAAAGCAAGCAGGGTGCTCCCTTCGTGCCATCCACAGCCAGACAACACTGAGGAGTGTAATCTCTGTGTCCTTGAGAAGCTGCTTTGGAAAGTTTGTCTGTTTTTTTTTTCTCAAGCTCAGTTTAAAGGCACAGAAAAGGCACATTATTACTTTTTGGGCATAGAGCATGATAGGGGATACACATGATAGAGTCACCCCAAGACAGATTTAGATGTTATAATAGAAGTATATGGGTGTACGTGACTTAGCAGATAACTGGTAGAAAATAGATGCATTGCAGTAAAAGTGACCAAAGGTGATAGGTTATCAAGTCAAAACGAAGTTTCGTGTTAATTACTTATTGGACCAGAAAGTTATAAATTGCCGTGTAACCCTGAAACTTGTGACTATCTTCCATTATGGTGATTTGTTACTAAGTTCCATGGACTCTGAGACCAATACCTTGTTTGTTATGTTAAGTAATAAATCGTGTATAACAGCGATAGTCCCATCTCTTTAATAAAAGGTCCGACCTGAAAGAAGTACAGAAGCAGCAAAAACCTTACAGAAATTAGCTTTAAAATTGTATGTATTCACTAGAAAAATAGAAGTGTACAGTGTGACTTAAGACTCTCATCTGAAGTCTTCCACTGTCTTTTCAATAATCAAATACTCACAGCAAGTGTCCAGAAAGCAAAGACGCACCAAACCAATAAAACTCCAAGGTAGCAAGATTGTTTGGAGAGATCAAAAGGTAACCTGCAGTTAGAGTCACAAATTGAGGGAAACAGTGAGTTTTTTGTCTGGCCCTAGGGTCCATCGATAATGAACTGCAACTTTTGGAAATAAGCCCCAGTATTCATTGGGCTATTTGTGTAAAACCTGAGATGGCTTATCTAGGGCTATATTTTCCTGAGTTATTCCCCACTTCTGATCATGCATTGTTAAGTAATATTTTCTGACTCTATAATTACCATATAGACAAGGGTTCATGAAAGAGCAGGCTGGTGCTCAGATCCAGGACTGCCCCAGTCAGACCTTTACAGTTTGATGTTTGCACTGTAAAATCCAGATGCCTCACTTTTATTATAAAATTTATATTGGACATTTGCTGCAATGAACTCTCACACCCTCCACTCCTAATTTTATGTTCATATTGAGAAGGATTCTATTTTTGCTTTAAATATATCCAGCTCCCAGCCTCTACTTACTGTCTCAGTTCTCTCTTTATTGCTGCATTTGGTCATTCCTTCTCACAAGCATTCTCATTTGCAATCTAACTTTAAAATACATCTCTTTTCCCCAGTTGCTGCTCTTTTTCTACCACAATTTAGTTAATTGTTACCTAGTAGGTATCAGTAACTTAATGTTTAATGATTTTTCCTCTCTATCTCTGTGCGTGTGGTGGTGGGCATGGGGAAGGATAATGCATTATTTTTTAAGGTGCTTTTGTGAAAGGAATGGATTTTTCTAGCTCCTCCAGTGGGTGTTTTTTTTGTTTCTGAGGTCACCAATGAAAGGTCTGGAAAAAACTTACTGAAAAACAAATTCAAAAGCTCTCCACTCTCTGTAAGAACAGCAACAGAATTACAGAGACAGTAAGTGATACTCTCTGATAATCAGTTTGTACAGAGACTGGCAATAATACATTTGCACCTTGACTACTCTTCTATGATTTCATCACACGAGAACATAAGAAAATACTATTTTTTCCAAGTAAACCAAGAAAATCAAATAGATGTGTGTTTTCATCCTTGTTTCATATTCTACTAAAGTCAAACCACATTTTTTGTGCAGATTTTCTTCAAGAATCAGAGTGAAACACAACCACTTTTTCCTCTGAGCAGGGAAATACCTTTGTGACACCCAATCTCCTCTTGTCCTTGTTAGCTCTATTTGATATAGTCTATGACTAATGAACCCTTATGAAATCATGTGAAGTACCCATTTTAACTAATGAAACTGAGGCCAGAGTAAGTCGTGTGCTTCTATCTCAATATTTCAGGGAGGTAAGAACTGAGGAATCCTTGTTCGCTGCTTTCTCTAAATATTGAAAATATTCCTCCCAACAGCTTAGTAGAACTTGATTTAGGGGACATTTCTTCCCGATGGTAGCTCAAATGATTAATGTGCAACAGAAGTGAGTTGTTGAATCCTCATGGTAAGAAGGCTTGAGGTAAGAAATTTAAGATCTTGATTTTTCTTCCCTTATTCCCTTGCTTAAGATTAATATTTTATCTGTTTGAATAACTTTGTTGCTTTTTATGAAAAGAATGATTCATCTTGAGGTGGATAGGGTGTATTTCAAAAGATACTGATAAAAACGAAAGCCTACAGTGAGGTTTTGCTGTGATTGTGCTACAAATAGATTTTTCATAAGATATTATCTTACAACTTTTCTCAAAAGTACAGACTCAAATTTCATTTAGAGGAAATATATTTTTACAGTAAAGTCCAAGAAAAATTAAGTTAACTGTTGTAAATAAGTTTTTAGTATTCAACTTCAATGAAGGCTATGCCTGTTTGAACCTGCTGAGGCCCTGCCCAGTTATGTTTACAAGAATGAGTAAAAAGTGCTTTTACATGCTGCAGAATCTTTATTTAGAAATGTAATTTGGGAACCAGTTGACTTTAAGCTTAAGTGCAGAGAGCATTTTAAGTTCAGGTTTCAGACAAATGCAGCCTGACATTTTAGATGTTGAAATCCATCCGTTGATGCATGTTTGATGATCATGATGTAGGAACTGGGTCATCCTAGGCCAGTGCTTATGAATGAGCATACATTGAAACCATGGGATCGTCACTAGAGTTTGGTACATAGTCTCCATACAGAACATGCGATTTTGGTAGAAAGAAGGCCAAATTTGAACTGTCTACTGTCTACAAGTTCCCCTCATCTGACTATGCCCAAGTCAAAAGCCTATTCAAAAAAAAGACTTCCCAGGGTTGTTAGGCATTTTGCAGAAAAGCTTTTCTTTGGTCTATATAGAGTCTCTGTAGACTATATAGAGCTCTGCCTAAGACCCCCTTTGCTGAGCAATGAGCTGCACTCAGCTTTACAGCACTTCACAAGATGCCATTAAAACAAATTAAAGAAGGGAGTGCTGCTGGTGAAAGGAAGTAGTTTGTTCTCTTTGTAAATATGTGACGATATAAAACACTGTAGGCCCTGGAGAGTACATGGAAGGTAGGAGGAATACCACTGTCTGTTCACCATCTTGTTATGCACTGGGTGCTCTCTAGGTCTCTTACCAGCATCTCTCTGATGCTGGTGGCATACAGACTTAAATGAAGTTTTGATCTGGCTGAGTACAGCCACAGTTACATTCCCAGAATAAACCCATGTGAATTGTGTTTGCTATGGCAAAGTAAAATAATTCATTAGATTTGCCTTCTAATTCATGCTCCTCACTGTGCATTGTGCCTGTACAGCATTTGCAGTAAAGAACCTGTGAGTAGTGATTACTCACAGGTGTATTACACATTTAAAGCAGATGCCCAAATTAGGCATTTGAGTTCTCTACATTATGAGCTGAATCTTAGATGAATATCCTTCTGAAGAACCCCTGATTATGCTATATGCAGCATTAAGTTAGGGTGCTATTGTGGTGGCCAGCAGCTGGCCTGAAGGCCTCACAATTATAATTAATACCCATTTTATAACTGAAAGGTAACTAATTATACAAGTACCTCAATTATATAACTTGACCAGTGTGGACTGTTGGAGAGAAGGCCTGGGCCGTTGAGGAAGCGAGCAGCCATTGGCTGATTGGCCGGGTGGAAACTGGTTCGGCCGATAGGGATTGACCTTGCAGACCTTCAGATCTATATAAGGGGAAGGAGACTAAATAAAAGTTGGCTGTTGTGCATGAACCCAGTGTGTCTTGTTGCTTGTCTGTCTCCGAAACTGCGACAGGGTGCTAATTCAGACACTTAAATTAGAAGCAGAAATATTGTGTGTGACTGTCCCTGTAGTAAAGGTGTTTGTTGGCGATACGGTTTTAATTGTGTTGGCAGTACTGGGGACACTGCTTTACTTCCTTTCAGTATTCCATATACATAAAAATAATGCAGAGTAGCTAACTTGTGATGACTATAGATTGAGCAGCATAAGGTACCCTGGACAGAACATGAGAGTTTCACCAGAGTCTGTGGCTTTAGCGCATGACCCAGATTTGATGGTGTCATGCCCCTCCATCACCAGCTGATCCATTCGCAGTATTTCAGAGATCTGGATAAGGCAAAACCCATTCTGAATTTTGAAGTCTTTAATCCATTGCTAAGGAACAGCAGTTGTTAGACTTGTAATTATTTGGAAATGTAAAATACCTAGTTCATGCCTGCCTTAAGCAGACAATATTTTTGTAAGGGGATTTAGGATTGGTTTAAACTTTTGACTTCCTTAATGTAATTGCCTGGTAGTAGCTGTTTGACTGTGTGACTATTCCAGCTTGTGCTAACAAATATTTTTTTTGTCTGGCCTTCATATTTCATGCATATTAGCAATTCATAAATATGTTAAGAAATTCTCTAGACTATTCCTTTCCCTGACTATAGATTCATGACAAAATGCTTCCCTGAATAAAATCTTGGTGGCAAAGTACTTTAAAAAGCACCACCTTGCATTCTATATGTCTTAGAAAATAATCTTTTTCCTTCTTTTTTCCCCTACCCTTTGTGCTGGTTTCCACTGGAATAGAGTTTATTTTCTTCAGAGCAGCCAGTATGGAGCTATGTTTCGGATTTGTGCTGGAAGCAGTGTTGATAACACAGGGACTTTTTAGTTACAGATGGGCATTGCTTACACAGGCTCAAGGCCTTTTCCTCTCCTAACCCCACCCCATCAGTGAGGAGGTTGGGGGTTCACAAGGAGTTGGGAGGGGACACAGGCAGGACACCTGCCCCAACTGACCAAAGGGATGTTCCAGATCATATGTCATCATGCTTGGTGTACAAAGCTGGGGGAAGAAGGAGGAAGTGGGGACCCTTGGAGTTATGGTGTTTTGTCTTTTCAACTAACCGTTATGTGGGATGGAGCCCTGTTTTCCTGGGGATGATGCCTGCCCATTAGAAGTAGTGAATGAATTCCTCATTTTGCTTTGCTTATTTATGTGACTTTTCCTTTACTGATTAAATTGTCTTTATCTCATCCCAAAATTTTCTTATTTTTATTCTTCTGATTGTCTTCCCCATCCCACCAGGGGGTGAGTGAATGGCTTTGTGGGACTTAATTGCTGGCTGGGGTTAAACCACGACTGCCTCCTACTCTGTTTAAGGGCAATGTAACATCACTACAAAGGAAATTTTCTCTTTTACAAACCATAAATCATTGATTTTCCCCCCTACAATAACCAGCCCTTCCCATCTGGGAGACCTTCCACATTTACCATTTGTGTTATAATCTCCACTGTATTTCTGCCTGCCATATTGATTTATCCTTTGCTAACAAATCAGTTTGTATGAAAAAGCTGCTGCTTTCCCATTCAGTGTTTGATGAAATATTTGGGTGTTCTATAAATCATACCTAGCATATGAGCACATAGGAAGATGAAGTTAAGAAAGAAAGTTTTTTTAGTAAAAATTTACATGCGTGTTATTAAAAAAAATCCAGTTTCACCACTACATTCCAGTGCTGATGTGTCGTGATCTGGGGGGTGTTCTGGTGGGGTGCTGCGACCTCCGGATCCGACTTTAACAGAAAGTCGTTTCGGCAGCCACTGCATTCACACACACACACNGTACAAGGGGGTGGAGAGGCGAACTGGGGAAGCAGGACTGGGATACATTTCCATAACAGAACAGGGCATCCTGGGGGAGGCTTTTTTAGTCACTTTAACCTGGGGAGCTCTCCCGGGGTCTGTCCCTTTCACTGGCTCCCACACTGATGAAATGTTGCTTTGGGGTATATATGTAGGTTAGGCTGATGGAGAACCTTCTCTTTAACAGTTTCCCCTTCCCATTCCAAATTATGGAACCTCTCCTAGGAAATGTCAGGTAGTTGGTTTGGTGATGAAAAACAAGGGAAATATTCATGTGTGTATGGGTCCTCCCTCCCTACTCTCCCATTTCTATCGGTAAGGAACAAAGCCTTAAAGCCGAAGACAGAAAGACTGAAGAGCTGATTTTAGTTTGAAACATTTCCCAATTCCTCAGTGTGACCAGGTGCAAAGTACTAGGCCTCTTTTCACTCAAGATTTGCTTCTGTTAGATGGAGGTGATAATGCTACCTGGCAGAAGTGGTGTGGTGCTTCAGAAATAAAGCAATCATAACACATTTCAGAACTTCATAAATTAATCGCAGTGGTAGCTGCAAGATCCACCACTGCTTGCTGCTAATTTAGTTCCCCAAATACAAGACAGTCTGCAGAACCTCTGCTCTGAAACTGCCTGCAAATAACTAGAATCATTGTACCTTCATGGAGGAAGGACTAAGGTTGTGATCCTAATGAGACATGAGTCTCAGTACAGAGTAACTCTCTAATCTAGCCAGCCTGGACAAAGTGCTTGTGGATCATATGGAGAAACCAGGTTCAATTCCTGACTGTCACAGGGTGTTGGATTCTCCACTTCATAGTGGTTAAATCTTTGCATTCATCTAGTCCTAGGTCTAGGTAACTTTAGCATGTAACCCTGGGTTGCCATCAACTGGCAGAACATTCAGTCCCAAATCAGAAATATTGCATAACAATTCATAGCACAGGGAAAACAAAATGCCTGTGAACAGGTCTGACAAATCACACAGAAGTATGTGCAGATGCTGTTTAGAAAGGCTTGGGAGAGAATCCTTGTCTCATAAAGAGAAGTTACTGGAAGATGGAAAATATCTATTAAAATCTAGGCTATCTCAATTTTTTCCCCAAAATGAGATATGTTCTTTCCATTAGTCACCTTAATCTTTGAATTCCAGAACTTTTATTTCCTTTTCCTCTATTCCAATGAATAATTAAGCATCTAGTGGAATAGGAAAGATTGAAGGAGGCTGACCTGGCACATGAGCTACGAGTCAATGGTACCTTATTTCCTAAGGAACGTAGAAGCAATTTTTTTCTGATTCTTCTCCATTAACATCTTAATTTCCCAGTACAATTCTAGGAGAATTAGATTAATCACTCTCACCACTCTGCCAATTTTAATCAGAAACAGTGACTGCCTGTGAATAATAATTTCTTTCTTATTTGCAGCTCCAGATGTTTGTAGAATAAACCACCACTTTCTTTGCCTACATTTAGAACCTACAAGAGGTATAGTTTCAGCTTTTTGACTTAGCAGAGTCTTGGGACTAAGCAGAACTTGGGATTTGGAAAATAGGCCTTTTGCTTCCCTAAACTGTGAATATTTGCATTCACTTCTGCTGAAACCTTTTCTCAAATAGTTTAGTCTGTGGCTGTTCTGGAGACAAGATAAAACAGGCAGGCAGCCTCTGGGTTGGGAACCCCTGCAGAATTTAGGGCTCTGGACATGGGGACAGCTCTCAGGAAGGATGGATTTCGAGGAGATATGCAAAGATCTTGGATAGAACTATAGTAGCCAGTTCAGTCTCCGAAATATCAAGGCCATTCTCACAAAAAACAATTCAAAGAGTATTAAGCATGCTCTTGTACCTTCCAAATATTTTTTGGCACAGGCTCTTTATCTTGGTATTATTAAAAAGCTGATCTTCCTAGCTGGCTCCTACAGAGTCCTTCCACCACACACATATTTCCCTTCAGTACCTTTTGTTTTTTTTCTCCATATAGCTTATTCCTGCTCTCAGCTATGCTCCACCTTCATTTGCCAGGAGGGGAAAATGCAACTCAGGGTCAAAATTGTTGATTGCCGTACTCTTATGCTGTTATATTTCTTTCTCTATATTTCTTCTGTTTTAAAAAGGTGAATTTTAAAGCAGAAGATACCTATTAGTCAGTACTTTTAAAGTGTGCAGCATAAGGAGAGATTCATTTATAGCTAGTTTTATGTTGAAGAAGTAATTTTGTAATTCTGCTACCATTCAGCTCATCTACCAAAGTATGTATGGAGAAGCACATACATCTGCCCTCTCCTTTGGAAGCAAATCTTTCTTTGATGTTCCAAACTCTTCTGGAACAATATTAGTCTTGGTCCTTAGGTGTCATCAAGTATATTTCATACTATCAACATAATTTTTCCATTTAGGCATTCTTGGGTAGTGGGTGTACTAGAATATGATCTTGAACCTTTCCTTTTTCACACTTTAATATCTTGGATGTAAAAGAAGCAGTTCTGTTCTAACAGTATTACTGCCAGTAACTAAATGCATTATCTTCTGTTTTGATATTCTTCCTTTACCTTTGTATTTGAAAGCTCTGTACATTGATAAGAAAAAGTTCCACACCGTACCTTGAAGTAAGGGAACATGAATTTTAAAAACAATCATTAGATCATTATTTCTAGCTGCAAGCTTGTCATCCCCATGACCTCTTGTATTAATAAAGCCCCAGATAGCTAGTTGGCAGTGACAGACAGAGCAATGTACTGCATGTTTTATGAACTATGCATGCAGCTCCCTCTGATCGCTACAGAGACACAAATTCATACAATTTCCTATCAAGAACCCGCTTCCCAATCATAAGCTAACATCCATTCAAATTAAAGAAGTCTAGCCCTTCTCAGAAAGAGAATGAAGGAGTCTCAACAGCTTCTAATGGTTTGATTTATTTTAACATTACAATACTGAGAACATCAAATTTTAATATCAGTGCTGTCACTTTAATCATAAGGTAAGTACAATTCTTACACTCAAGAGCTCAAAAATCACTTCATTTTTAGAAGGAAATTTATTGCACTCTATAGGAAGGTGTGCAATTCCTTCTTTCAGAGAACTTGTGGATTATTGTCTTTCAGAAGAGGCTGAACTTGTGATTCTTATTTGCTCTTTTTTTTTGCATAAATAATCTCTCATTTATTTCTCCCTTCACTTTTTGGCAGCGGGGAACTGAATGCTTCTTTACTATCTTGCTAATAATAATTAGAAATAGAAAACTAATTCATGCAACAAAATAAAAATCAGCTAGAAATTCAACCCAGACCCCATCAAAGAAAAAATGTATTTTTCTCATTATAATAATCAAAACTGTTCATTCTCTCCTGTTCATGTTCCTATATTCTACCTAGGGTCTCTATATCCATAGCTAGCACTTTTATTTGTAGACAGTAGCAATTTCTGGGCTTCAGCAAGTTCCTGTGCTGCTAGTTTGTAAGACTGCACAGAGCTCTTTCACACAGATCAAGCTCTCTCAGTAGACAAGATCATCAAAGGATAATAAAGACCAACATTATCATTATCTTTAAACAGCTGGGAAATTGAGATTTCATTTGAGTACATTATTCATCAAGGCCTCTGTTGGGTCTTTTGTCCATCATACCAAAGACATTAAGTTGGAAAGGTAGCTACAAGTCCAAGTAACTCTACTTAAATTTACTCTGTAGAGGCTACTTATGTGTGAGTACTGATGGTCTAATTAATATCTGACACTATCTTTAAGACAGAGCATGCTTTCATTTGGAAGCAGATAAACTAATTATTAAACTATGTATTAAGCTCCTCTTGCTTTACTCACCATTTCTGGAGACTGTGTTGCAGCTGCGAAAGCTGAGAACTTACTTGTCCTTTGTAATCTGGTTTATAGGATACCATTTGCCTAGGTCTGAAGCAGTGGTCTAATCTACTATGTTTCTTTATAAAAATCATCAAAGTAGTTAAATGAAACTTATAGTTTCTCAGTTAAAAACTGAAAGAAGCAGCTGGGACCTTTGTTGTGACACAAGGTAATCCTGAAGAAGAGCCTGTCTAGAGGGAAAAATGCCTTAAGGAAGAAAAAGGTCAGAAAGATTGTGATGTATGCAGAGATAAAAATAAGTCAGATTTACAGAGAAAGAAACAACGGGGTTGCCAGAACAAGGGAAGATCTCAGGATAGCTGAATAAACTGAAGTGATGCAACAGATCAGTTCCTGCACAGAGAATGTGCTTAAGTAAATTTTCCACTCCTGCTAAATCAGACCCACTACAAAGCTGCACACCAGACATTTAAGCTTGTTGTGTTTCTAGGGGTGGAGGTACCAGCTGGATTCAATTCTCATTCCAGCTGATAGCTGGGACAGGGAGCGTCTTGAGCCAGATCTCAAAAGCCAGTAAGATAAAAATAGCTCTATGTGTGTTGCTTTTATACGGAGAACAGAGACATATTCATAGGAAGTTAGAAAAGCAAAATCAGACAAAGAAATAATCCTATTAACCAGATAGGAAAGACTGAGGGGAAGTTAATAGCTGGCAGATAAAGAGGAGCCATTTTACATCTGCAAAGAAACAGAAGTTGCTATTTTTCCATAGTTAAAGGGTCAAATGTCAGAAGTTTATAGGAAGAACCAGTATCTGTTTTGCACCTCTCCCTACTGCTAATGAACAGAAGAATTCTGTGTGTTTCTGTATGCATACTGTTCAAAATTCACTGCTGTTAAATTTAAAAGTCTTATAAAAGCAGATTTTGTCCATTTCTGTGCTCCACCATTCTCTTTAATTGCAAATGATTAAGATAGGAGAAAAGCAGAAAATTCCTTTGGAATCCTCTGCGCTGAGGTATGGTGTAATACAAGACAGAGGTGTTAAATCCAAGAAATTTCTAGAGCAGATAACATTTTCATTCAATTTACAAAAATTAAACAGCGGAACAGTTATCCTTTTCCAGTCATAAAGATTACAATGCACATTATTTAATATTTTTTCTTTTCCAAATGCATACTCGCCTTAAAAATGTGTTCACCTGTTTGCCTTGACAAACCCATAAATTCTAGATGAATTTTTATTTAGAAATAAGTCAGGACTGTAATTAAAAGGAATTGATTCTTAGTATTTACCTCTTTTCTTTCACAGTGATGGATTGAGGGGTGGATAGGAATATATATATTGGTATCTCTGTAAATAAAAATAATAACACCTGGATTACAGCTAGAGATAATATTAGTAAACCTCAATGTGCTTTTCAGCTGTTATTCTTCAGATGTACACAGACCTCAGAAAAGAGGTCTTAACAGCATTTCAGATCTCGGTTTGTTGATGACAGCTGTGACAAAAATGTGAAAGATTGATTCTGTAAATGTTGCCTGTCAACATTTTCCCCTTTTTCTGGCAAGTGTGTTGTTCATGTATTGTTTCTGTTTCAGAGGCACTGCAAGTTCTGAGTGGACAGGCTCACTGTTTCTATGGGAGTGCAGTGTATTGCATAGTAGTCTCTACCCTCATGATATGTGCACTCATTCATATCTTCCTTCATGTTTTCCTAGAGCTGACATTGTGCTCTTGATCTGTAGGATTCCTGAAAATATTTTAGAGAAGGAGGAATTACAAGAGATTACTTTAACTTTGAAAAATACTAGTTCACCTCTTTCATGGTGCTACAGGTTGTTCTTGTTGTATTGCTCTTATACCAAACACTGGGAAATTATTTGTTTTGTTTTACAGCGAGTTATTTAAACATGCAAATGCTCCACATTGGAAGGACAGTGTGGACTGTGCGTCACTGTTGTGTAGCATAAGAGCGTGGATACACCGCTTAATCCTAAAAAAACATAGCAGATTCTGTAGAAGTAACATATTGAAGATAAGCCACAAGACTTGCTCCACACCTTAAGTGCTAGAAAAGGATTTTGGTTCTACATGACAGAAAAGGTTTTGTCCATAGACCGAAGACCACATTCTTTGCATCTGAATGCATGGACATGAAATTCTATCCGCGCAGAGACACTACAATTTGGAAAAAAAGGAAAAAAAGAAAAAAAGAATATGTCCTGGACAACATAGTGAAGGAAGAATTATCAAGGTGTCATGGCTGACTCATTGCTCAGACTTTTTTAAGGATTAACCTTAGATAACCTCATGATTCAAATATGTCTATCTTAAAAATAGAAAGCCCCGTTTGGTTTAAAATGATTAGAAGAATGTAATGGGGGTTGGTTACAAGTCAGTTTGAACTCCACTATAATCCACTTGTTCTGTGTTTTAACTTTTCAATGCCTTAGAAGTTTTGAGGAAGTTTTATGACATTTTATAAGAATATGAGTTCACTGACACCCAAAAGTTTGATGCAGTAGATGTGTGCAGTATTTCTGAATTTATGTGGGAAGGTTTTGTTGTGAATAGTGTTTGATAGGTTCCATCCAGCTGTTATCTGAGGGCTGAAGCAATCAGAGAATGGAAACAAGTACAGAAATTCACAAAGATTTGAGTAACAGACAGTCCTGCAGACTTAGACTGATGCTGGAGAGTGCTGTTTTAAACTTATCTACTTTGCAAAACCTTTAGACAATGTTTGGTACACTAAAGGGTATTTTCTTAACCTGAAGAAACCATCAAAAATGCTGCTATTAGTAACTACAGGAGATTTTATATTACACAGAATTTAGGCTCTGAATGATGCATCTAGTAAAAGCAAAATGAAGCATACATATATTTTAAGAAATCATACATATTGATGTTTCCCCTGGAAGAATTTATATGGCATCCAAATTCCTGCTGTGCAGAATCACAGATAATTCCATTGTGACTGAGTGTATATTTAGGCACTCATCTTCCATTTAAAACTGTTTTAGTTTCACAGGTCCCTGACAATCCTGGTTGGTTAGGGTTGTCTAGATGACACTTAATGCACCATGGAAGTACTGTGCTTATCATAAAACTAACTGGTCAAGTAAATTTAAAATACGTCTGTGAGAGGAAATACTCGTGCTAGAAGTGCCTTTTGATTAGAAAATGTGCAGGAAGTTCAAATTCACCTCAGCTGCAGGCAATTTGGATAGGCCCTTCTGTTTTACCATAGATGCTTTTATCATTAATCTGATGCCTCTTTCATATCTTTTGTCGAATCTGGACCACCAGATGCAAGAAAAAGCGCAACAAATCTGGTCACTAAATATGATCTTGTTTATTGCGCTTTCTCTTTAGATTAAGTATTTGCTGCACCAAGATCACAGACTGGGAAAAAGAAGCAAATGAAAAACCAAACCCCAAAAAAGGCCTAATGTAACTTCAGATCTCTGGGTTACTTAGTTCTTGTTCCTGGGTTGCCTGTTTCCCTGCTCCCTTAGCCTTGTCCTCAGTAGTAAATAAATGACTAACTACTCTTTTCTGATAGTTTAAGTCTTCACTTCGCAATCTTTGCATCTGGGTGATGTACTTTGATTTCCTTTTCCTTTTCCTTTTCCATTTTCCTTTTCCTTTTCCCTTTCCCTTTCCCTTTCCATTGTGGGACCATATAAGAGCCCAAAGAGGCACATAGCTACATAGGCAGAGAGTAGGAGAGGAGAAATGGAAATCTTAACCTCCAGTTTAAGAGTAGATGAGGTGTGTAATACAAGAAGCCAGGACATCTTGGTGGTGACATCTGTGTAACCTTGAGCAGCAGCCGGAGTTAGTTCACCTCTTTGTGTCCCAAGAAGGTAAATGGTCTTCATTTGGAAAGATGACCAAGGACTATTAACATCCACTTACCAAGACTTCCTTGTTCACTCTTAGTTTATTGCTTGTGTAATGCTTTCTGCTAAGTCTTTGAACGATGAGATCCTGGCATATGCTTCACTGAAGAGTTAAATGGTGTATAGAAGGACAAAGGAGGATTTCATAATATGGGCTATAGAATCTCCATGCACCATTACATTGTGACTGAAGCACAGGACTTATAGGATATATATCTAATTTGAGAGGCTGCCCTGTTAGCCTCTTATGCGTTTGCTCACTGTGGAGTGAAGGTATGCTACTCTATTCTACCTGAAGTATTTAGACTAAACCAAACCTTTGTGTATCTTAAAAGTCCTGTCTAGCCAGACAGAAAGGGCATTTATCAAGCTGCTTACACCTTCCGTATCAGAGTGACCATAAAACCCTTTGAGGCCATCACTGTATGTATCTGGACATCTTTAAGTTCTATCACAATAAATAAAAGAACAGTGGTGGAAGTCTTCACTGGTAAAGTGCTTAAAGCCTGACAACCTTACAAGGAGTTGAGCAGAGCCAGCTTTTTTTTTTTGACAAGGTTTTCCTCCAGAATGATCAATGAGAAAGCCACATTAAATGATGACTCTTCCTTTCCACTTTCATGTGTTTCCTCTGTCAACCTGAGAGCATTGGACTACCCTCTCCTCAACTTGCCATTTTGCAAGTAACCTGCAAGTCAAATCCAGGCTCTCTGCCAAAGATGGTCCTTGGCTTTACTCTACTATTTGTTTCAACAAAACTTGTGTTTCACAAAGTGAACCCATTGTGTGGAATAAAAACTTTCAAAAATTTAGACTTCAGTTTTGCCTTCCCAGGTGTGAAGAAAGTTCAATGAGTTAGAAAAGATCTGAGCAGCCTTCCCGTATGTAGGAAAAGAAAGGTATTAAACAGACAGGTCACAAATAGTTTTGTTATTTTTCACAAACACATATTAAATGATTTTCCAAAACTAATGGTGCAATTGTGCAATGGTTGACATATCTCTCATATCTCATGAACTAGAAGTCAGCCAGCTGACTTCTGAAGCTTTCAAAACCATTCATCTATCATTATGGCTATTGATCTTTGTGCATTGTAGGGAGGTTTCCATCATGGAAATATAGCTTAAAACATTATTTCAATTATTTGCCCTAAGCTACACCAATCTTCTGCTTTGTTGTTAGATTTCAAGGGTTGATGTATTGGTCAATCAATTAAGATGGATTACCAGCATTTCCCTTTGTAGTTAATTTTAGTTTTACCAGTGTTTGAGGATACAAACCAGAGTGAACACTAATATGATATACTTTCTTTTACAGGCTGCAAACACAAAACAATATTGCTATCTTGATTCAATTCCTTTGGAAAGGAATGGAAAATAAATGTTGCAATAAGTCTCTCATGTGTCTTGTGTTCCTTTGCTGGTGACTGAAGGACATTTTACACCTTGCAGTTTTGCACTAACTCTGGCTACCAGCTATCCTATAATCTTCCAGTTGCGAGTTGATGTTGTCATATCATCAGAATCAGTGAGTCTTCAGGGATGGCAAACTATTGTTTGTAGCCATGCCTGTAGATACTAAAGTCTTCATGAGGATCTGGATAGAAACTGGAACTAAGCTAAATGGGAAACTTCACAATAAAATTTTTAGTGCCAGTGAAGAAGAATGAATCGATGTCTCCCTCCGGCTGTTCACTCTGGCCCTTGGAATGGCCAACTGGGCTGGTTTGGCAGAAATGCTGGTACCATCTGCTATGTGGCGGGCTGAACTGGGGAAGGAAGAAGGTGGCAGAAGGCCAAAAAATAAAAATGGCTGGGAAGCTGGTGGTGTCAGTTACCTGGGGTAGTTCAAGCAGTTTCACTGCTAAAGT
Source organism: Rhagologus leucostigma (assembly GCA_013397725.1). NCBI lineage: Eukaryota > Metazoa > Chordata > Aves > Passeriformes > Rhagologus > Rhagologus leucostigma. Next base: position 2,128,263 of record VZTD01005999.1, read on the forward strand.
TTTAGCCACAGCCTTAGAGTTTAGAGGTTAGGTTTCTGGCAGATCAGGTTTCAGGTTTTCCTTCAAGACACAATCAGATACATCTGGGTCAGAGCCTGGAAGCAGTTCCTGTCTGGGTTGGGTTTGACTTGGCCATAACTAAAACCACAGGAGCTCTTTCATAGAACCAAGTGATTGGAAAGGAATCAGACTGAGGTTCAAATCTTGGCTTATCTTAAAGTGATGCTATCTTTAGTATGAGCTTATTTTTTGTGTTGAATTTTGCATGTACCCCACTGATTATGGGGTTACAAAAGGTAGCGTTAAAAGCAAAAACGTTCTTCTGCTATTTACAGGATGCAAAAACCATTCCAAAACCAAATCAGTTGCACTTGCAGTGCTAGTAGAAAAGCCAATCTGTGCAGCAGCATGCACAGTATAACTTACTATCACTCTGTATAAACTTGGCAATTTACTTAAAAATATGTAATTCAAACTATTCATTTAGTAAATACCACAGATTTCCATTGAATATTAGTGAGTTGATGAGGCCGATTTAGTTAGATATTGTAATTAATTGTTCCAAAAATGCCTAAGCAAAGGGGTATCATCAAATAATCAATTATCCAGTGGCTTTTAATTGAGATAGCTACATCTATTTTCTGTTGTCAGCCTTTCAGAAATTTAGGAATCCGTTTCAATGATCAGAAAATTACATCCATGTTTATGGAGATATAGATACTTTAAAACAAGGACAAAATTCATGCCTGGTTCAAATCTATGTCATAGACTGGCATATATAAGAAAAATACTCCATTTACTCTACTTTTTAAAGTTAATGATGTGTGTATATAATAACTTAAAATGTAATGTCTTCAAGTGCTGGCTATGGATTTTCCAGAACAGCTGGATGCAAGATGCATGCTAATTCAGAGAGCAGCTGGACTTTCCTCTGCTGTTCTGAATAGATGGGATTTAAATGGAAGGGTGCTACCTACTGCCAAACATAATTTTCAAGTGTTGTGTTCTCCTGGGATGTTTTGATTGAATTAAGAGGTTTCAGCTAGTTCAGTCAGTGCGATGCAATGGGTAGCAAAAGGTTCTGTTCTCCACACATTATTGGGCACAATATGTAGGTCTTTTGCTCATTTTTAAGTCTGCAAGTGCAAATTCTTGAAGTACTATAAGGATTGTCTGAGCTTTCAAAGTCATATTAGATATTTCCATACATTAAAAAGATATCCAAACATTGGACTGTCCCCACATACTACATTATGTATTTTTCTAACCCCAAACTAGAATGTTTTTTCAAGAAAAACATTTCTGTATGACAAAAAGCAAGAAAAATATGTTACTTATAATGACTGCAAGTGTCTGGAGGAAAACATCCTGTACTTTTAAATTCTTTTATTCTTGCCTCCCATCTGTGCTGAAGGACTTCACTTTTTTTATTCTTGCCAGATTGCTTTATCCCCAGAGCAAGTATGACTTTATTATTCCAATTTTTACAAGTTTAAGTTCTTGTCATTGTTTGGACTGAAATCTTTGCCATCTCTTCTTCTGTTTACTCAGCACGAATATCTGGTACATGCAGGAATTCAGCTTAGCCTTATCAGACATGGGGTCCCATGGTACCAGTGGAGAATATCTTCATTATTGATAATATTATGAGTACAGAATATGACTTATGGAAGCTGTGTCTGCATATTTGTGGAGTTTCTCTAGTGTCAACTGTCCTCTGCTAATTAGAATTTAGCTGACAAAGACATGGAATGAAAAGGAAGGAAGACTTTTTGTTTTGACTGCTAATTACAGTCAGCTCTTATAACGTGTCTACACTTTACATTGCACCACAGAAGAGATGTATATAAGCTCAGCTTTAAATTAATGTTCTCTGATAATAAAAGGAATTTAGCCATTGAAATATGGAACTTCATGTAAGATTCCCAAAGATGATGAACTGGGAAGGCTAAGAAGAGTGAAAAATTAATCATACCAAAATTGGATAGATTCTGTGGGATATACTGGCTGATTTGCTGTCACACAGTGTTATTGTTGCTCTGTCTGCTCCACACCATCACATCCTGAAGGAGAGTAATATAAATCTTGTATGAATTCAATTGAACTGCTTTCCTATGGTACCAATCTCCAAGAAGCTTGGAAATGGATATAATGCAATGCATTGAAATTTTGATTACCTTCCACATAACAGAAATCACCAGGAGTATTGAGAGCTCAGCTTCTCATGGGCAAATATCAAGAAGGAGCTGAAACTTTAGCTCAGACAGACTTGAATGCACAGCACAAATATTCAGTGGTGAACTGCATGTGTTTCTGCCATGTGTTTTGCATGTAGCAATGTCTACGAGGGAGTGGAAAGTATTTTGTCAGTATTTTTGTTTTATTTGACTGCACTTATGTTACAGGAGAGAGAAATTAGATGTAACGTATCTTCAGCCATGGGTAGGAATTCCTTCATGCCAATGCTGCATTTATACTAGGCACACTGTGCTCTTCTGTCTCATGCAGTGGAATATGTTTCACTTGTGTGTCAGGGGTCTGGCACCACTTGACAGAAAAATGGCCACATGTCAAGGCTGCAGGTGGAAAAGGTTGCTTTCAACAGGTCTTCTTGGAGGGAGAGCCACTTGGGAGACTATTTTCTTCATACGTTCCTTGTTGGGGAGCTTCACTGCTGTGCTGGGACCTTTCCACAGTTCCATAATTCAAGACAGCCATGAAGTGGAGAAGCTGTATGATGCACTCTGATACATAGGTGAGATGCTAGTGATGAGCAAACGTGAGGTAGAAGTCAGCTGGGGGTTTTGTTTCAATAAAAGAGACTTTCTAGACCTGAAATAGTGAACAAAAAGCTTCTTCCCCCCAATAGCTTACGTAGTTGGAGGTTTTTTTGATATGTATTATTTTTAAAGAAAATTGGAGAAAGTCTGAGTGATTATAACTGTTCTTCACTGATGTCTTTTACTGAACAGTCAGTCCTAGGTTCTGTGACACAATTATTCCTTTGAGGTACTTAATACTTGCCTGGAAAAAGTTTCTACATCTGAAGCAAGCTGAGAAAGTGGGTTTCCACTATTTATTTATCTCTATCCTGAAGAAACAGCCACAGAGGGACACCAAACGATGTTCACGTCCTGAGTCTGGTATGAAGTTTGGAAGGTACACCTTACAGACAAACTCTGAGCCACAGCATATGCTGCTGGTATTTATAAAAAAAAGTCTATGTCAAATAATAAATGAATCCAGCAAAACAAAAAGAACAGGGTGGAAGAAGACCTCAAGAAAAGATATAGCACATCTTGCTGATGGCATCAATTTGTAGAGATGTTCCCACCATCAGGCTCTGAGGCTGCACAGGGAAACTATTTCTTTTTCCATTACCCAGAGGATCTCAAAAGGGAATGAAACCAGTTGTTTCTCATCTATTCCTGGTAAAATTTCAGAATGTTTGGGCCCCTTGGTGAAACGATTCCTAGAGCTAATGTTTATAAATTCCCGGCCTTTTTTAAACAGAATATTTTCAATATCTCTGAGGTTAGAATGAATTTATGCTCATGAATTCTATTCCCTGCCCATTACATCAGTGGGAGCAAGAGCAGAGCTTGTTTTAGAACCAGTGGAAATATTGGCAGGGATCTTGGAATTTGTGCATAGCTTTGAATCCTACAGGCAAATAACAGCATTCAGCAGAAACACCTACTGAGCTCGTGTAGTGGGTTAACGCTGGCCCAGTTCCAGCTGCTTACTCCCTCCCCTCTGCAAACTGGACAGAGGAGAGAAAATTTAATTAAGGGTTCATAAGTTAAGATAAGGACCAGAAGAGATCGCACATCAAATACCACTACAGGCAAAACAAGCTCTACTTACAGATATGAAGTGAATTTAGTATTAACAACATCAAAGCAGGATAATGAGAAATAAAATAAGCCCTTAAAAACACCTTCCCCTCACTCTTCCCTACTTCCCAGCTCTACTGTCTACCCCAGAGGCACAAGGGGTTACGGTCAGTTCGTCAACTGTACCTTCTCCCACTGCTCAGGGAGAGAGAGGAGTTGTTCCTCTGCTGCACCAAGGGGTCCCTCCCGTGGGAGACATTTCTCCATGAACTTCTCCAGTGTGGCTCCCTCTCATGAGCAACAGCTCCCTGTGACCTGCTGCAACGTGAGTCCTTCACACGGGCAACAGACCTCCCAAAACTGCTGCGGTGTGGGTCACTCTGCCACGGGGTGCAGTCCTCCAAGGACAGGCTGCTCAAGCTCCGTGGGAGCAGGGACCCTCTCTCCACGAGTCCCTGTATGTGTGGGGCACAGCTGCCTCACTGGTCTGCATCAAAGGCTGCAGGGGAATCTCAGCTCCAGTTCCTGGAACACACCCTCCCCCTCCTTCTCCACTGATGCTGGTGTCTGCAGAGTTGGTCTTCTCACAGGTTCTCACCCCACTCTTCTCTGGCTGCGATTACAACTGCACAACCCCTTTTTGTTTTCCTTTCTTCTTAAATATGTTATTATAGAGGCTTTCCCACCATTTCTAATTGGCCCAGACTTGGTCAGTGGCATGTCCATCTTTGGAGCCTCCAGGGATTGGCTCTGCTGGACATGGAGGAAGCTTCTAGAAGCTTCTCACAGAAGCAGTCGCTGTAGCCCCTCTGCTACCAAGAACCAGGCCATGCAAAGCCAATACAGCTGAATATCAAGTGATTTCTTTTTTAAAAGGGAAAGCATCACTTATAAAATTAGCACTCAGGATATAGAAACTAAGGCAAGAGAGCACGATGGAATTTTGACTTTTCTCTGGTTCATTTGGCAAGTTTCACTCATTAAGTTAAAATAGGTGTATCCCATGCAATTAATTTTGTGTTACTGAAGAAGTGGTCATTTAATTATGTTCATTCTTCCCTGTTTTCTGCTTCTGTACTTCTGAGATAATTCACCTGTCTCTCACTGGTTAGGAAAAAGATGAAAACCTTGTAGTTCAGGCATATGGTTTTGACTTTTTTAATCCACTTTGCCCACATTCCTTCCAATAAGGACAAAATAAGGGATTTTACTGTCAAAATAAGGACAAAAAAGCAGAAGAGCAAATAGAGCAAAATTAATTAATTCAACTTCTAGGATAAAAACAACTGTGGTGCTGATTATTACTTAATGGTTCAGCTACAGTCACTGAATGTAATATTAATAGAAGCAAGATTTGTAGGTCTGTAAACAATTTTGAAATATAACTAATACTAGTGTTTACCTGGTATTAATTGCCATTACCAAGTGGTTAATGGTTGTAAAGGACTTGAAAGAAAATGGCAAGACACTCCTTCATCGGACTAGAGGGGCAAGGGTTAAACAGACTCTCCTTCTCCAAGGATGTTTGTTACCTGTCTGTGGCTTCGAGCTCCAGGGATGCTGGAGAAGCCCTCAACGGGATACACACACAGCACTTGTGACCCTCACCCAAGTCACAGCTGCACGTAAAGCGGAGGTCTCTGTTATCCTAAATGCATATCCAAGTCTTTTTCTGATGCAACACAGTGCATTACTATGCCTCAGATGTCTTTTGCCTGAATCTTGAACAAACAAATTCCTTATTAGGGAAAGAGGTATTGCACAGAGAGATCCATGTGATGTATTGTAAAAATGGTTGCCAGTGCCTTTGGAATAAATGTGAACAGAAACAGCTGACATTTCAAAACTGAATTGCAAATCTCATAGACCTGCAAAGTTACAAATACACAAATCTTATTACACATCTCCTGAGTGACTACATTAAGGTGATTCATGAAGATACAGAAAATTCGTCCCTGTCAGCTGGGGCCAAGAAGGACAAATTGTCTGGGAACAGCCTATTATGCTTGTTCTTAGTACTTTTAAAATGACAGCTGACATTTATTTCTAAGATGTTATAATGCACAAGGGAAGAAAATAGTCTCTGTTTCTATAGACCCGTAAACACCTGTATTCAATAATCATTTGCATATCTCCTCTTTAATTCAAGGATTTAGATTCCCTTTATAAATATTTACCAGTTAAGCAGCTCAATAAACTATGCAGTGGGAACATATTTATATTTTTTAGCTATGCAAAGTAAGAGCACTGAGAGGTTAAAGGGTTTATCCATAGTTTATCAGTGGTCAAAGGAAAGTTAAGTGTCAGGACCTGGGTGTTTAGCTGTATATATACATGGCTTCAGTCAGTCCATTTTTTACATGTGTATTTCTCCATGAGTCATATACTTATCAAAATGGAGAAGTCATTTTTCAGGTCAAGTCTTACATGCTCATAGATTTTTTTAATAGCGAGATGTGGCTATTTTGACTCTCTAGTCTGACCTCTTGTGGAATAGAGAGAGTTTCCATGAGTAGTCCTTGCTTCGTGAGTGTCTGTCATGGACTAGAATATTTCAGGAGGAAAACAAAAAGATCAATAAAAAATTACAGCTCCCTCAAAATTCAATCATTCTTTGAAGGTTCTGTCAATGGAGAATCCACTATAGCCCTGCTAGAATTGTGGCACTGTTTAGGACCCTTACTGTTAAAGCATTTGCCTATTTTCATTTAACTTCAATTTCTAAACATTATCTGCTTCTTTACCAATAGAATTAATTTCATGGGTTTAAAGTTCCTGAATGTTGTAACTGATACTGACCTAATATGCAAATTTTTTTCCCCAAGAATATTTATAAGTATTTATTTTTATGTCTGTGGATATTTTTATTATATTTACCAGTGTCTGATCTCCTTATTAAATTGTATTAAATTCTGACATAGATCTGTTGGTAATGATGTGTGCAGTTAAGTTATGCAGGATGCATATTTCCTTTGACATTTGCCTATATAATTTATTGTCCTCCTGTTCATGAATTTTGAGACAAAGATTACAGATGTTGATTCCCCTTCTCACAGTTAGTCATTGATTTGGATATTTTGTCATATACTTTTAGAGTTCTCTCACCTCAGATAAACAGTGTGAGGATTGAGTATCTCTTCAGTGAAGACATTTGACCAGTTTCTTCTCATTATTTTTCTTGAAATGTCTTCTTGTTTGTGTCTTCTTATAATTTTTCCCATGAGGAGCTTGACTAGGACTCAGTGAACAATGGGGGAAAAAGGCATAAATTCTAAATTATTATATCCTGCAGTGTCTTGTGTTTCCTTCTGAGAATTTTAGAATGCAAATATTTGAGGAAAAAGAGATACTGAAAGGAGTGATTCAGGACAAGCAAGATTTCATTTGTGAATCTTGGAATTTAGAATTGGTATGATGGTGTCAGAGAATGAAATATTACAGTTTATGACTTAAACTTTTTCATGAAGACTTTTAAAACTGTATTGCAAAAGCTGCAGAGAAGACTACCACACCCCAAATGGGGCCCTGACTGAGGCCTTACACTGCTCGCTGATGAAGATAAGATAGAATAACAACTCGAGGCTGGGGACATTCACAAAGGACAAGCTTAACACCTCTGAGGTGGAGACCATAGCCCCGGGGCTATCAGCTGGCCAGGCTCACACAGACCCTCGAACCAAAGGGTGGGGGAGAGAGGCCTTGGGTGTGTGCTGGAAAAGCCTCTGGTGAGAGGCGCAGTGACCGCCCATCCTCCGCTGTGCAGAGGAGCCCAGCTGAGGGGCCCTGCACCCGGGGGGAGCTCATCCACAGCACAGGGGGTGTCATGGCCCAGCAAAGGGCCCCCCAAAGGGGTCCCCAGACCCTGCACCAGAGCACCAGAGATGATGCAACAGACCCTCAGTGTCGCAAGGGACAGTGCCAAGCTGGCCCCTGCAGGGGAGGTAGGTGGGCGTTCCCATCTGCCCAAAGTATTTATTAATCCATGGGATTCTTTACTCTTCGGCATGTGGTGGCATGCGGCGGTGTGACGGTGTGACGTGGCATGGCAGCGGGGGACCCTCACCACCAAGAAGACCAGATGGAGGGGACCAATGAGACATCGCTGGGACCCTCGGATGGGTGATACGCCTCCACCTAACCCCTGTCACTTCTCCCTGTCACCCCGCCCCCCAACACACACTTCTTTCTCTATGTCTTTCTTTCTTTCTTTCTTTTCTCTTTCCTTCCTTCTCTTTACCTCTTTTACTATTAAATAAAATACATCAATTTTTTGGCACCTACATCTAATCTTGTTTGGTTTTAATCTCGTTTTTGGGAATATTTTGAACCTTCTCAAAGTTCCATCCGGTTTATGCACAAAGACTTAGTTTTCTTTGCTCTTCTGGGTTTAAACCGGATCGTAACAGATGGTAAGCTGCATAAGCAATGTGCTTTAATTTTTATTCCTTTACTGGATAGTGTGTGCAGCTCTTGAGCACCATGAACTAGAAATAATACCAGTGAACAAACTAGGATGTTGTTAAAGGTTCATTACTCACAATTGCCAGCTAAGTGAAGTACATGTTGCCGTGAAACTTTTGCATTCAGTGGTACTACTTAATTGATTCAAATTCAGATTTAAAGCCCAAGTGCTGTATAGTTCCATAAAAGTAAGAAATATATTTCTGACATTGCTCTGTTTGTTGTTAGTGTAAAGTAGTCAAAAGTCATAGAAGAAATACTAAATTACAGATCATTTTCTGACTGCTTGTCCATGCCTGCTTGCTTCAGCTGTGCCTGAGCATCGCTGCTGAGTATATTAAAATACAACGAATGCAGAGCACACCTGTGGAAGAAAGAACTGACATAGGTTATATGCGCTAAGTGGATCCTCTAATGTCCATAAGAGTCTGGTTCATTAATATTATTCTTTTGTATTTCAATACTCATGACCACCTGGACATCTATTAGAGAGGACATCCTATCTTTTTCTGTGCCATTATCAGGGATGAGGATCAGCACTTAACTCTCTCATTTGAGAAGATCAAAACTGGTTAAGAGGATTAATTTATTTTAGAACACAGCTGTTTCACAGGAGGAGATGATTCCTTGCATTTTTTTGAGAAAGGAAAACTATTTGGTTAGATAGCTGTTGACACAGTACAGCGTATGTAGCCTCATTCACACTTTTCTCTGTCCAGATTCCAAGGTCAAACATTTTCCGTCATGCTGCTTACAAAATAAAATGGCCCAGAACAAATTATTACATTAGCTGTTGTCTTGTCAGAAGATTAGTGATCTTAACAGAGCTATGATCTGCAAATAAATGTGATTCAAATCAACAGCAGTGACACAGACACTTCTGCTCAGGCATTCCTGCATGAAGCAAGTGCTTCTTCTCTGAGTAGAAGAGAGTGTCTGAAGTGTACATACTCTTTTCTCCTTTCAATCTTGACCTTTGAGCTTTAATGTATTTTTAATATGCAGTGGTTGTGTATGTGGTTTCTGTGGCTGCACAAGCGTTTTGCCAAGGAACTGGCTAAGTTCTATGTGACCTATTTATGGATGAATGTTGAACTACATCTGATTTTTATTTTTACCACCTGTTTGAGTTTGAAGTCAGTTTTTCAGCCAGGGGATAGAGAAGGACAAAGAGGTAAAACTTCTTATGCAACATGCTGCAAAGATTAGAAATCAGACAACCCCTCCATGGTACATTTCACTGTCTGAATAACCTTGCAGTGTGATGCAGTTACAACGCCCAGCATAAAAGCTCAGGTGGACATATACCAGAGTAATGGTAGAAAAGCCATATTTATGTTTTTCAATGGAGAAATCAGGTATTTTCTGCAGTATCTCCTCCAAGAGCTACACGGAACAGCCTGAAAAATCTCAGTTAAGGTCTGTAAAGACATTTGGAGATGGATATCTGTGATACATAGCCATAATCTTAATAAAATTTAGCTTTCATAAACACTTTTCCATCTCCAAAGCCACATAAACAGGTGGAAAAGTTGAGAATGGAATTGCAAGAGTGGTAACAACAGCTCTAAGTGCATAGTGCATTTATGCAGGACATACAGAGACATCTATTACAGAGTTAGGTTCCTGTCTCCTTTTCCCAGTGTATTTTTAAAGAAGGTTAATATCTCCAACCAAGACATTCTGGGATTCATAGAATGGAGTTACTCCATGTATTAGCTGCTACACAAGAGAGGAGGGGAAAAAATTACTGAAATTACATGTAGTCAGAGTGATGGGCATTGAGTAAGACTAGAAACATTAATGAATGATAGGAGTTATGAATGAAGTAAAGATAAGTCGGAAAGTGGAATGGGACAAGATATATATTACTTTCCAGGGAATTTTAATCTTCACCAAAACACCGTTTTTTTTCCTGTGGCATTGGACAAATTATTGAGCTTTTTTTCCCTGTGTCCTCATTGATCACCTGGGCAAAATGAGACATCAAATGCATATAATTCCCTCTCTAAGGAAAGTAACAATATGTGCTAAGTGTTTGGAGGAGACATTGGAATTGTAGTAGGTACAGTTGTGGGTCCTGGGGAACATCCTTGTGGCAAGCAGCCTCTGTCACTCACCATGGTGTCTGCAGACTTAAGGGCAGAAGACGTACTTGGTGCTAGCACTTGAGTCAAAGTCAGAGCTGTTCACAACAGGACTGGCTGCATGCACCTTGGGGGACACCATGGCCTTCCCAAGATGCCTCATGGAGACTTCAGCAGAGCATTGTGGGTCAGGATGGCCCAAAATGTTTCAAGGATAAACTTTGCTGATGGATTTTTATTTAAACATGTATCTTCTGGTGAAATGCAGAGGGGGAAAGTCAACCACATTCTGCTAGGGAGCCCAATAGCAACTTTTCTGGTGCTAGCTCATTTGGTCTATCACCATAACTTCCCTGTGAGCCTGTCCCTCCCTGGTGAGGGAACATCATCCATGAGCCCTGCTGCAGCTCTAGGAACAGTGGGCAACAGAGCCTGCGACAGCAGTGCACATTCAGAGCTTCCACCCCAGCAGTGCTTCGTGCCTTATCCTGCTCCCGCTGGAGCCTCCCAGCAAATGGGGCTGTGGCACAGCATGCTGCTCCAGGACAAGGCTCCTGCTCAATCCTGAGCCCACTCCAAGGGCTGCGCACAGAAGGGAGCCCTGTTGCAAATGGCAGGAGTTTGGATCTGCCAGGGCCATGCTGAGCCCCCAGACCCCTCAGCAGAACATGGCTGGGCACTCAGGAATGGCCTCTGCAATGAGCAGGTGGCTGAGCTGGGGATGCCCAAAGGCTGGCAGACAGTCAGCACCAGCTGGGAAGGGATGGGCTCTTTCAAGGAAAAATATCTTGGAGAGAGGTGAGCTAAGCGCCTAGCCTTGCTCCGTCTCATGAGGTGCTGTAGGCAGTGTGTGATTTTGGCTCCTGCTGGTGTGTGTGAGAGTTGCTGTGTACCAGGAGGTGGATGGAGCCATTCAGGGACAGCAAATCTGGTGCTCAGCCTCTGACAGCTGGAGCTCTTTGGCTGCGAAGGGTGCTCTGAGACCCTTTTGGCTGTGAAAATGGAACCTTCCTTGCTGGCACAGTGATGAGCATCTCAGGGATTTTTTTAACACATTAGGTGAAGATTGTGTGGATAATTTGTTTGGATCTGGACTCCACTTGAAAAGGAGCAGGAGGACTATATCTGCTGTGCTGTGACCTCTCATGCTGCTCTTGTAAAATGGACACATTGTGGGACTCGACATCAGGGCACAGCAGGTCCCCTTGGGAATGGATGCAGGCTCATTCTGGAAACAGAATGGGTGACCGTATTTTGAAGCAAACTTTTTAAGAGAGCTGTGAGCTTTTTCACAGCTCAATAAGCATATTGAGAGGCTTATTAAAATATTAACAGCACATTTGTTAATAATTAATCATTGGTATTAATAGAGGGACTTTCAGCCAAAGATGCTGAGGTTCTTTCCAAATTTCACTGACCAAAATTGCCAACAGTAAGGATTGCCTAATCCATCATCATGTACTGCCACCCCTGACAGCTATTTAATTGTTCACCACATAGCAACTGCTCAGTAGCAATCAGATTGGTGCAGAAAGTGAGGAGTTTGCTGTATGTCCAAGAAAAGGTCCAAAAGAAGTAGGTGAAGGAATGTGGATATCACTCCAAGATGGACTTGGTCATGTAATAGCACCCCTCCATTTTATTTGGGTTCATTCATGAATCTCAGTTTACAAGCTGTGATTTTACATGCCACTTGAGTCAGATATTCCCTGCTGGCACAGTGGTGCAGAAAGATGTGATATGTTCAGAATTACCACTGTCATAATTTCCTGCTGAAGATTGGCATTCACACTAACCCTGAGGACCCTTTGGATTCTTTCTGGTGTTTAAATGCATTGATCACTATGGTAAAACAGAGCCTTGACCTACACCCTGAATGTTTAATTTCAGCTCTGCTCTCTGATTTTATTGCCTATTTCTCATAGCCTAAATTGTCTTATAGTGATCTCTGCTGACTGTGGAACAAGACCAGATGTCTAATTTATGTGCCTCAGTTAAATGCCTAAAAGGTAGCTGATATGAATCCAGCCAAAATGCTTGTGAGTTTTTTATTGCATCTGTCTGTCTTAGTGATGTTACACCTGTCTGTATCTGAATACAGCTGCAGCCTCTCCATATTAAATACAGGAAATTTATCTTCATTATGAAATCTCTCTTGAGAGTCCATTGCTAATGAAATTGCCTCATATTTATTTTTGAAGTTGTATATAAACAACTAGCATTATTAGTATACAATTATCAGAGAGTAATCACAGAATTACTGTAAACATAGTCTACAAAACATACTGCAAATTAATATTCATGCATTTCTTAATCTGCCATTTGGAGCAAAAGCATAAATCCAATCTAGACTTCATCACAAAGGAATAATATCACCAGGGGAAACTGGGATGTTTCGTACTTTAGAGTAATTAAAGAGAAAGGTCCTGTGAGTCTTTTTACAGTTCTGGGGGTGCAACGGCTGTGGCTGCTGATGCACAATTCAGCAACACATTGTGTCAGTGATAAGGAAGAAAAGAAAAGCAGCATTTAGACATGCCTCTATGCAGAGATATTGCAGCATTCAATCAAATCTGTGCAGCTGACTCCAACAATGTTGTTTGACAGCCTGGTATTTGCAGGAAGTCTAAGGTTAAGGATAGCTAAAGGAATGTGTTTGAATTCTGCCATTAACAAACAACCATAGATCTTTTGTTTTCTAAAGCAAACAGACATAAGTGAACTAGTAAAACTAGTGACTGAGAAATCCATTTTGTGCAGCTCATTCATGTTTTCTCTGCTTAGATTATGCTTTTTCACATTCTTCACACAATTGGAAATAGACATACTGTAAAATAATGGGAATGATTACAGAACAGTGAAGTATTTTCTATTTCATGAATATGATGTTTGGGGGTGATTTTTAATTACTCATTTTTAGATGTCCAGAAATCAATTTTGCAAGGGCTAAATGACCAGAAGTATACAGTTTATAGTAGCTGTAAAAGTGCAACTCTTCCATAACTGAGAAATAGCAAACTGAACATTTAGAATTCAAATTGAGATGAATGAAACTAGGAGGCACTTTTGAAAATTTAACTTATACACAGTCAAATAGAAAGAGTGGCAAAGAAGATTTTTGTGACACTACTAAAATTTTTGAGAGTTTAGAAGAAACAGGAGGAGAAAACAGAGATCATTCTTCTGCTTTTTAAGATGACTTTGCTCTAAGTGTCATCATCACTCTTATGTGCCCATTTCTGCAGAGGTTCAAGTATTTAAGGAAAGCCGTGGTAGATGACAAGATATTCAGGACCAAAAGTCTGGTTTCCACAAGACTGCAATTGTGAGGACTCACTTGCTAGTGAGGCCTGAGCATGCAGTTATGTGGTGATATGACCACAAGATGTGCTAACACAAGTGACCATGGTGTACCATGTTCCCAATCTCCCTGGTTACTGAAGGTTGCACACACTCTTGTACTTCCAACTCCTAAATTTGTGTCTCTTATAGATAAGAAACAAATTGTGGTGTTGAACAGATGCTAAGAAGCTGTGCATATGTTGTTTTATTTCTCTTTTCCTTACTTGCTTTCTCGTTGTATACTACACTGGACACAGGACCATACATTGCCTTGTGGTCTGGGAATGTGTTTAAAGAATAAGTACTCATTTTTACAGAAATTCCACCAAAATTAAATGCAATCATGACAAAGCCCTTTTTTCTTCCTGTCCACGAAAGAAAGCATTCTTCCGCTTCTTATTACTTCTGCCTGTCTCTTAATCTGTGCCCAACAAATGAGGCAGAGCGTTCCCACTGAATAATGTCTCCTTACGTAGATAAGGCTTTTAGTTAGGAACATTTTAATAGAGTTCGGATTTAAAGAGAATAAGAATAGAGATTAAGCAAGTAAGACTATTACATATTTTCCAAACATATTTTAAATGAGAATACTACAATGAAGCAGAATGATGCTGCATATAAGATAGTAAGAAGTGGAAGGCATTTTCAGGTACCAAGAGTTGTACAAGGGGTAGATTCTTGCTGCAGTAATTGTGAGGGGACAAAAAGAAAGGAGGTCTGACCTTAAAACTATTTTGATTATCCAGGTCACCGAAACCATCATGGACCACTGTCTTGGGGTGACTCTATCATGTGTATCCCCTATCATGCTCTATGCCCAAAAAGTAATATTGTGCCTTTTCTGTGCCTTTAAACTGAGCTTGAGAAAAAAAACAAACCAGACGAACTTTCCAAAGCAGCTTCTCAAGGACACAGAGATTACACTCCTCAGTGTTTTTCTGGCTGCAGAAGGCACAAAGGGAGCACCCTGCTTGCTTTTTCTTCAGCCAGCTGGTTTTTTTTTCCCTCTTGGCGTGAGACGGAGAGCTGAATTTTGTTTCCTGGGACTTTGGTTTTTTTTTTTCCCTTCTTCTCTTCTGAACTGTTCAACAACATCAGAACACATCAGGAGAATTTTCTCCCCGAGGCCCGGGGGTGGGCCCATGCCCTCACTGACCAGCTCCGAGGAGGAGAGAGACCACACCTACAGAAGGACTCTGAAATCTTCCCAGGTTTCTCTCTATAGCGAGAGATTTCATTTCATTATTTAGCATCATTATCCTTTTCCTGTGTGTTTGTTAAAATAAATAGTTTTTATCTCTTTCACTTTCCTTTGAGGAAAAATTTCCTTTTTTCCCGAACCCTGTGGGGGGAAGGGTGGTTGTAACCTGACTTTCTCTCAGGGGCTATATTACTAGATTTTGGCCAAACCGATACAACCACATTTCTGAAATGTCCAGTGAAAGGGTGAAATTGTTTAACACGGAGTCTGAGGCATTAAGAAGAAGGGCAGAATATTTTCTAATAATACTAATAAAAAAGTGATATGTGGCTTTTCATTAACTTGTGTTTCTTTATGCAAATCCTTTGGGGATACTTCACGCTTGATGATATAGAATCTAATCCTTTTTATCTCTAAAGATGTGGCCACAAAAATTCTATAGCATATGTGGCAGAGATATTTTAAATGTGAATTCTGAGGAACAGATAATGCAGGAAAGATAAAAAAATTAAGAGTGATGGAATACAACAAGCAGCTGACATAGTTTAATGAGAAATGATTCTTTTAAAGCACAGTGTGGTAGCAAGAAAGGATATAGCAAAGAGAGGGGAAAAATTTGTAACAGGACATTATTTTTAGAAAGCTTGTCATAGTGCAAGAGTTGAGGACAATGGGTATGTTTAGAAAGTCCTTAAAATCTGTCATGGAATCTCTGCACTGCATGTGGCAACAATCAAGGCTTTTCTTCTAGTATGTAGGCTGCAATTTGTATATTAACTTCTTGCTGGACTGAGAACTTAGTTTAATATTTATTTCCTGTCTGCATCTGAAAAAAAATCAGGGTCAGTCAGTTATGGGTACTTGAGGGAGGATAAAAATGATAACTGAACTATTTAAATTTCAACCCCCTGATGGGAAACATATAGATCTCTATATAGAAGAAGAACACGAAGAAGACTAAAAATCTAGGGGTAGTACTTAGATATACAGGGTAACATAGAGAAAAAAATCATAGGAAAATGTCTAACTTATTCTTGATTGTTTTGTTATTCTTGCTATATTTATGTTCCATGTATTTATTCCATTGAATAAGGAGGAATGTTGTAAAAATATTTGGTTTTTTCCCTTTCAGATTCAAAAGGGCGTATTATGATGTATCATCTGCACTCAAAAGTCACAAAACTTTGGAATCTTTAATATAACTGTTAGGAAGATACTGCTGGTCTGTCTGATAGCTCTGACACTGGATGTAGGCAGGAGATTTTTTCCCTTCTATTTCTTAGTAAGGCTATTAGAAAGGTTGACCAGTTGATGCAAATCCATGTTGTATATGCTGATGATTTCATTGCAGAAGATGTAGTGCAATAGATGACTGAGATTTGATGGAAACAGGAAACAAATGGGATTTAGTGAAGTGAATGAAGATAAATTGCTCATGGTTACAAGTCAGCAGAAATGGTCTGGATAAGTATACCCAGAAGGTGATGATCACAAATATCAAAAGATCATAGAAAAGAGTGACAGTGAGGGAGGGGATAAGGAATTGAGAACAAAATACAAATACTTAGGGTACAGTACAGGTAGTTTAGTTAACCCATATTCAGAAGATAGGTTTGGAAATTAGGACAGTGGGAGGCAAACAAGCTACATCTCAGAAGAGATCATTCTGATGGTGTTTGACCTGTCACCAAACACTGAGATGAAGGAATAATAAACATCTGTGAGGAAATTGCTACTGGAGGAGGGAAATATTCTATTGTTACAATGACTGTGCCCCAACACCTTTATTGTTTCAAAAACTGGATCGAGTGGATTAGTGTCCCATTAAAACAACATGAGGTACTGAGAGAGGGAATCTCTATCCTGTGACAAAGGGCAGCAGTCTCTGGCCCTAAGGAAATGCTAGGAGAAAGAAGCTTTTGTGGAGAATATAAAACTTGTTATGAGAGATATCAGAGCCTCAGTTAGATGGGAGCACATATCATAATGAATAATTCTGTGCTATGAAGGTGACTGAGTATGATTCAGAGACATTTTCTTCCCAACTTTCTGTGATTGTGTGACAGAGCTTTGATTATTGATCTATAGCCTTTCATTTGTAACGCTCACTTTCAGAAAGCATGGGATTTTAATATTTCTGTCCCTTGTTCACTGGTTGCATGAAAAGTAACAGCAGAAGATGGCAGCAGAGATTGCTGACTCCATCTCATTTCTTTGTATGTGCAGCAGAGTACGTATGCATGGTGAAAGAACATAGGGTGAATTTTCTTTAAAAATATACTGATTTAGTTCTGGGAAGATAAATTCCTTGACTCTAAGAACACATTCATCAGTTCATTTTTTTATGGAAATGATGTGGGAGTTATGAAAGAAAAAACATACTTCTTGCATCTTCCATATGTCTTAATGGCAACACTTGCAAGCAGATGAAATAGTCCTTGCAAAAGATCACGGACACATTCACTTTACATAGTCCTCCTGCTTTAGCAATAGCTCATCAAAGGCAGGTGCCCTACATTCTGTGTAAAAATAAAATAGATTGAAAATTATAAAGAAGTGCTGAAAAATTTTGTATAAAGTTGCTTAAACTTCAACAGGTGACTCAAAGCACAAATAAGGCCAAAATTATTATTCCTCTAATAGCAAGCCATTGTAAAAGTCTGCTTGTAGGTTACCTTGACCCTCTGATCACAGGCAGTGCATGTAGGTGTAAGCTTAAGCATGTAGAAAGAGTAATGTACTTTAGTAGATCAAATGATGTAGTTGTAAACCAACAACTTTTGGATACTCAACTTCCTTCTCATATCACAGAGAGACACACATCCCCAGACTCTGTCTGTGCTATCTGGCTAATCCTGCCTCAGGAAAAGCCAGAACATCGTTCCTCAGAGGCAGGGGAATACCAGGATATTTATAAAGGATGGAGAAGCAGTGCCACTGCTGCCTTGCTGCCTAAAAGTGTATTTGGAGCAGCTGTCTCTGCTCCTGCTCCGGCTGCTGCACATTAATGTTTTTGTATTTTTGCCTGTGCATAAGGAAGCTCGCTTGAAATCTGTCTATGCTTCTGCTGCTTTTCTAATAGCTATAGGAGAGTCAAGATGCTCTTGGGGATTTTTTTCTCTTTTTTTTTTCATCCAGCATCTCTGATTCTGTGCTGAATATTAACTGTTTGTAGAACTGTATAACTGAGGCTGACAGACAACTTAATTGCTTAAGTAAAGAGAGAAGCATGACTCAGGTCTGTATATTCCAGCCCTCATTAGTCTTCAGAACAGTTCAAATCAAAGGAAAAAGAAAATCAGTGGATACATAATATGCTCCCTGGAGGTGACATTTTTAGAGGTGACATTTTTAGAGCATCCTTTAATTCTGACAGAAATTTTCCATGATGTCTGTTGAAGCACGTTTGCTCTCTTTCTTCCCAGTGGCAAATGACAGTCACTTGTCAAATGAGAGGCCTGGAATAAGGAGTGTTTAGCTAATAGTTCCACAGTATTATATTTTCTGTCTCTCATCCATGTATCTACTTTTCTTTCTGGTGAGTGTAAATCAGTTGTTTTACTCTGGTATTTCCCTTATAATCATACTGGAGGGTCAATTCATTCATGACTACTATATTAACCAGAATAAGTTTCTGAAGGTGCAAATTCAGGTGTGGACATCATAACTTTCCTCTGTATTGCTTTATTTTTTAGGCCAAAGTCAGAACACTTATTCCTCATAATATACATATTTATTCCTGGCATTATCCTCCTTAATCATGAAAAATGGAAAAAAAAAGTTGAAATGTACTCCAGAATGCAATCTGTTAAAGTCTGATGGATTACAGGCATGGCAATGTATAAGGAATTACCCTTTCTGCCACAGAATGCAGAGTGCTGCAACACAAGGCGCTCATCACTTGTTACGTCTTTTTCATTTCCTTTATACCTTTGTGAGTTTATATTTCTAGTGATTCTTTCTGAGAGATTGGTACTTTAGGTTCAGGTTGTATTGGGGCTTTGAAATGATGGATGAGCTTATCAAAACTTGCAAAAATATTTTGTATGGCAGTTGCTGCATTCAGAAGATAGAGGTGGGACTACTGGTACTACCCTGAAACTGAGAATAGTTATGATGTTTTTTCCATTTCCTGGAGTTTCCCTTCATACTTAATTTGGCTTTTTTGTACCAGTCTTTTGGAAATAAAGTGTATGAAAGTTCTGATGAAGAGCTGCTATATTGTTTTTATATAAATTTTTTTCATGTGGTCACAGGCATCACTGGTTCTTTTCCAGTGGCAAAGGCCTTTCCAGATCAGTGTTTGAATATGTTTAAAAGTATGGAAACAGCCACAGGGAGAGCCATTTTACATCCTAATATATACTCATCTCAACTAGCTCTGTGATGTCTTCTTGATTTTTCACTGGTAAAAAATTCAATTCAGTAGGAGCTTCTTTTGAAGCTGCAGACCTCAAGTATTTGGCCTGCATAACTATTCTTGTGAGGATAAAACTAGCTGGACTTAGACCAAAAGAAACTGATACGTTTAAAATTAAAAAAAGAATGAAAAATAATAAAGAGGCCTAGCCCAAACCACAGGTTTGTTAGGTTAGACTGGGAAAACAATTATTCCCTATGGAAAGCTATTACCCAGTGTCTTAGAAGCTGGTAAAACCATGTAGTTGTAGTGGATTTAAGCACCAGACCCACAACTGTATAAAAAAAGAAATATATATTGTGATTTTTTTTTCCTTCTATTTTTTTCTCCAAAGGTTAAAAAAGTTTATTTGGCTTCACAGATGGAAGTTATACAGGCTTCACTGAAATGGACAGAAAGAAAGGCCTAGTATTCAGCTGAAACATGTACATTGTTTTTCTTTTATTTTCCAGTTT
The DNA here is from genome assembly GCA_013397725.1 of Rhagologus leucostigma. Taxonomy (NCBI): domain Eukaryota; kingdom Metazoa; phylum Chordata; class Aves; order Passeriformes; genus Rhagologus; species Rhagologus leucostigma. Next base: position 2,148,065 of record VZTD01005999.1, read on the forward strand.
CTTGGTTCCAATTTCACCAATCCACTAGTTTTTATTTGGGGTTAAACAAAAATATGGAAAACAAATACTAATGTTGAATTGAATATTTTTAAGTTACTCCTTTAAAAATTATTCCTTTCTGGTTTTCAGTCATGTAAGATATTATTGTTAACATAATGTCTAGAATTTCACAGAAGGATTTGATTCAATAATTTGCCATCTTCTTTGTAAAAAACTTATTATATATTGTAATTTTTTTGGGAGAATTCCAAGTTGTTAGAGTTCTTTTTTCATGACTTAAAATTCTTCTATCCTTCATGAATGTAAGTTCTTTTATGACATTGAGAGACAGTTTTTCAAAAATGTATCTTAATTTTTAAAGTATTCCACTAAAAGCTGGGCTAGAATGAGTTGAAATCTGGGAGGGGAGTTTCCCTGGTGACCTTGATTGTCTGTGCTTCACTTCTTGAGGTAGCGAGAGAGGGAAAATGACACCTTCATACATCTCTCTGTAGTGAGTCACAGTAAAATGTTCTGTACTATGAATTGGTTACTTGGGTTTTTAACTAACTGAGAAATAAAAGAATCATTAAGTGACTTTCATAAAGAAGTAGACAAGAAAAGCATTTAAATACTGAGTTATATCCTCTTCTGTGCATCTATGCATATAGCACCTAACATAAGTATATTTTGAAATGCTTTCTATTGCTGTGCTAAATAACATGTACATTTTATCTCCTTTTGGTTGCTGCAGAAACCAAGGCAGGTATTCAATTTGTCTGAAATCACTCAAAGAACTAATATTAGAATTATGACAATCTAGGAGCTGCCAATCCCAGATTTACTACCTACATCATGTTACAAATGTGATGCAGTTCAGAAAGTTAATGTTGATATGACTTTGTCAGAGCAAGTACAGAAAAAAGAAAATTTTTGAAATTTAAAATACCTGTAGTATCTCAGAAATGGGCAGATAACAATGTGAGAAAAACACTATACATGGTAAATTCAAAATAGAGATAAAGATGAAAATGTTATGATGTTCATAAGAGGTAAATAAAAAGATTTCTCAGGGTAAATGCATGCTTATTCAGAAAGAATAAGGTTAGAAAACTCCATGACAGTGTGTAGAATTGGAAAAAGGTATGTGAACAATTATGCAGACAGATATAGGGCTTCTATTGATTCCTTTTTTTTATATGGAAATCTATGTACATCACCAATACGGTTTTATAGTCACAGAAAAATTGTGTTGATGACATCGGACTTCCCTTTCTCATTCTAGTTCTGAGTCTGGTTTTCTAGCTGTGAGAAAACCATTCAGCTTATCTTTCTGAGTTGCAATCACCTCTTACACATTTTCAAACTATTTTTTGGAGAAGCTTCGTGTAAATAGTCTCATTCCATGTAGGATGTGGGAAAACAAAAGATCTTATGTGTTAATTTCTTGCATGTTTATTCTGAGGTAGAGGACCTTGACCAGCAGCCACATGGCTCTGTTAGCCATGTCCCCTAACCAATGAGATTGGCAGCACAGCTTGGTGGGACTGGTCAGTGTGCCAGTGAAATGGAGGATCAGGTGCCAATGCCAGTACATGTAGGTGGATCTGCTGTGTTCTGACGCTAAGAAAGCAAATGGCTTCTACACGACACCTTTACATGCTTTTTCTTCTAAATTTGCATTTGTTTCAGGTTACAAATGAGATATTCCTTTTGTGTATCTTGTTATATAATGTTATACTCAGTCTGAGCATCAGACTAAATCTAACTTGGAAAATTTAACACTAACAGCTCCTCTGGCCACTTAATTTCTATCTATGAAAATAAGAGTTTTCTGTGTCCTGCAGGGAAGGAAGAAAGGAAGGAACTGGAAGCATCTAGGCATCCTGCTTATTTGTATCACATGGGTGAATAAACTCAGTTAACAGCAAGTACAAAGTGAAGGCTAAAGATATGACAGAAAAGAATTATTTTACAGCCCATCTGTTCTGAATTTTCTGTTTATTTTCAAAGTGAGATAATCCCTTGAAAGTTATTTCTGAACATTTTTTAACTAATACTGAAATATGTCATCCACATTCTGCAGGTTTATATTCATAATAATTTTTATACATATAATTTCAGATTATATAGTGTGAGTATATGCTATATAGGACTTGCAACAGAGAAGCATCTTTATATTCCCAAATAGTCTGCAAGGACACAGAATATATTTGTCTATTTTTTTCCCACCTTTTTTTTCTAAAAGTCAGGAATTCAGTATTATTCAGTGGAATAACTGTAGTGGAGAGAATGCCCTTCAAGCTCCTAAGGTGAAAGAACAAGGTTCTGTGAAAAACACTAGATTGTTCCTAAACCGTATCAGCAGCTTTGCATTTAAGTATTGTTCAGAAGCAGTTGTCTTAATTAATTTGGTGACAGCTGGTTTCCTTTCCGGGACATATGGATTTCTTATGCAGTATCTCTCAATACATCTTTCTATGAATCATGATTAGATGGACTATAAGGAAACTGAGACACTGTTACTTAGGTATCCCTTGCAACAAAAATTTCGGCCCATCTGTCTGGCGTTGACATTTGCGGTTGAAAAGGCAGTGTAAGTGTTTAAAGATTAATCTCCCTAATGGTTCAGTTAATCTTCCCAAAACCTTAAGGGATTTGACTGACAACTCCATGAATTTCCTCCTCAAGTGTGCATTTATAAGAACAAAGGGATAAGTAGAAAAAAAATCTGCATCCTAAACCCACAGGTGCTTCAAGGTGCTCAGAAATATTAGACACTTTGTCATTCACTTCTTGTAGATTCTCAGCCTACTCTGTACTAACCAGGTTCCTCTACAAACTACACAACATCCCTCATTTCGTGGGCTAGAGAAGTCAACATTTTGTTCTTCAATAATGGTAGCAAAGAAGACTTATTAAGAGGCTTCCCAATATGGTACAACACATAAGATATTTAAGACAATGCATAAAGAATCAGTGATTCATTTTTATTTCTAAGGTCAAATTGTCGTTCACTGCTATGCAAATATAAATTTGGAAATTAATAGTTTCTATGGAGCACATCCCTGGCTAGGAATATCTGGGAATTCAGAAACAAAAGGAAGCGACTTTACTATAGCAGATAACAGAGATTTTATTCAAGCTAACCTAGAATAACTTAAACTTGACCAGTCATCTCAAGAAAATAGGGAGGTTTTTGTGATACTGATAACCTCTTGGAGATAGAGTCTGTTTTTTCAATCTGTTTAATCTGGGTACTTCTTCCTTTGCAAGTTTGGCAAAATATGAAAAGCTTGAAGTAAAAAGAAGTAGACCAAATGTATAGAAAAACTGTGTCAGAAGTAAATTTTGCTTAAGCTGGTTGGAACAATGAATAAAGAATGTCAAATATTACAAGTAAATTGTTGGAACTGCTTTGTTCTTCCTTTTTATGGTTCAGGGTTAGAAGCTGCTGGAAAGTCTATGTAGATGTCACCTGGTTTGGACAACTAAGTACTAAATAGCTAAATCATCTGTCTCTTGTGCTTTGGTGTTCTCATCATTTGCAAAATAATTTTCTAGCTTCTAAATGCTCCTTCAAGATGCACAAACTGAATATACAGAAAAGAAAAAGAAAAGAAAAAGAGTGTGAGAGCTATTTCTTCACATGAATGCCACTATGATTGATTTCAGAAGAAAGGAAATTGTTTCCCTTGAGAAGTGTATTATAATTTTCTTGTATTTCATGCCTTCCTCCCCGCATGTGAAGAACAAAGAGGTCTCCTCCTGGGGTATAATGCTTAAAAACTTAAAGATATCTCCGGATAAACTGTTCTGTAACCAAAAAATTTGAGCTGGGTCAGATAGATTATACTCAAGCTGACATTTCTAAATGATGTTATCTGTTGACTCCAGCTGTAGAGCACACACGAATCAGAAATACATTGGGCAGGGTAAGAATTCTTTGCTGCAATGGAGGTTTAACCTTGATCAGAGGCTGATTGAGTGTAAGGCAACCAGACAGCCAGATTTACTGTTTTATTCAGTATTATGATAAGATGCAATTACTTACTTTAAGGGAAACCATCATCTCAGTAAGGGAGAAATGGCTTGATTTATTTAAAACTGGTGAGAAACAGAGGTGACTGCAGTCTCAGGAGAACAAAGGTTGTCAACAGATATGCATTAAAGACCCAGAATATCGGATTCATTTCAGCTAGTCATTGTTCCAAATATGATGACGTTACACTTTTAAAAGATAGAAAGAATGGAGGTTAAGCTAATGAGCCTGGCTTGCCTGAGCAGAGCAGAATAGAGAAAGAAAATATGACCGCAAAACTCTACAGGATGCTGGACAGTGATGAGACAAATGTCAAGCACTTGATATAGATTATTCTGATGTTACTGAAAAGCCTTGATCAGCCCAGTTGAAAAAGAAAAGCTCAGAAGGTAATATTTCAGAAGGCTGTCAAACTCCAGTTCGCTTAGTGTGGTTTGAATGTTAGAAGAAAAGTGATTAAATAAATATCTACAGGTTACATATAAGGTACAGGATATAGATATAGAAATGAGATGGCTGAATGATTGAAATAATCAGATATGGCTGGTCCTGCCTTGGGGTAAGGCTGTAAGCTGTGTATTGGATGACCTCTTTCTATGACCACCTTTCCTCTCTTGACTCTGTTGCCCTTTCTCTGGCAAAGGATTTCAAAGTTAAAGCTTGCTGTGGCAGGAGTTTTGATAAGACCAGAGCCAAAGAGGGAGCTGAGACATATCCCTGTTCTTCTCCAGTGACAGGACCTTCTGGATCTGAACTTAGCATAGGTGAGAGGAGCAACGACCCATAAGACAAATGGAGAATGGTCACTTTCAAAACTTCTTCTGCTGCTCTGGACTCTCTTGTCCTGTGATGGGGCAGGCGGTGATGAATGGGCTGAAACCCAAAGAAGAACACCTATTAGCTTAACCACGGGCAAACCAGGTATGGAAATCAAATGACTTTTTTAATCTCTGATCTGATATGATCTCCACACTGAATCCCTCCTCAACAGGCCTTCTGAGAACTGTAAATGACTCCATGTTTAGAATTAGAAAATTCTAGCAGAGTCATGCTGTTGCAACACTGATGGGCATAAATTGTCAGTTATTGCCCTCCTTTACCGAACTAGAATGAGTGCAGATTGCCGTTTTATTAAAAACATAGAATAATTGCAGAAGTAATTGGCCTTTACTGTTAAAACTAGTAAACCCATAGTCACAAAGGGAATTATGGGAGTTTAAGCAAAGTAAAATAGTGAAGACTTCAACAAGTTTCCCAGCTCCCTTAATTTTGTTGTGGATTTTGTGACACTTGGCACTGCATCACAGTATTGGCTTGAGAATTTCAGCCACTGTTCAGAACAAATAAGCTTCTAGCTTGTGTGGACAAGCAAACCGTTTAAAACATGATGTTATAGGAATGTAGGAGATAGCCTCAAGGGCTGCTTGAATTTACTGAAGGCAGTTGCTGCTTTGTTAGCTTTCATTTTAAAGCATTTTGATTCTGTTCCCCCACCCCCATTAATATACTGCCAAGTGAGTGTTAAAAATTGAAAGATCAGAAAGAAACCAGCTTCTCCATATTTTTTTTTCCTTTTGGAAATATGACTTTCAGGATTTTTATGGTCTGACTCGCAACCTCTAAATCTTACTTCATTTTACATTTTATTTTAAGTCTCTCCATTAGATCATAACATTTAAGCATTCTCAGAAAGTGGTTCAATATTGATTTAAAGGTGATATTAGTCTGCAGAGATACTAATTTTTTTCCTCCCTTGAATGTTTTTTTTGTAATAATTCCACAATAACCTGCTTCCTTGAAAAGTTAAAAGCAGTTGAGTCTGATGCAACTGAACTTTTGAACATCAGCCAAGTAGACATATCTTTCCTTGTTCTATTTTTCACATTTATTTTCTTTTTTTTGAGAAAGACTTGAGGACAAGCGTATGAAAAAAACCTAAGTTGTTGAATGTTTTTGCTGCTCTTTCAAAAATCATAGGATCCTGGAATCATAGGATGGTTTGGGTTGGAAAGGACCTTAAAGATCATCTTGTTTCAACCCCCCTGCCATAGGCAGGGACACCTTCCACTATACCAGGTTGCTCAGAGCCCCATCCAGCCTGGCCTTGAACACTGCCAGGGATGGGGCATCCACAGATTCTCCAGGCAACTTGTTTCAGTGCCTCACCACTGTCAGAGTACAGAATTTCTTCCTACTATCTAAGCTAAACCTTCCCTCTTTCAGCTTGAATCCATTCCCCCTTGCCCTATCACTACATGATCTTGCAAATTGTCTCTCTCCATCTTTCTTTAGAGTTTCTTCATCAAAAGATACACTCAACAGTGGGTTTCTAATTTTTGCAGGTAGATATACCATTGAAATTCCACTAAAGACAAGAGAAATCACGTAAGGAAGACAGAATGGAGTATGTGGCTTCAGAATCCAGTGACAATTATCCTGGTTTTTTGAGAACTGGGCTTGCAGTTACCTGCAATTCAGGTTTCTATACAGTAGCTAGGTAATCTTCCAGTAAAGATGAAATGATGTTTTTGAAGAAAGATCAGAGAACAGAAAGAATATTCGTGGTAGTTCTAGAGAGAGGAGGGTATTTACATAGCTTGTGAAGAGAAGCAGCTGAAAAGCATTGTAAGAATTGTGCAGTGGAATAATCTGAAAGACTTCTACAAATGTTTCAAATTGTTCTCCTTTCATGTTAGTGCTGTGGATGGAATGGTAATATAATTGATAACAGTACAATGCTTTAGGATCAGTGTGCAGAAGCATGACAGTGCTGCACGTTTGTTTGAGTTTTTGCAATTTTCTTTAGGAGGTCCAGTTTTCATTTCTGAACAGAACTGAAAAATGGGGTGACTATAACCCCATATTGGTGATGTACATAGATCCAGAAAACTGGTTTCCCTAGAAACTGATTTCCTAGATTCTGTTTAGAATCAGAGCTAAATTTTTAATGAAAACTTTTTTTATAATGGTTCCAAGAGAAGTATCAAGAAAAATATTCTAGAATATTATGCCTGGCTGAAATTAGTACTTTTTGTCTGCTTTTGTAAATGATGTGCATAGATTCCAAAGAAACCAAGTGTTATATCTCAGTGAGCTGATCCATATGTAGCGTTGTTTCTTAGTGCCAACAGACTTTCCAGGTATGTTCTATTCCTCTGTCAGGAGGGCTCTATGCTAAAGAAGACATTTAGCTGCCACAGGTTCTTTCTTCTAAATGAAGTTTCCCTTTAAAGTTGGAGCTGTGGTATCTTCATTTAGTTCGGTGCAGCTTTCTAAGTGGTGCAGTGGCCAAAATATTTCAGTGCTGAAAGCTAAGAATTGGCTTGTGGACAGTTACTGCTGAACTTAAAACTTCTCTGTCTTTGATAACAGCCACTGATAAAAAAGGAAGCAGAAAGGAGTTGGTGTTGGCTGGGGAAGCTGGGCCAGCTGTGGCTGAGCTGCCTGATCTTCATCTGTGGGAGCGCAGAAGAGGCTCTGCAGTCCTTGGAGAAGAGCCCTGCATGACTTCCTTTGTAATGGCATTTGTGAGGTTTTGGTTTAGCTGTCTGTCTCATATTTAAAATAAATATCTAATGCTCATATCAAGTTTGAATGGGGGAAAGAAAAACAGATTCAAGCAGGCTTTTTGTATTTGTGTCAGAAGTCAGTGAGCCTTTCTGTAATATTGCTGCAGGATTTCTACAAGAGTATGTATGTTGTGACATATGTAACTCATACTGGGGTTAAAAGATTTTAATCCCACATATAACCAGGATGACGTTCCTGTCTGAGCTAGAAAAGATAGTAGTTTTTCGACTCTGATGGAACTGAAAAGATGTAAAAGATCCCCTTGTCCAATGTAAAATGCATGATCATATTTAGCATTGCTGAAAGGTAAATTAAAAAAAAATACTTAAACACAAGTGTATGAAGCATTAGTCTAATATTTGATTGTTGAGAAAAAAAATCCAAAGGTTCCAATGATTTGAAGCTCCATTGCCTGAAAATCTATGGATTTTTCTTAAAAGCACTTTGGCTTGGGTGGTAGAGTTTTTATTTACATACATATGTGTGTGTGTGTGTGTGAGAGAGACTTATCCATATTTTGATAATAAATATAATATAGAATAGATTATATAATTAAAATAAAGAGGGAGTAGTGGATGTATAACTAGAGAAACACAACTATAGCCACAAAGCCTGTGTAAATTATTAGTTCCATATGCATGTAACTATGATGTGAGAGACTTTCAGGCTTACCCTGAGCTCTCAAATATTTGTCCCTTCATTTTCAGGTGCTCTGGATCTGTAAATAGCATTGCTTATGAGTAACAGGTCTCTGTAAACTATCTATGCATCTGGGATAAGCAAAGCTGCTTCACAGAAGTGTGGTTATGATATTGGCACAGTGCTATGAGCCGTGTAGACAAGAAAGAAATGCACCCTGCTACAAAGAGGCCTTCTCCCAAGTGACATAGTTATCTGACACCATGGAATAAGTTTTCTTCTTCTAAAAGAAAAACAAGACCAAGAGAAAGAATGAGTTTTCATTCTACTAACACAGTGCACTGGAATGTTTTATTTCTAGAGTCTCTTTTGGCAAAGGATACCCTGGCAGAATAACTGAGTGAACAGAGTGAGTGTTTAAATCCTTAGAAAAATAACATGTCCATAATGAAAAATTCTGACTGCAGAAATGTTCACCCCGTACATTAAGCTGAGAATGTGATTGATCCAAGGGCTAGATGACATGAAAACATGTATACACTTTGTGTTAACCTTTTGTGTCTGTGAAGGACAGATGGTAAGCCCTTTACCTTACTGCCAGACTGAATAGGGATTCAATGTCTCCACTAGTTCCACTCTAATTAAATGTGGATATTATGTAAACCACAATCCAAACTGTTTTATGAATTCAGAAAATGCTAGCTTTATTTTTCTTGTCAGGCTACAAAACTAGACCATGACAGATGAGTTTGAGCATTTGCTGATCATTCATCTACAAAACATAGTAGTTTGATTCTTTAACTTACGGCTGTTTGCAGAAACAGAAGTTAATTAATTGAAGCATTGGTGCTCAGCAAATTATTTTTATTTTTCCCCCTTTAGCCAGATTGCATTGTATCCTAAGCAAAATCTTTAATAACATGATACAGATGAAAGATCACAGACACCATTTCTTATTGAAAGAGTGCATTTATTTAGCCTTAATATAAGAATAATAACAGTGGCTACATGTAACCACACAAATATAATGTAACTCAATCAAGAATGTAATCAACTGGTTTGGTGCTATTCATGCAGCACCTAAATAATTCAAATTAATCATATTCCCTAGAATCAAATGGAGGAGTCACAGCTATGCAAAGCTAGTGCAAAATTCAATTTGTACTAATTTGCCTTTGAGAGCAAAAGTACAAAATATAGTAGAATACCAGCATCACTTGTCTGTTTTCAGTTAATTTCTCTCTTTTTTCCTTCTCTTAATTTCTCTGTGTCTTATAGACATGAACATATTTAAGGTAATGTGATTTTAAGCTTATTGTTTACATTCCAGAAGAGTAAAAAAGTCCTTACTTAAAATGGATACATTTTTTCCCACTATTCCATTAAGGGGCAACTAGGTTACAGGAATGTAAGAAAAAGGAAATTATTTATTCACAAAAAATGAAATTAAGAAGCCTGTATTTAGCATTTTGTAAGAATGAAATCCAAAACCCAAAGATAATTAAGATAATAAACAGAAAAGTTTTAAAAAACTGCTTTCTTGAGTGATCCAAAATCAAGGCAAATATAAGTGTTGATTTCAGGGATAAATTTAGTACTAGATTGCTTTATTTCTCATGTTCCTTTTCCCTGAAATGGGGAGAGGATACGTGCACAACCTTTCAATAAGCATACTGATCCTCATGTAATATTGAAGGCACAGTATCAGTTAGAAGAATCAGAGTGATGCCACTTTTGTACATGTTCAAATATGTGTGCAAATTTTACACGAATGCTCGGTTCAAGGATGATTGGCTAACAGTCACTGTGAATTCTTTTGCTTTAATAAATAGGGATTCTCTATTAAGAGCATTTTTTCCTTTTTAACTTAAAGGTGAAGTCATTATGTATTTTAACAGACTGAAATGTAGTAAATGCATGCTGCTATTTCCATGAGAATCAAGGGCCTGCACAGCTTAGCTTAGACACTTAGGATTGTCAGGAAAAGAGTTGTTCCTAGAACAGTAGTGGAGGCCATCATAATGTTTGACAGTCTCCAGCCAGGAACTGGTGTTGGTATTACTGCAGACGGCTTTGCTCACAGACTGATGCTCCAAAAGGCCCAGTGGTGCAAAGGGCCCTTTCTGGTAGAAAAGTCAGGTCAGCATAAATACTGACTGACCTGAGTGATCAAATGGCTTGACCACTAGGAGCAAGGTGAAGGAGGACTGTGATCACAGAGGCTTGCCCTAATGTAAGCAGTAGGGAAAGGCTGGCTCACTCAGTGTGCTACACTGTAAGAGTTGTCTGACACTGGAAGCCCACTTGGCCTCCTGCGTGAAAAAATACTCTGCTTCTGTGCAGTCCATTGTAATTAAAGGAAGAAAATAAACTGAAATCTGATGTTGAATTGATTTATTTGAAATGGTATGAGTGATATTCTCTACTGAATAACACTGGCTGGCTGGCAAATGTATTGCCTCCCTTGTGGTGAGGGAAGGGTTTGAAGAACAGTCTGCCAAGGTGAGTAATTTCTGCCTCATTTGTGAGGAGCAATGTGGAAGAGGGGAAAAAAGACGCAAATATGTATGATTATAAGTATGACATACCAGGAAATGAGTCTAGGATCAGGGGCTGATATGTAACAAGCACTAGAATTTAGAGAAGAAATGGGCTGTTAGATGCCATGTCAGTGAAGAGATAGAATAAGGAGAATAGTAGAGAAACAACCAAATTACAAAGTTGAAGGAACGCTCTTGGCAGTACTGTTCCAAGTGCCTGTAAGGGAGGAAAGACTGTCTTTAACAAGACAAGAAGTAATAATTCTGAGGGGAATTTGGACAGAATCTTCAGTGTGTGGAGAGAATAAGTAGGAAAGGCTGGATAATAGAAACATAGAACATAAATGTAGGATTTGTAGTGTGTTAATGGTGGCTTTGAAAGATTCTGGCATAAAATGAAAGATTGTGATGGGAATTATGGTCACCATCTACTTCTACAAGTTTTACAAGAGGAATGTGCTGATTCATCCTAAGTCACAATGACACTTTTTTGTGTGTGTGTGTTCTTGGTCCGTGCAGTGGTCTTCCCACCTGAAGCCTCAGGGACATAAAACCACAAGAACATGCTCAGTCATCTATAGACTATTTGGGCTGTTAAGTTTTGCTTGAACAAGTAAGTTTGTTGATTTATTTCTCGTTTCTCTTTTGCATATTAATAGTTACCAAAAGCAATTACAAGATATTTGAAAAGAAAGATTCTCAAATACCACTGTGTCACGAGAGAATGGAAGCAGAGTCTGAAACCATTGATTTTTTTTTGTTCTAAAAATACACAAGCCAAACTGCCAGCTGCTATATATCAACTTAGGCCCCTGGCAACAGTTTTACACCAAAGGAGAGTCTGACTCTTCTTCCCTGAATTTTGCTTAATTCCATCCTATTTTCATTCAAGTGTGTGCTTCTGAGAGGATAAGCACTGTAGTTCTTAGAGGCTGCAATCTCCTAAAATATAAAATAAATAAGTGGCTTTGGGATAAATATTTTCTCTCTGCCAATGGCATAATGTTTGGGCTTGAAAAGTTATCATCAAAGAAAGTTTTATCTTGAAAAACTCTGCTCTCTGGCTCTGAATATCAAGCCAGGTAAGATTCTGAAAGTACTGAATTATCTGGGAAAAAAAAAAAAAAAAAAAAAAGAGAACTGAAAAGTAGCAACGATTCAAACCTTTCCCTAAACATTGCTTTGAGCAAAGGCAGTGTCAGGTCTTGCATATCTGTAATTCAAATGGGCTAATCTGAGACATTCCTGCAGCTGAGACCTGGCTGGTTCCATCTGTAATACTACAAATCTGTACAAGCAGAAATAATTTGGGATTTGCTGTGTTATCATTAGAATTCTCATTATGGGAACAGAAGTGACCACTGCAGATAATGTTGCAAAACTGTTTCTACTCTAACATTTCAAATTCACTTGCTCGGTAGTGGGAAAATTTATCTTTCTAGGCTAAAATTTTCAGGCTTTAGCACAGCTGGACATTCGTCTATTTATTTATATTTTTTTTTTTGGAAATGAAAGAAAGATCAATGGTTTTGAAGAAGAGTAGAAGAATGTATATTTACTGTACATTGATTCTGACTGGATGCCAGGTGCCTACCAAAGCCACTCTATCACTCCCCTCCTCAGCAGTGCCTGTACTCGGCACTGGTGAGGCCACACCTTGAATCCTGTCTTCAGTTTTGGGCCCCTCGCCTCAAGACAGACACTGAGGTACTGGGGCATGTCCTGAGGAGGGCAGCAAAGCTGGAGCATTGTCTGGAGCACATGTCTTGGGAAGAGCATGAGAGAGAGCTGAGGGTGTTCAGCCTTGACAAAAGAAAGATCACGAGAGACCTTATAATTCTGTACAACTACCTTAAAGGCGGCTGTAGCCAGGCTCTTCACCCAGGTAACAAGTGACAAGAGGAAATAGCCTCAAGCTGCACCAGGGAAGGTTTAGGTTGGATACTGGGAAAAATTTCTTCAGTTAAATGGTTTTCAGGCATTGGAACAGGCTGCCCAGGGAAGTGGTGGAACCAAGATCCCTGGAAGTGTTCAAAAATCTTGTGGGTGCGGCACTTGGGAATGTGGTTTAATGGTGAACTCAGTGGTGCTATGGTAACAGCTGGACTCGATGATCTTAGAGGTCTTGTCCAACCTTAACAATTCAAAAGGTTCTATGATTTTGCTATGGTGCAACCATATCTGTGCAACCATTTAAACCATTTAGTTACACTGAAATTCAGACACTTGAGGATTTAAATCATATCAGGAATTTGCAGTGAATGTTCACACTGGATAAAACGAATCAAAAATTACAAACAAAACAAGTCCTGCTATAGACTATGGCAAGCACGGTTTTATTTCTAATATTGCCACTGAAATGCCTTCTGTCAAAGGAAAAAAAGACGAAAGCAACCCAAATCTGTCACTCTGACCTTTTTAGGAATTTTTAACAATTTTATCTCTTTAAAATAATAACGATGCATTTTATTTCAGTGGCTTGGCTCACATGAAATAATGGTTCAAATTAAGTGTCCAAATTATGCAATTAAATGGAAGAGGATTGTAATTTAAATTCTCATTGACTGCTACCAAGTTATTTAATAAGCATAACCAGAGTTCAGCTGTGTATGCTGCATAGTTGTTGCATATATAAGACACTGTGGGGTGACTCACCAAGTGTTTTGCTTTAATAGCACCCAGAAAAGTTCAAATTCTCACTCCTATTATATGAGCATTTAAAGCTGATTTAAGGATGGAAAAATTAAGGTATCTTGTCATGTATCTTCTTATGACAGATTATATCAAAGTCTGTAATACCTGAGCATCTTCCAGCCCTGCATTAATGACTTGTCGAACACCTGCAGTGTGTAGTTCCCACTGCTATTGCTGCTGTTGTTCAGCTGTAAAGTAAATAATAAATGTTACTTTTTTGTTTTCTCCAGATTCTTATAACATTGCAATCACTGGGGTAGCTGAAAGCTTTAGAAGCTGGAGTTAGAGGATAGTGGATTGATATTTTAGGCTAATCTCTGAGGGTTTTTATGTGCTTTTCCTGTGGTACAAGCCCTACTACCAAGGCAGCTGTGTGGTGGCTCCAGATGTGCCCAGCCCTCAGACATGGCACGCTGCCTTCACTGTGGGGAACTGAAGTGTCACTGGGAGCTGTGCCTGAGTTTGTCACCCAACCTTCAGGCTGGCAGCGGGCAGTCAGGCTGAGCTGTATATTGAGGGCATAGTTGCTTTAGTAGCTTGAGTCAGTTTTTAACGTCACTTCTTATCTATGGATGTAAAAAATTTGTTCTAATACCATATTTGTTTGATTACAATTTATGTTATGCAGTGTTGGAATCTGAAGATATTTGAATGGAGGAGGTTAAATTTTCTGTCTAAGAGATGGGAAGGGAAGGAACAAATTTTCTTTGCATTTCTTTATTGGTGAGGGGGTAGATTGATTCCTGTTATGAACTAGATGGCCTCAAAGACAGCTCACATTTGTAGCCATAATATCGAACCCTAAAGCATCTTTGACAGGCCAGTCAATGTTACAACTGTGTAAAGGACAATAACAGCACACCTGTCCAGCTGGTCCCGCTCAGGGCCAGGTGTGGAATCTCTTGTGTTGGGGAAGCCCTTATTGTCTAATCAGGAGAGTTCAAGGAGGAAAATTGAAAGGGTGGCCTAGCTCCCAGGACCTAGCTTTTCTGTGCATAGTCAGAGAGATGAAGGAAAATTAAGTCTCCAAGAAGATCAGATTTTGCCTCAGAATATTATGTTCAAGGTATTAGCTTTCTTCACTTCCTATGATTATCCTTTCTAAAGAAGATTTCAATTAGTAACTATATAATCCAAATGACAGATATCAATTTTTGCTATTTGTGCTACTCTCTAGGAATGTAATTACAGGCTATGCTTCATTTGATCCATGTGTTAAAAAGAAAGAACCCATTGGGGTCTGGTTTCTTTATTTTATTCTTCGTGCAGCTGTGACATTTTCATGAACAATACTGAACTTCTACTTCTTATATTTCTTCCAGATATAAAAGATACTTTTGAAACTTACCCAGAAGATGGCATGAAGGATTCTTAAAGCACATTCGTGAATGAATGTATCGGAGCAAAAGTCAATATTTTCTCTTTCCTGTGTTAGCCTTTCAAAATGGCTTCATTTTTGCATATTGAAAGTAACTTAGCAAAGTTTCAATAGGATTAATTTTTTAATGGCTTCTATAAAAGATTGTATCTGATGGACTATAAGTGATATTTGTCTAGAATACAAGTGATGATCATAATAGGATCACAGAATAATTCAGGTGGTGAGATTCCTCAGGAGACCTGTAGTCCAACCTGCTGCTCAAAGCAGAGCCAGCTATGTTGTCAGATCAGATTACTGACTTGGTTTAAATACCTTAATGGAAACAAGTCCGACAGGTTTTAATATCATAATTTTTTAAACTTTTTAGAAATTTTGGATTTCTGCAAAAGGGGGAATATTCAACAAGATTTCATGGACATATGTGACCTACCTTTTTAATGAGCATTTGAGTGCCTTACATTTATCCAGTTCTGGGAAGGAAGCATGCATTTTAGTAATTAATCTCTGATGTATTGGAAAGAATTTAACACTTAATATTGGCAGAGTTTTGACATCTGAAATAAAATCATTGCTTTGAAGTAGTCAGAGTGGAAGCAGATTCAGTTAGAAAGGGTATATATGATGCTGATACAAATTCTCGTGACAAACTTGATGTCAGGTGTGCATCATTAAATTAGAAAAAAACATTGCAAAACTGAAATCTGGTCTATTGAAAGTTTTAAAATATTTTCAAAGTCATTCTAGCTTCAAAGCACCCTACAACACTTTCAATTTCTGAAATATTTTTGCCTTCCATATGGCTGTGTGAAAAATCCCCTGTCTCAGATCACAGATGTTATCACCTAACAGTGACCTGAAGCACTCCTGCAGCATATGAGTTAAAGAAAACAGGGAGCAGTTCAAACTGTCAACTATCCCGGAGTGCTGGACACAGCATCCTTAGGCAGTTAATGGAGAGAGGTGAGATGTCACCTAAGTTCACTGAAATTAAGTGGTTTATCTACAAAAAATGATGCGAACTCAGTTCCAATTTTCTTTCTTTCTTTCTTTCAGTTTTTTCCCCCCAGTGCAAGCCACTGTCCAGCACTCCTGATGGCAGGAAGCTTAAATTGCTATTGTGCTCTTGAAGTCAGCCCTGAGCAACATGATGGCAAAATTGCAAGTGAGTTTCTGTGCCAGATGGGACCTAACTGAACACATAATTGGAACAGTGAGACCACCTGGATACACCAGGCTGTCAACTATGAAAAAGGCATACTCCTAATAGTTACTGGTAGAAAGAGACCAAAGAACTTTTACAGGCAGCGTGGTGAGTGCTAAGGAGAGTTTTGTTCCTTTATGACCTGTGCAAATTCCAGGTGTGGCTGTAGATTATTGCTTCCTCTGGAAAGGTGATTCATTGGGTTCCTGGCATAGCTTCTGGTTCTCCATTTATCCAAACACCACCCAGCCATCACGACATAGCTTCCATTTTCTCTTGTGATTTGAAAAAGTTACACAAATCCATCCCTTATTAATAACCCAATCCTCTGAGGTACCATTCCCCATTCATTTCTTACTTTACAGGGCCCTAAAAGTTGATGGAAAGGAAATACATTTTGGAACACCTATGCAGGTATTATAATCTTTTTTTTTTTTAAAGTAGATAAATTGGGCCCATAAGGCTTATTGTGATTAAAAGCTTCACTGCTTATGGTAAAATTCTAGAGCTACACATATTGCTATTATTAGCATATAAATGCTCTTATCTGCCAGAGCTGGACATAATCATGAAATATGCCATCATTCCAGGATGAGGTTGGGAGCTGCCTGGGGTCCCATAACATTATGAGAATGAAGTAGCAATACTATTGACATGGTTGAAGAAGCACATTCATTTCCAACCCCTCTTTTTTGAAACTGGTAATTTTACAGCAAAAATGGCTTACATGTTAGGCAAAATTTCTGAGATTTATTTTAATGTCAAAGGTGACTTTTTTTTTCCCTAGATCCCTAGGTGACTTTAATATTGACATTCTCTCTCTTTTTTTTTTTTTTTGAGTAGCAGAAAAATCTGTTTAATTATTTCAGATACTTTGCATGTGCATAGAAGACAAATAGCTTAATAATGGTCAGGTTTTCAGGGATTTAATCTAAATGTAAAACAAGCACCTCTGGAAAACATTAAGAAATGTGTACCATATTTTAGCTGTGTGGTGAGTTTTTCTCTTGAGCTTTTTAGGATCCACTTTGTTCTTATTTGCTCCTTATTTGCGTGGTTTTGACTACTGTTGTACAAGGATGTCTGTCTGGGACCATCTGCAGGGCTTTGCAGGGAGGCAGGATCTGAAATGGCCTTTGTCTGTACATATGTGGAACGTAGCTGAGAACACCTTTGATGGAATGTTTCCACAGGCTAAGAGAAAGGTAAAATAGCAGAAGCATTGTCCCACTCAGCTTCATTTTCCAGAATCCCTGAGTGGGTACATTATTTCAATATCAGGCCTTATACAGAGATCTAAACTCCACTAGTGTGTATAAAAAGTTAAGTAAAAAAATCTCTATGAACTAAACTAAACTGCTACTTAAACTACATGTTTCTTTCATTTTCTTATGGTTAGAATAAAACCTTTTACTGTGTATATTTTTGTTGTCACCAAAGGCTTATAACGACATGACAGAGGCTATTTTTGTGGGACATGTATACTATGTGAAATTTCAATAGAAATCTTAGAAGAGAGTCTGATCATGAAAGGTTTCCAGCTCAGTTTGGAGATAAAACTGGCTATAAAACAGATAAGCATCCAACCTTTGAATCCTTATCTAAGATGAACCTTTTGAGGTTCTGTCCTCACCATTTTTGTAATGGCTACAGATAGTATCAGTTCCATCACTTGACAGTCCTGGATCAGTCAGTGTCAAGCCTGGATTTATTTTCATCAAGTTATGGAGAATCTCTTCATAGTGTGCATCCTGTTCACTATTTTTGATCCACACTATTGAGATTGAATCCATATGTCTATTAATTCCACAAGAAATCTGCCCAAAATATAAGGTGAGTAATTTATGAGCTCTGACTATATTATAGGAACATTTCTGTAAGAAAATACAGTATTCTAAAAAAAATTGCTCACTTATCTTCGTAATCATAAATTATCTCCTACCTAATTACAAACAGACAGAATGAGTAATTGTCCTCATTGAGAGCGGTTTGACACTGAGAATATACTGCTTATTTTATAAATTTCTTAATACACAACCTATAAATATGTCACAGCTAAGGAGTACTGCATCTTTAAGTATATTAAATGCAGTCTTGTGTAACCAAACGTAATAGGATTTTTAAAAGAATTATAACTGAAGAATTTAACAAACAACTTTTTAAACTTTCTACATGTATGAAGCATCTTTAAACGGACCAATTTGAATCACACATCCAAAAAGAAACGCTGAATTTGACTGAATTGACACACATTACTATTTTTCTTGTTTCATGTATATTCAGAAGCAATGTGAGAGTTCCAGTGAAAATGGTTTTAATTAATTCATTTAAAAAGAACCCGATAATGGGTTTTAGAGCAATACCAAAATCAAAGAAATGTGAGAATGAGAATGCATATGCTTTGCTTCAGTGAAGGTCATGCTGACACCTTTATAGATGCTTCAGGTCTGAACCTGATATACATTGTATTAATGTGCAGTAGGCTTCATTTTTTATCAATCATTCTCTTCTTTTGTACTGAAAAATCTTCTAAAACAAAACTTCATCTTGAGTTGATATGCATTCATTAATAATGCCTCTTTTTGAAGGGATGGAATTTCATATAAAAGATACGGGTGACATAAGCCATGTAGGACATGTCAAACATACTAATCCAAACACCTGGAGAACTGTGGAGGGGGCAAGGGAATAGAAAAGGAGGTAATAAAAGACAGAAATGTCATATTTACCGGGGTCAAAAAAAGGAATCCTGTACTTCAAGTACTAACAACTCAGACTAGATGATGTATTCAAATATATTCTTCTTTAAGTACTCAGCCACGGCTTGATTTCTAGTCTGTTTTATTTTTCGGAAGACAACCAATCTTCATCAAAGTTGCATTCTTTCCTTAATAATTTTTGCTCATTTCTAATCTAAATTTGCCAAATTTCACTGTTTGGCTGCCCCCAGTTATAAACCAGCAGTTTTCGTAGCAGAATTCCTGCTTTTCTGTTTCACATGCATGTAAAACACTGAGAAAAAACTTTCACAACTGGCATTAGGTTTTCTTCGTGGTCTTGAACCATACCTGAAGCAGATGTATGCAGCTGTGAAACCCGATAAGTAGAGAAATGAACTGTAAGAAAAATATTTTTCTTACCCAGACTAATACAATTCCACAAGAAATAGTGACTTAATATGTTAAAATAATCAATTTACATGCTTACAATTCTGCCTTTTCTAAATAATTAGGTAACCAGATTTAGACTACATTTCAGAGAAAAATGGCAAATTTCAATTTACTCGAAAATTTACTTGAAGATTTCGGTTACCTTTGATTAACAGTTGGGAGGGAAAAAATGGAAATTCCTGAAAACACTGACGCATTTCATCTTCCTATACTTGGGGGGATAATTTACTTTGGAGATGCAAGTTATTTTTTCCTGACATTTTTCTACCAAAAAATTCCTTAACTTCTCATTTTGAAGTTGAAACAACATTTCATTTAAAAATGTGATTTGATTGAAAAAGAAGGCAAAATCAAAGTGTCAAATGAAACAACTCTGTAAGTTTAGCAGACATGAAATAGAATGGTGGAGTTAAACAAATATTACATAGAATGGTGTTTTCTGTGGTTGTTTTAAATTTTTTCAGCATTGTTAAAAATTCTAAGCTCTGTTTCAATTGACTTGACATAAAATTCTGGAGAACTTGTTCTAAATCAAAAATAAAAATCAAACCCAAATAATCACTGTACACAGCCTTTGCAGTGACTATACCGTAATTATCTTTCTCTTTTTTGTTTTATTACATGAAAATTTAGGCCTCCATCCATTAAACATCTTAAAACTATATGGGGCTTAGTAAGATATTCACTTTAAGAAAGTGCTGAGGTCTAGTGTGCTGTGACCTTAATCTGCACCCAGAACTTTAGGCTTCATTATGAAGACTTTCAGAAGGAGGGAAATGAATTATATTGGTAAACCCAAGAGTAGACTACTTAAGAGTCCAGTTGATTGTGTCAAATGTGTTGAGCACCTGGTAGCTCCTGTGAACTACAAGCTATGTTTCTAAAAACATTGTCGGTACCTAAAGTTGAGGCAGCCTTGTTTAAAAAACAAAATAAACCAAATCAAATAAACTTAGATTTTCTTTTGTGCTTTTGTGACACAGCCTACCAGGCAACGGGCATTAAAAGACAGATTAATATCAGGATTATATACAGTACATAACATACTGAAGGAAATGAACATACGTGCACCTTCCTTCTGGGCCCTGAAATTCTACCATTGTAAGTGTTGATAGATTATGGCAAAATGAGTGTGGTGTTTTTTAGCCAACAGCGTTTATATTTTTCCACCAAAATACCAAACCCAGTGCGGCAACACTTTGTCTGTTTGCATCTCACTTTCTAGCCTGAGAGATTTCTCGGTTAGATATATGAAAAATGAGAAAGTCTGGTGGAGACACACAGCTGGACTCTGTGGCTGTGACAAAAGACAGTTCTGATTCCGAATTTTTTATGCCTGGCTGAAGCCGAAAGAGAATGGTGCTGGCTAATGTCTGGTGCCATATGGCTTTCTGCCTGTTTCAAGTGAGAGCTCAGACACTAGACCACACTTTAAAATGATACTTCTGGTTATGATCAGTTTTGGATTCATATGGCAGTGTTCTTTAATGCATCTCAATTGTTATATTTTTTTTTATTTCCGTGAAAACCTGTTTCACTTTAGTTACAAAAGGGTCATGTCCAGAA
This sequence comes from Rhagologus leucostigma, assembly GCA_013397725.1. Taxonomy (NCBI): domain Eukaryota; kingdom Metazoa; phylum Chordata; class Aves; order Passeriformes; genus Rhagologus; species Rhagologus leucostigma. The sequence goes on from VZTD01005999.1 coordinate 2,168,847, forward strand.
AGGCATCATAGCATTCAAATTCCATTGCTGTTATGCGGTGTCTTAAATTATTTCTCATTTCATAACTTCTCGAATTATATATCTGCAAAACAACATCCCTTTTAAAATGTTTGAACTGGAGAGATCAGAGATAAAGCCTAACTCTTCTCATCATGATTTAAACAGTGTGATCCTTGAGCCCCACTGGATTCAATTGACTGTAGTGGTGGTCTACCTGGAAGTGATTAGCATAAACATGCAACTTCCCCTGTGTCTCCAAAGGGCTGTGGAATTCAGCCAGGCAGTTGCCTGAGTTGACTATTGTTGCGGTGTGTAGGTTCCTGCGGTGGTATGGCATGCCACAGCCTTCTCAGAGAGCGCAGCGAGGCTTGCTCGGGGAGAGCGGCTGTTCCGCTTCCCGTGCCTCTTCCAGGCTGCCCCTTGCATGCTCCGGCTGGCTGAAGCCCCGCAACACGGTGACAATAAAGGAGGCGAGAAGGCTCTCTGCATAGGACTGCAGAAGATCTTTCATTCCATGGTGGCTCCCAGAAGCCTAGGCCCAGCACTTGTGCTGGCTCCCAAAGGCAGAGAGCCAGCACATGGCACGGTTCCCCCAGGCAGAGGCTGGTGCCACAAGGCAGACTAGAATGCCAGAGAAGAAATCAGGTGCCATGCAGGGTCCTTTATCTGGGGTGGGGGGGGCGGAGAGAGCACATGGACCAATGGGCACAGGGGTGGTACATGGGCGGAGTTGGGGGTAACAGAATCAATGGGAGAAACCCGGGGGAGTGGTTAGGGCTGGGGGCGGGGAAGGGGAGACCAAAGTGGAAAGGCAGGCAATTTGGTAAGCAGAGGAGTGGGGAAAATACAACACTACGGTCTGTCTGTCTGCTTCCTTTGAAGTACTAAGCCATAGAAGCAGACTATTAGAAGAATTAGAAACACACTCTTTCTAGATTATATCCAGAACTTCCCACTGGCCTACATTTATTTGAATAAAAGATGTGTTACCCATAAACACCACATTCTATCAAATACTGATTGTCTCATCAGGCCGCTATGTATCTCGCATATCTGTACTGAAAGATTCACAGTAATATTGCCCTGATATTTCTTATGTCAGCATTAAGCATTAGAGATTTCAAGGCGAAATACACCATGTGTTATCGGCCATACTAGATGCAAATTAAACATATGCTAAAGATAAGGTTTGTCAAGGAAGAGAGTATTGACTGTGTTCTGAACTTGACAAAAATTCTACTTTAGCATTGAATGTACTATTCTTCCAGACATGACAGGTGGTCTCCTGTTAACAATAAATAATCAATGCCATTTTTCTTCTACAAATCTGGTGCCTAATTTTATAATATAGCATCTCTTTACTGCCTAAAATGTCAGGCCTATTTAAGTAAGTGGGTGCTCGCAAATGACAGGAGCATTTGTGGGGGTGCGTTCCAAAGTCTTATGATGACCAGTTTCATGTTTCCCTCTGTAAATAACAGTGAACTCCATTTTCATGGCTAACAGTGCCTTGAGCTCATAAATATATTGACTGAGCTGAGATCAACTGGAGCAGAAATTCAGTAATATAAAGATGTAAGATTTGGGAAAAACTGAGGTAGCTAAATGAAATAAGTGGTAAAGGGGATCTCCTTTTAGATGTCTTTTTCTCTGGATTCTGTTTGCATTGGTACAAAGAACAGCATGTGGCTAATAAGCTCCATCATTTAAAACAGAGAGACCATGTTCTTCTTTAGCCCCTTATCAGACTGACACATGAAGTGGGCACAGCACGCACTGACAAGGAGCAAATTTCTAGATACTTGCAGGGCCCAAATTCTCCTTAGAGGGCAGTGAATACAAATCTAGCACTTTTGAGAATATTGCAGATGGCAAATTAGGCTGAGAAGAAATATGTGAAAGTACTATCCATTCTCTGGAAAGTGTTTCACTCTTTGACAAGGGGCTTAGGCAAAGGTTCACTGGAGCAGAGAAACCTGGAGCAGAGAAAACACAAAAACATGTATACTGAGACTTGCTCATTCTCTGGAATAGGTTTAGTTCCCTAAGCCCTGTTTATGCATTTTATTAATGAAGAATATTCATATACACCCATTCTATAAAAGATGGGATAGTTAGAATATGAGCCATATGAACATCTTCTGTCGATAACTTTTGGCACTGCTGGCCCAAGATGGCTCAGTGTCCCTGTATACTGAATGCTATAGGTGTAGCAGTCACCTACAAAACTCCCCTTGTAGTAGCTGCACAAGATACTTACGATCTTTACCAATTCTTGCTCTTGTATGAGACACCCATGTTTTTTGGACATACAGGTCCTGGAATCCAAATGAGTGCAAGTATCTTGTGCCTGTATGGGCAGAAAGACTGGCAATTATTTTATGGTAAAACAAAAAGAAAACTATAGAGAAGTGTTGTAAAAGTCTTTGGTCAGAGTTGGTGAACTTGTCTTTATTTTATTTGTTTTGAAGCCTCAGCTGGAATAAAACAGAGAAATATACTTGTTGCTTGTAAGCTGCATCCTAAGTAGATGTGAAGACAAAGGTAGAGAGCTGGTGGATGTAGGTAAGCAATGTTTATTAGGAAGACAAAATTCACTTTATTCATAAATAGGTCCATAAATTAGCATTGCTATATACTGTACTTTTTCATATACATCTCAGGTGATCTCAGGCAGCAATTTAAACAACAGAGGGCTTAACAGAAGAGGAAGTCAAAAGATGATGGTTAATTTCTCCTTGTATATCAACACAGAAGCATCTCTGTTCACACTTTTTTGAATATAAGGGGACACTGTAATGCACTGAAAAGAAAATTAAAACTTATTGGGTGTACAGTTTTTTCATAAAAAATTGTACTAATTTATGCCAATTTCTTAATACAAAACTATACCCTACTATTATATTTCTCTAAAAATAGGAAAAAAATACTTTTTAATGTACTAGCTGTTCTAGAAGTGCCACATATTTTAGCAATAGTTAATACGTCTTTGTTTTAATGAATACCTTTGTGTATCCTGTAAAATTTGCCTGCAAAATAACTGCATATCCAGCAAAGAATCCTGCATAGTTTTTTACTGTTCCAAAAAGGAAAATGGAAGACGAACCATCTGTGCTGAGGGACATCCAGGTGGAAAGCAACTCTTGCAAAGATTTCAGCAACATCCATTTAGAATCTACTTCATAGTGTCTGGGGATTTTCATGTGTTTACAGCTGGAAATAAATCTACTGGAAGGAATCTGGGCTTGCATATGTTTGAGCACAACACACCTCTTAAATTGTTAAGTTTTCCAAAGTCATCTACGCGTGATGCATCTGCTATAGAAAGTCTCAGTGACTCCTTAATGGCTGATTTAAATGGAATTAATTTTAAAATTGAGTTCATGCTGAAGGTGCACTGAGAGAGAGAAAAAGGAGCAAAGAGCAATAGCAGATGCTGGAAATCAAGCTAAGTGCCAGTATGGCTAAAGGAGCTGTAGGCTACTGATTACTTCTTTGTTTTGAAAATCTTATGACCACTATTAGGATACAAGAGTGCTTCCTATAATTTTAGGAGAATAAGAGATGTGGAAACAGAACTATTCTGTGAATCATAAATATAATTAAAGTATTTTTCAACCTATTTGAATCCCTAAATATGGGAAGTCTTTCAACACTGCCCTCGCTTGCTTTGTGTGGTCATTTAAAAACACCCCATGCTGAGACCCAAATAACTCGGTAAGGGAAATTTGATGAGACAAAGTGCTTACTGAGCCTTCAATAAGTGTAGTTAGTGACTAATAGTGTTGATTAAAGCTGATTCACTTTCCTTGGGCTGAAGCAGAAATGCCTTTAAAAGGCTGATTTCATCTCTAGGGAAACTACTGGAAGATTAAAAAATCTAAGGGACACATGGGCTTTGTGTTTTGTTGTGGAATAAGCAAAACCATTCGTGTCTAATATACTATGCTCCTCTGGACTAGAGAGATCTCATTTATAGCTATTGAAGGGTCCACCAGTACCAAATCCTTCCTTGAAACTAAGTATATATAATGGCTTTTGACAGACTTGTTTTTTTAGTTTTCAGTTGTAAGGATTGAACTCGTCATCTACATCCTGTCCAAATATTTATGCTAGTAAAAAGTGGAGCCTCACATCATCTAAGCTTCATACTGTAAGGGGCTTCTCATGAAGGTTGTTCTACCATCCTTCTTTTAATGTGAGTGTTGTTGCAGCTACCCAACACTCTTACTGATCAATAGTCAGGGGCTCTATGCACTTTCTTAGGATGTTTTCTTTCTGTTGTCAAACACAAATCTCAAATGATGTACTAACCAAGGAGAGATGTTTTCTGTCACAGTTCTGTTAGCCTTTCAGTATGTTTCTAGATGCAGGGATACTTTCATTTCTTTAGTTTCTGGCAAACTATTTTTTGGACCCCCTTGGCAATACACAAGAGACCTCTCCAAGTCCTGTGTTGAAACTGGTACATCATTTTGTTACTATCAATTTTCTTGGACTCTGGATCCCACTGAACACAGCCCTCTTTTTTGAAGCGTATTTCTAGTTGTGCAGAACCGTGTTGTACTTGCTCATGCTGGGAAAATGCCGCAGTACTCAGATGGGGTGCTCTAAAGAGCTGCCACACACAGCAGCATCAGCAGACAATGCTGCAGTGCCCAACTGCGAGAGACCTTATAGGGAAAGGCTGGCTGATTCAGACTCACAGGCTGATAAAGGAAGGATTTTCAAAGTTTTTCTATGCCTTGTGTGAGGAATGAATGTATGATAGCAGGTTGGGTCCAAGATATATACTTCTAAATCACAGTGAAATGTTGTACTGGAAATCCCTTAGGTAGCTTTCACTGAGCAATTATGTTGACATAGTGTAAATTAGTGTGTAGCTGTGTTATTTCTGAAAAGGCGCTGTGCTGAAACTTCCACTTGTTAATAGGGCTAATAACGACAGGAGCAGTGTATCAGTAGTGTGTGTTCCCAGTTCCAGAGGTAGCTTGGTCAGCAGCTGGAAAGGAGTAAAGCCAGGAAAGGTAACTACAGGGCAAGGAGTTTGGGAAACATTGGCCTCGAGGTTTTCTTACTAAGAAAAGCAATAGAAATAGACCAATTCCACACTATGAAAAATGTTACAGTGATCTCACTGAAGGAAGACCACATACTAGCTTGGATTTGATTTCTGTAGTTCATTCATAATCAGATAACAGCTGAGCAGTGAATGGGCGCAAATCATCCTTTGAATATACCATATAATTCTGCAGCAAATTACTAAGTATGTGTTAGCCTGCATTTAACCTATGTACACATGCAAGTTCACATCATATGACAAACTCTTCTTTTTTTTTTTCTTCCCCCCACCACCCCATATCTTCTATATAAAAATACCTTGGAATAGTCTGGACAAATGCCAGATACTTTTAATTTAACCGTACATTAGATCTACCCATCAGCTGAGCCCTTGGTTTGTATTACTGTGGAAGGAAGAGACATGAGATGGACTTCCAAGCACTTGTTTAATCTAAAATATCAGTGCTAAGATCTAACGTGTATCTATGGATATTAGGGGAGCTCTCATTTCTTTCTGATGCATGTATCAGAATCAGAATATGTATCAGGATGTCTTTATTGTTCTGATATTTTAAAACAAAATCAAGAAAAACAAAACCAAAACCAGAACCAACCAAACAAAAAACTCTCAAAAATAACCAAACAAAAAATCCCCAAAACCACAAAAAACCCCAAAAACCAAAACACCCCAAGAAACCCCCAGTAAACAACCCCGCCCCCCCCCAAAAAAGACTAAAATTGTTGTAGTGTGCTATGGCTGATTTCCCGGCCAGCAATACCATAGCAGGTGCACTGGTTTAATACTCACGCAGCCCATGAGCCCTGTGAGTGCCCAGAAGGCTGTGCAAGGTATACAGATCACCCCCCCCATAACTGGCCACTGCCATCTCCTCCCTTTCCCCCTGTATTTGGTTTCTCCCTCTGGAAAGTTCTGTATCCCTTGGTCCCCCGTTGGCCCCCGGTATTCCTCTCCTCCCATGGTACTTCCCATTGGTTCTGTACCCCTTGCCCGTGAGAATTCAAACCCCGCGTCTCTGCCTCATTGGTTATCTTGTATTCTCCCCTCCCACTGTGAAAGGATAAAGTGTCTGTGTAATGGTCTCCCTCGGGCTTCCGCGCAGGACTTCCAAGTTGAATTAAACCCACTCCTGCTCTCCCACGCAGAAGTTCCCTCTGCCTTGTTCTTACCTCCTCAGCATGCCTTGACCATTGGTGGGTTAGGCGAGTCCAGGCTGGAACCTCGCCAACCTTCCCGTGCGCCTGCAAGTAGCCTCTGTTTGCCTCTCTCGTGTGGGTGGGTGCCTGGCACTAGTGGTCCTCCAGCTAGCCGAACAATATAGTGCCGCGGCACGTGGCGCCCGAACCCATGACCCTGAGATTAAGACTCTCATGCTTTACTGACTGAGCTAGCCGAACAATATAGTGCCGCGGCATAAAATGGTAGAAAAAAAGAAAATGCTTTTGGTAGAAGAACTGTGTTATGAAAATATTTCAAACTCAGGCACCTGAATGTCCTACAGAACGCTTTAGAAAAGAGAAAAGGAAACCAAAACAGGAAAACAGGAAAAGAGGAACTTTAGTTATTAACTAATAGAAACATCTAGGGTCTAATCCTGTGCCTGTTGAAACAGTCAGTTGTGCTGGTATTGCATAGGTAAGGGCTGTAGAGGTTTTTTCATGACTGACTAGGGTGCAGTAATTAGGTATCTTCTTGGTGACACAGCACCAGCAATGCACTGCTCACCACCATTTGATTATGACAAAGCCTTTGCATCAACAAACTCAGTAATTTTTATGGGATGCAGCATGTGGTTGTCTGGTTTCTCTTAGTGCATAGGACAAAGTTCTTTTTAAATGTACAGCAACACCAAGTAGTGAAAGGAATATTGCCATCTCATGCCATGTAGCTTTGGAAAACATAACATGTTCTGTGAAGAGGGAAAATGCAGTTCAAGGCCTTACTTGTTGGGAAAAGTCACAGTACATACTTTGAACAGAAAGCAAGGTATGGTCTGTTAAGATTACATTAAAAGGCTCACAATCTTTCCATTGTCACAAAAATTGACAAAGCTTGCTTGTTGATTTATTATTTGTGTACAGAGTGCTGCTTCTTCAAGGAGATCATAAATAGAGTTTCTGGCCCAATCAGCTTCTCTAGGTTCCTGAGGAAGTGATAAACACAACAGAATTCAGGAAAATTAAGGTATGAGGTGGAAAAGGAAAGCTGAGCTGTGTTTATGCACGCTGCCTTGTGTAAAACAGCAACACAGAGATAAGAGCCAAGTAGTAGAAAACTATCTGTATAAACCCCCTTGTAATGGAAGCTTGGGGTTCCGTCAAAACTCTCTTTCCAGGGTAAATGATTCAGATTCTCAGTTGCATTGATGTCAGAGGTTAATCCTTTCTTGTAGAATTCTTCCACTTACACTTATTTAGAGAGTATGATCACTACGTATTGAAAAAGAAACTTTTTCTGAAAGGGCTGCACACCTTTCAGGAGTGGGTGTTATAAAGCAGGACCTTTGTTTTTAGTCTTGGCCGAAGTAATAGAAACAGACAAGGCAATTTTCACCTTTAAAGAGGAACAGTTTCTAAGAGAGGGAACCAAGGGAACCTTGACATGCCACTCAGAGAAGGGAACTATTTTTCCCAGTGCATAAACTAGTCTTGCAGTTCTGCAAAGAGCAGTCACTTTTCAGGAGAATACTTGACTAACTTTAGTGCTTATCATGCTATTCTTTTAGCTCAGTGAAGGGTTTAAGAGATTTTCTGGACATCTTAATAAGACTCAGTTCAATGATGTAAAACATTTGCTGAAAGGTACATCAATTCCAGTCCACTTCAGTAGAAGCAAAACTAGATATAGGCTGAGGACTTAGCATAAGGAAAGCAACAGGTCAAAAGCGTAAAAGGGGAGAATATATTTACATGGGCATATGAAATGTGTGTTTTATACTGTCATTTTATACTTTCTTATATATGGAGTTCTGATAAAGAGTGGGGTATCTGGGGGCATGCTTCAGGCCAAGTTCAGACACAGAAAGCCGCTCTTGCACCCAGGCACTTACTCTCTCATTAGTTTCATTTTTGTTCCTGACATGTCTGACAAAACATACAACTATCAAATGTAAAAGTATATTAGCCTGCTGTTCACTTTCTCTCTCCTATGTGCTGAAGTTCAGTGCTAATGCTTTATTCTTTTCTCAGATTAAAAAGCTACAAGTGTGGTATGACAACAGACATATTCCTAAAATTCTTTTCCTGATTAAGCACTGCTGTTCTTACTTTCATACAGTTCAGTGAACAACTGGAGAAAGGACAAGAACTGAGCAATTGTACTTAGGAAAAGGATGCCTGGGAAGCTATGTTTTTGTTAAAACACTGGAAGAGTCTGTGGAAAGATTTGAGAATTCCAGTTCAGCCAGGAAAAACATTTTTTTATATGTGTCCTTCATGCCATGAGTATAGCTTGTCAATCACTCTCAGTTGGATGATGGTGATGGGGATGATTATTTTTCCTCAAAGCCAGGTCCTTATTTGATCTTTGTTACAAAGAGCTCTCCTGTAATTGTTAAACAGAGAAGACAGGACTTGATCCTCTGAAAGATGAGGTGCCAGAGAAAGCCCTCTGTGGGGGAGAAAACACCAACAGCTTTCAGGAAACAGAAGTCTCTGACCCAGCCAGACTTTTTCTGGAGGAAAAGGCCTCTTCTAGAGTGTTTTGGAGAGATCTGTGTCCTCTACGTGCCAGAACATGGAATTGCAAAGCTAACGTTTGATCCCTTGTTTTTCAGTTTTTCAGAGACTGAGAAAGCTTTGGTTAGAGTTTGGAAAATACTTTGGCTTTGTTTCTGTTACATTAGGCACAATGTACCCCAGACCTGTGATGGCTGGTGAAAAATGCTTAATACAGAAAGATGATGGGGGATATTAAGGGTATCTCTTTTCTTTCTCCTGTGTATGTAAACTACTAGGACACTTAAATCTTTGCAGTTATGTTACTGCAACACTACGAAAGAAGAAACAGCTTTCCCCGGAAATACTAGTAACTCTGACGTGGGTAAAAATTTGAAATTGAAAGTTGGAAGTATCCCTATAAAACAGTCAAAACTTCAGCAGATGAGGAAAGTTTAAGGCAAAAAGCTGAAACTACTGTCAAAGCAGCAATCACAATTGGGTGGTATCTGACTATACAGTGATTTCCTCTCTGGCACCAAAACAGGAGAAAGTTTACCAGTCACTTCAATGTGAATGACATTGGCTCCTAGGTGTGATCACTGCACCCTGTACTTGTCACTGATCTCTGCAGTTCACCTCAGCTGATCTGCTGCTGCATTTTGTGCTTGACTGACATTTTGCATATGAACCTTGGTTTTATGGAATAGATAGCTTTTTTTGCAAGATCTCTTTTGCAAACATGATTGTAGCCTGCTCTGTTGATTAAAGTTTATCTCTAGACAGTGGTGAAATATCGATAGTTGTTGTGGGGTTTTTGTTTTTTTAAATTGACAGTGGAATTTTGAAACTCCTTCCACTTCATTTCATTTGGATCTGTATATGTGCACCAAACCTCTTGTATTTTATGATTAAATGGTGAGTCTAGTTATTCCTGTTTAAAAGAAATTAATTTGGGGGTCATGTTGAAATTTGCTTTTCAAATCTTCTGGAGATCATGTATGCCACTGGTTCCCTTACTTAACTGTGGGCATGATTTCAGGGGGAAAGCATCTGCAGGGACAGTCTGCATATATATATATATCTGGATGGACATTTGTCTCATGTTTTTAATTACAGCTGCAGAAGACCTAAGTGCGCTAAGTTTTAGTTACATGTCATTCCAGATAAAAATAACCACCTAGAGATGTGGTATTATCAAGCAACTTAAATAAAGAGTCAATCCATTAGGGTCAATGATTATGTTCAATAATAAAAATTTCAGTGTCCTATCAATTACTCGCCAAGGTCTCAACAACATAATATGTAAAGCTCTTTCTGCTTCCTTGCAGCATGTCATACATGTGTATGTATTTAAATGAATCATCCAAGTACTGTATTCTGAGTTAATATATGTAAATAGTGTCATTTGAATGCATATTTAATGACAAAATATGAGATTGTTTCTCAAAATCAGCCTATTGCACTGATTTTTATTGCAATGACTAATAGATAAGTAATCCATTTAATAGGATGCATAACACTAATGAAAGTACTGTGAAAGTGTTTTCCCCCTCCGTTGATAAGGCATCTCACACAACTGAGTCTGTTTCCTAGGTGTTATATTCATGCAGTTTGCAAACGTGGCATACAAGTGTTTTGAATTAAATTTATGTAAATTTGATATAACTGCCCATTGTTGCAGCCTTTAGGAGACCTCATGGTAACTAACTATTACCAGTAAAAAGGAGCAATGATGACTTTTTGAAAATGATGCTTAGTGTGTGCTGTTAAAGCTGTCATGAAAATTCAAAGTGAAATTTCAAAGTTCTGTACTTTGAAACACACTAGAACTCTCACTGGTGTTAAACCATCATTTTTAAAAAGCTTTGATCTTACGGGAAAAATCTTAAAAAAATTGGCTGTTTCAAAGTTAAATCTATTCCTAATCCTGTACTCATATATATATAACAGAAGACTAGAGATAAGATCAAACTAAATAAACTGAAAAGAGTTTCTATATGTGTAGACTGCATATATACATCTTTTGTTTTGACTTAATTTCTGAAGAAAAAATTGCAGGGAAAAGCTGTTGCAAATTCCACCCAAGTCAAAGGACCTGTGCAGAAAACAAGCTGCTTAAGTAAGTTCTGTGATTTAAAGGAAGAAAGATAGGACAAACAAAAAAAAATTTACTACTCTAGCCAGATATTTTTCTCAGTTTTATCTGAAAAACTTTTTTTTACTTCATGTGAAAATAAAAAATTGAAAGTGAATTCGCTAGGACATTAACAACTACCTAATATCCATATTAGGAGCAAGATGACAATTATAAACTTCTTTGGGTGGCCCTGAATATATGCCTTATATTACCTCAAGTGGCGAAACTGTACCCTCTTTTTAATTTATGTGTAACTTGACAGCATGTGTAGAGCTCTTCTGGTGATCATGCTGTGCAGAGCCATATGAAGATTGGTGTCCCTTCTCAGGGAAGCACATGGAGAGGACAAGGGAAGGTAATAAGTCATGCACATTACTTAGAAAGAGCAGGTCTGCTGATAAAGAGAAGTTTTGCGGGGAAAAACATTAACTAGACTTCAACAATTTCAGTATCTTCTGTGAGCACACAAATAATGCTATAGAGACATAGTCACATATGTTCACGTGCATGTGTTTAGCCATTGAGTACACATGTACAAAATGAAGCACAGTTACTTGTGCTGCTTTAATAATGTTTTCATGTGGGAGAAGTTATAACTATTCTACCTCTGATATAAAGTAGTCGGTGAAATGCACCTTGTGTCATCAGATTCTAAAACACAAACTTTCATATTTTGTGAGATGTAAAGCAAATATCTGTGCAATTTAGACATTTTAAAATGCCAGCTGCTGACTGGAAGCTTTAAATTTTCATGTAGTGTTACTATAAACAAAATACAATATTAAGTAACAGATATATTCTGCACTGATTTATATTCTTTGTAGCCTTGTTGCAGTTAATATGCCCAATTCATTTCTGGTTCATTCATTCCAATAGAGCTAGAATGCTGGTGTCAGTATAGCGACACTAGGGATGAACTAAATCCAGAAAGATTAGACTAAATGGGTAAGATTACTGAAATAAATACTCACTTGTGCATTACATCATAATTTTAAAAAGTCAAATCAAGACTTGATTCTGCAGTTGTTCTCCTTACAAGAACAACCAAACATGTCTATCAGGTGAGTGAGGGCAGCTGTTGGACCTTGACCTTAGGAAAAATAATAGGTTTGTGTTGTGCCCCAGATTCAGCAATGTTATAGCAGGGTATACTTGACAGTACTTTTTTCACAGAAGTGAAAAAAAATTACATGGTCCTACTGGCTCTAACAGGACTAAGATTTGACTCTGAAGACACTCATAAATAATAACATTTGTATGGGTGTTGCATGTGCCTATCTTCAGAATACTTGCCAAAAATAAATGAAGACAAATTGTTACTGGCAATTTAAAGGAGAGAGGATGCCATTCTAGATCTACGTGCCACATTATGTGGGCTTCATAAGTTTGTGTTTAGAATCATAGAATGGCTTGGCTCGGAACTGACTACTGAATGACATCTAGTACAACTCTCCTGCAATAAACGGGCAAGTTCAACTAAAACAGGCTGCTCAGGGCTCTGTCCACCTTGTCCTTGGATGTTCCCAGGGATGAAGCAGCTGTCATCTCTCTGGGCAACCTGTGCCAGTGTTTTAACACCCTCATTGTAAAAATTTTCTTTCCTATATCTAGTTGAATCTACCCTCCTTTAGTATAAAAGCATTGACCCTTATCCTGATGCAACAGGCCCTGCTAGAAAGATTTATCCCCATCTTACTTATAAGCTCCCTTTAGGCACTGGAAAATGCTCTAAGGTCTTCCTGGAGCCTTCTCTTCCCCAGACTGAACAAACTCAACACTCTCATCATGTCTTCACAGGAGAGGTACTCCAGCCTTTGGATGATCTTTGTGAACCCTTTCCACTGAGGAGTTTAGAGTGTTTAGATTTGGAGCCTGTTACTAGCTTTACAATCCAGTTTGTTCTCTTTGTTTTCTTACAGCTAGATATTAAACAAACCATTGACACAGTATACAATTCAGCACGTTGCAGTAATTCCAAAACAGGAAAATCCTTTCTTGTAGTGTGACAACTTACCTCATTTTGGTGTCTGGCTGCAAATGAAACCAACCAGATGGTCCTCACTGATCTGTATTGTGTGTGAGACATCTCAGTGCTTTTATGTCAGGGCACAAATTTGTTTCATCTAACATCGGAGAAAAGCAGCTCTTTTGTGTGTTTATTTGATGTTTGTGGTTCAGATGGCTGGCAGCATGCACAGTCCAAGAATGGCAGTGCTCCAGATTTAATATGATTCTGGGGATGACTAGTAGAGGGAGTTGAAATGAACTGAGAAGGAAACATGAAAGTTGTGTTGTGATATTTTGTTAAAATGTTATTTTCATACAGAGCCTTGCCAGAGTTAGGAAAGAAAACAAATGATCTGTCAACTGTTTTGTCAAGATCCCAGGGTAGGGAAAGACTGCAAAGTGGAAAATGCTGTATACCTTGTGTTCTCCAGCATGGCCATTCCTGGCCAAAACAGAATGGACTTGAAAGACTTTCAATGCAGTGTTTAGCAGCTTTGCTTTGTCAAACAATTTACACATTAAGACCTCTAAAACATCCATATAGTTCAAGTAACTTTTAATTTAGGCACGTAAGACACATTGTCAACAGAATTAAGCTTATATTTTAGGAGGAAATAAGCAAAGAAATAATAAATAATTAAGATTAATATAACTTTTTAACCTCAGGTTTTCAGGTTTACAAGAGAGGTTGGTTGTCGTTATCTTACAAATGAGGAAACTGAGTTATCAGAAAGTATTGTTCTTCCCAACAGCCTATTTGAAATAGAACATAAGTCATTAAATTCATATGACTTGGTTTAACTATATCACCTATATTAAGATCAGAGAACAGAGTTTTCCTTCTGTAGTTAGCAATAGATATTTAAAAAATAATGTTTCTTTATTTGACTTGGAACACTCTAACAGCTTCATCACAAACTCAACTAATTCTAACAAAGTCAGCTACTGGTCAGAACATCTATCATAGAATATCATGAGCTGGAAGGGAACCACAAGGACCATCCAACTCCAGGTCTTGCACAGGAACACCCCAAGAACCACAAGAAGTCATAACTGTAACTGTTTGCATTATTAATCTATAATAATTGTAAATTCTGTCAGTAAAAAATTACATGCAGTTCACTGAATCACACAAACTTCCTGTGGTAGATCTTTTCACAGTGAGATGAACTGGCTTATCTTGGTAGACAAGAGGAAAACAGAAAAATTTGGCTTTAAAACTGATTTTTGAAACCAATAGATGTTTTCCCTACTACTCATTTCCTATCTGGAGTATGATTAACTGATTGCAGATAGCATTTGAGAAAGTGTGTTAATGAAACTCGTACTCATGGTCTCTCAAAGAAAAACAGAAAGCAGAAAGGCTTTGTGTGGGCCAGGCTGGGGTAATAAAGGCGAGATGAGCCTGAGCAGAACAGAAAATTCGTGACAGCTCTCATGTCATGAACTTTCTTCCCCACTCTTGTTTAAATGAAGAAATGAAACAAATTCCTATGTCTTCATTAGGAATCCAACTGATGTATTTTTCTTGCCAAGATGATGCCTTTTTTAGTGCATCTTTGTTGCAAAATTGTGCCTAGATTTCTGCCTTTTATGTTCAAAGTAGACTATTGTCCTGTTGGCCAGCTGTTCCTTTAGTAAGTAAATATTCTAGAAAGAATTGATAGGAAACAACTTCTGATTTTTTCAATATTTTCTCACACAAACTGAGTTTCTGCTTTTCTGCTGCATTCTTCACAAATATCAGTTAATGTCTGCACATTTAATCACTTATCTGTGTAATTTATGTATGCAAGTGGAATTTGCTACTTAATTCCCTGTTTATTGCAGAGATACTTGAGAAGATTCAAGGCAAATGGCTTAATGCAAGTTCAGCATAGAGTCCTTCCAATTCTGATCTGGATCCTCACGAAGAAGAAAGTAAGGATACCTTTACTCCTTTCTTAGTAGTCAATCAAAATGACAGATTTTTCATGTGTTTGCTGGCATACAAAGTTCACAGTTGTCAGGTAACAGTCAGCGAATTATCAAGCCTAAGAAGGCAGAAAATGAGGATGGATGCCATTTTTTTAACAATGCAAATTCTTTTTGCCTTGCCTTGAGTCACCTTCAGCTATCTAGCCAGTATGATCCTGAGACACAAACTGAGGCTGTGCCTCATGCTGTACTACATCAGCTGGAAATGGAGTAGTAGTGTGGTTTTACTTCAATGCATCAGCAAGAGTAAAAACCCTGCCAGGATTCTGTTATAAATGTCAGGGTAATAAGGGAGTTTCAGGAAATTATCTCTTTTCAGTGCCTGGAGACTTTAGGAGCATTACTGTGTTTTAGGGTAAATGCCAATGTTAGGAATATGCCCCACAGTCCATAGAGAGGAAGAAGCTCCTGAACTATGAACTATGCAAGACTAGAGTCTGTGCAAGGATGTTTCTGAAGAATGGTACTTTTCTTTTTGCATTCCACAATTGGAAGGTGAGAAAAATCTCAATGATTTTAATTGCTAGGGGAAATGCTTTAAATAACACATAAAAGTTTAGATCCTTTAATAAAGGGTAAAAATGAAGTTATGAGAATGACTTGCAGAGGAGTAGAACACATTTTTACAGGAGAGATGGAGAGATTTTCACCTAATAAAAGAAATCCCTTTTTAGTTTTCACACTCCCTGAGCTTTCTCCAAATTTGCATTGGCATTTCTTTCACAGGCACTAATGTGCCGGTTGAGAGAATATTCTTGGTAATGAATGACATTGAACTGATGACAAAGCAGAAAGTGAGTACAGAAAGGGAGGAAAATAAAAAGGCTAGCACCGTTGTTAAGATGAAACACCTGCTGTGAGTGCCATGAAAGGCTGCTGGGGAGCAGGCAGCTTCTGAACAAATAATTTCTGAGGAAAGATAAAAAGGCCACCTTTCCTTCCTCTCCTCAGTCTCTTTCTTATGGATTACTGTTTTCATGTCTATGTTTTTTGGCACATTATTAACAGCTCATAATACAGAGGTTGCACATAAATGGGTTTTGTTTTAGATTGATACCTAAGATTTCTTATTTTTTGTGTCTCACTGGTTTTCAAGCTAACTTCTTTCTGAACACATCATGTAAAATTCCAGCAAGCCGTTTTGTAAATCTCTTAAGATGTGTTAAGAGTCTAACCACAGTTTCAAGTGATCACTCCAAAGGTCATTGCTACACTGTCTCACTAGTATCTCAAAACATCTTTTCCTAGAAAGACAAAAATGGCATTTCTGAAGCTTGTCTTTAGCAATCTATTGTATCTCATCTTATAATTTACAAGTAATGGGATTCTTTCCTTTCCAAATGCAAAGAAATTTTGACAAAAGACATCCTCTGAAACCTGTTCCTGTGAAACTTATCCTTGGCTGGCACTGTAAACCCAGATACTACTGGCATGGCCTTTACTAAGTGGGTGTGATGATACCAGTCTAACACATGGGCCTATGGAGAACAACCACATAACTCAATATTGAGTATTTCAGGCACAGAGTTCCACCAAGGAGGGTTTGGACTGCAGTCTGCTCAGAGAAACACTGGCAAAGATCAAGGAGACATGCAATCTCTGGTACTCTGGTTATCAGCAGAGTTATTTGGCTTCTGGTATAATGTAAAGCATGTTTTGGCTCTTATCAGTGATAACTAGTATTTTGCTCACAAATTAAAGAGTAAGAAGGAACATTTTGACTGTTCTGTTGTTATTTGAAGATCATGCCCATGGAACTTTGCCTAAGGGCCACTGGAAGTTTACTGGACTGACTTCACATTGCTCTGAGCTCAGAACACTCTACCTAGGAGTGCTGCTCTCCCTTCAGTAAGTTCACCAGCCAGACTGAATTGCTTTTTAGTCATAACCAGGGCAACAGTCAATATCAGCTAGGCAGAATATTTGGTAACTTTTGGACTTGATTTCTTTTCCCCAGTATATTTAAGTACTGTGGGAAATATTTTATTAAAATAATGATATGTAGAATTATATTTTCAAAAGAACTGAAAGAGAATCATTCCCAGACCACTATGACTGTTCCACAGAGCTAACAATAAGAAATGCTGCTTTAATGTGGTATCAAAGGCCCTATACTTGTTGGATTTGTGTTTTCTGTTTTCTGAGTGGCTTCATTTAGAGCCATATGACAAAGACACTACAGTATATGTTTATTACCTTAAGACCATAAAAATGACCAGTGACTACTGGATTAGTGGGCAAGGGAAGAGCTCTGGCTGTCTGGACTTCTGTGAGACCTTTGACATGGTCCTTCATAACATCCTTCTCTTAAAATTAGGGAGATATGTATTCGATGGATGGTGGATGAGAAATTGCATGGTTGCATCCAAACTGTGTTGGTCAACAGATCAATATTAGGATGGAGATCTGTAACAACAGGTGGTCTCCCTCAGGGGTCTGTATTGGGGCCAGTGCTGTTTAATATCTTCTTCAGTTACACAGACTGTGAGATTGACTGCACCACCAGAAAACTTGCAGACAAAACCAAGCTGAGGGGTGTGGTGGACATGTCTAAGGAACAGGATGTCATCCAAAGAGACCCGGACAAGCACTGGTCCCATGAGGTTCAACAATGCCAAGTGCAAGATCCTGTACCTGCATCAGGTGTCAATTGATGCTGAGAGACGAATGGACTGAGAGAAGATGTGTGGAGAAGGACTTACTGGTGGGTTAAACACTGAACATGAAATGACAATGTTCGTTTGCACAACCGTATCCTGGGCTGCATCAAAAGAACAGTGACTAGCTTGTCGAGGGAGGGGATTTTGCCCTTCTCCTCTGCTCTGGTGAGACCCCACCTGCAGTGCTGCATCCAGCTCTGGGATCCTCTCAGTACAAGAAAGACGTGGACATGTTGGAGTCCAGATAAGGGCCACGAAGATGATTCGAGGGCTGAAACACTTCTTCTCTGGAGACAGGCTGAGACAGCCGGGTTTGTTTAGCCTGGACAAGAGAAGGCTCCAGGGAGACCTTATTGTGGCTGTTCAGTAGCTAGAGGAGTCTTATAAGAAAGATGGGGACAGACTTTTCTCTACAGCCTATTGCAATAGCACAATGAGTAATGGTTTTAATCTAAAGGAGGCTAGATTTAAACTACATATACGGAAGATAGAGATATTTTACAATAAAGGTGGTGAAATATTGACACAGGTTTCCCAGAGATGTGGTAGATGCCCCATCCCTGGAAACATTCAGGGCTCTGAGCAACCTGTTCTAGTTGAAGATGTACCTGATCATTGAAGGGGGGTTGGACTAGGTGACCTTTAGAGGTTCCTTGCAACCCAAAGCATTCTATGATTCTATGACTCGATGAAATACCTCTCACATGAGTAGATCTGGTGATTTAAATAGATCTATTCCATTAAAAGATATGCATTAATGGCATAAGCAATGGCTTACAGTGCTGAACTATTGTAAATTTTTCAATAAAGAGAATCTGTATTTTGTTTCAAGAATTCTTTTAGAATTAAAAGTCCTACACAACATTCTTGACAGAATTTTGTAAAAAAGTGGGTTCACATTCATTGCAGATGTAATTCCAGCAAAGTTGTTCTATGGATTAATTTATTCTAAAACTATTTTCAGCATATTCAGAGTTGACCTATTTTGACCAGATAATTTCAGAGTTATCATTATTTAATTCCTCTTGTTCTTAGCTCCTGAGTCAGAAAAGATTTGTATCCTTGTATCTTGCTTATTTGCAACAGATAAGTAAGATGGTTTCTCTGTGCTTTCTTGTCCACCACAATTCACTGAATATTTCATTTTATGAAAATTTTTGGTTTTCACTTGCATCAACTTTGCTATTTTAACCTGCCACCTGAGGTCATTTCAATTACATCTGACAAATGAGTTACAGTAACGAAATGAATTGCATTCTTTTCATAAGTAAATGCAATGCAAATTTTGAGTATTATACCCAGTTTTCTGGAAATAAATTGGACAGATCTCTCTTTTCTTGAAATACTTATTGCAGGAAAGATATAAATTTTTATATACAAACTAAACAGAAAATTGCAGTTGAAGAGCACCTTTCTTCCACGCAGCACTGAGTTTTAGTAGTGACTATGCATGTTTCCAGCAGCCCAAAAAGAAAAAAACAAAACAAATCTTTCAAAGAACACTTAATGATCTAACAAGAAGAAAAATCTCGATTTGGATTAGATACAAACAACCACCCACTTGCAGAAAGAAGAATTCATTTATCCTTAATAAAATCCTCTTGTGTTCATGACAGTTACCTAGAATAATTTTTCTTTCCTCTATTTAGATCTGTGTAAAAAAGTTTTGTCATCCCACGTTTAGGCCTTGGCAAGTTGGGAATATGAGTGTGGTACTTGAGTTTGTTATTTAATGCTTGTACTAAGTTTCACCGATGAAGACAAACAAAATTAAACTCATTTCTAAGAGAAAAATAAATCTTGCACACTCCAAAATAATTTCACTAGCCAATACCTTCCTCAGCCTCCAAAGCCACAGATATTGTTTTCTCTGCTTTATCCGTGTAGGAAGATTGGAGGAAGAAGCTATCTGTGGAATTGTACAAATTTCTTTTATTACCATGATGACCATCCAGAGAAATATGTGCAATATTTCACTCAGTGCAGTATTTAGAAATGTAGCATTTTAAAACTTTATCTTTTGCAATACACTTATTAAAAAATATTTTATCTAATAGATTAGTAATTGCAATCAAAGTCAATAAGAGGCAAAGTTCATCAGGAGAGCTGGACCTAGACTTTAGGGTTTTTCAGTCCTGGGAAATCAATCACCGAATCATTGTTTTTAACACTGTTAGATTCCACATAAGTGTATGGTTTTGCATCAGCCTCTGGCATATTGGTACTTAAAACATTTATCATGATCCTAAATAGTAAAAAGGTTCCTGAAATGAATCTGCTAACAAATAGGATTGTACAATCAGACTAAGTACTGTAAAGCAAATTTTCATCTGCTTTTATGTAATCAAGATAACAGCTCTTCTCTAGTCTCAGATAGGGTGCTAAAATTCACATAATTCATTTAACTGAAAAAACACTCTGCCTTTTGTTTTTTCCTCTGGGATCTCAGTGTAAGTGGTTTCCTCACCAGCATAGTGTGTGCCTCTTCAACAGGACCACTGTAACCTTGCTCAAAGCAAACTTGAAAGGTTGCTATAACATGAAGTTTTATCATGTCATAAATGATCTATGACAACAGGAAAATGATCCTTAATATCAGAATGACTCAGAAGCCTGTCTCACTTAATTGACTACAGAATAAGAAGCAACCTCCTGACATGGGTGTCTGTGTGTGAATAGCCTCCCTAAGTGTCCAAGGTACTTTTGTAAAACAGAACTGAATATGTAAACACTCCCACATTGTTAGTATTGATAAATTACTTGGAATATTTAGTCTGAGGAACTTCAGAATTTTAATGTTAAGAGGTAGAAAATCAAAGATGTCACCTTTTAATAACCAAATTCACCAATCAAAACCTGAATATAATTTCAGGTGTAGGTGTATATTGCCACAGTTCCAGTGAAAGCTTGTTTCGAAGTGTCAGTTTAGATCTGTACTTTCCCTCTACAGGCCAGTTCTTGGCCTATAAAGCAGCAAGTAGCTAAAAAAATTGAGCATTATAGTTCTCTATAATTTCATTATTATGAAACTTTTCAAATATTGGAAGGATAAAATATCACATGTATGGGACTTAATTTCAATAGAAAACATAATAGAAAGTTTGTGAAATGATTTGTGAGCGCTTTTGTTAAAACTGAACTTCCTAAGAATATCTTGCTTTATCACCCTCATTCTCAACTATGGATAATGTTGCTGAAAGAATTAATTTTCCTAATATATACTTGTTCACCCAGGTAATTGCTAAAATATTGGTTTTGCATTTACATTTGTGTTTCCTAGCAGGACGGCAACTGTAAAACATTTTCCTTCGTACCAACTATTACAAATTAAATTTAGAACTAAGGAAAATACCCACTTCAGGAAATTAAAGTTTAAAGCTTATGTTTATTTTTCAGTAGCACACAATGTTCTTCTTAAAAATACTGAATAAAAAGCTACTATTTAATTAGAATAGCATATGAGCTTCTAATTTCCAGTTGAACAACTTTGTCTTTCACACTTTGGGTTGTATCAAATGATCACAATTTACTTATGCCACTGTTTGAGCCCATCTTGCCAAGGCCTGTGACAACATTTTGCTCTTTAGAGCTTTTAATGTTCAGCTTACAGTTCCTGGCTGACATCCAAGACCATAAAGTGACAGTTGTTTTCCAAGTTATAAATACAGCTTTGAATCCATTAATGACTCCTCTGCTGTTTCTTCTGTGACTCCAACTGTTGTATCACAGAAGGAACCAGGCAGAGTTCCTTTGCTCCTCAAGAATGTAATACGCCACGGCTCATTTGAAGTAGCATCTCCACAAACTAAACCTTTATAGCAGGAACTAAGTGTAGCACCCACGAGTGGCATCTGGCAGCTTGTGATACACAGCAAATAAGGTTGGAGATTGTTATTCCCCAGAGCATTTTATGCAAAGGAGCTTAGACTATGCAAGAATGACTTAAAGTACCACAGGTTTCATGCTGGAGAAGCCTGGCTTTAAATACTGTATATCTGCAGCCAAGTTAAAATGCATAATATTCTTTTAATCTCTTTCTCTTGATAAAACAAGAAGAAATCAGCAACGAAAATAGATTTTACGTGTGGTTAAATAGTACACAGTACTGCTGGAAACCCTGCAAAGGTGGAAGGAGACCTAGTCTCCGGAGACCAGTAATGCTGCATTTCTGTAAGCCTCTTGCTCAGCTCTCTGAGTTGGTGAGAAACCAGTCCATCTTCTATTTTATTTAAGTAGAACAAATAGAATTAGATAGAAAAGCCGTCAGTGACATGTGGAGCTGGATGACTATGAGTAAACAGAGAAAAGAAATTCAGAACTATAAAATGAGTCAAAGAATAATGGAATTACCTTTCAAACTTAAATTAACCCTAATAGAAAATTTTTGTTACCCAAGTTTGTCTAAAACATTTCCTTTTCTGAAGGACATTGATGGAAATTCCATGGTGAAGCCTCTTAAAACCAGGCTAAATAAGGCAGGCAAAGATCCATTGTAGATAATAGTTCTGTTTTGAGAAAGGAAATTCAATAAAATATGATTATTTTCTACTTTGGTAAGTGAAATAAAATGGCAAGTATTGCTTAGTGCGAATATATTAGTTATTGTCCAAGTTGTCATTCTCAAACTGAGAGTTAGAAATAATATTTTCCTTCCTTTGTAGTGGGCAAGTGAAAACAGTAACCATCCCAGAAAATTTATATTGATAGCCCCTGCAAGTAAAAATAACCCAGACAGAATTAGTACTTGCTCTTAACTTTTTGACATTAGTAATTTTAAGTCCTAAAATTGAGTTAACGTGGGACTGTCTATCTGCCTTTTCTTCCCTGCTGCAAAGGGGTATTTGGGTCTGGCTGGAACAGAGTTAATTTTCATTGTAGGAGACCATATGTGTCTGTGTTTTAGATTTATGACTAAACCAGTATTGATAACAACACAATGTTTTGACTGTTACAGAGCAGTGCTTACACAGCATCAACACCTTCTCTGTTTCTCACTCTGTGCCCCACAAGTTGAAAGATAGTGGGCAAGGTATTGTGAGGGAGCACAGCTGGGCCAGGTGACCCCAAGTAACCAAAGGGATATTCCAGACCATATAATGTCATGCTCTGCAATAAAAACTGAGGGTGTGGTTTTAACCAAGTAGTCTTTGCTCAGAGCCTAGCTGGGCATCAGACTGTTTGTGGGAGGTGCTGAGTGATTGCTTTGGCAGGACTTGTGGTTTTTTTTTTCCTCTTTCCTTCACTTGTTAAACTGCCTTTAACTGGACCCACAAGTTTTTCTCACTTTTGGTCTTCATATTCGGTTCCCTATCCCACAGTAAGGAGGGGCGTAAGCGGGTGTCTGGGTGGGTGCTTAGACACTCACTGGGGTCAACCCACTACAAAAGAAGTGAACTTAGCAATAAACAGTTTGGAGTAACAAATTTGGGTCTTTCAGTGATGCAATAAAACTCAACAAGAGATGGAAAAAGGAATAAATATGAACTCTGAAGGAGAAGAACAAATAATTTATTCTTGTGATAGAGCAACCATTATGCTGAAAGACTAGTGGAGGAGATTGGAGGACACAGGAAAAATGATTACTGGCTCAAAACAATAATTAAGGCGTGTGTGAGGAGGAGTGGGACAAATTCTGTGTAGGTGGAGCGGGGCGCTGCTCCACACCTCCCACCCACTGCAGCCTTTGGTCCGGCCCCAGAATGGCTATCAAGCCACTGGCACACTGAAAACCCCACTTGAGGGAAGGAGACCAGAGCAGATAAAAGCAGTGGCAGAGATGTGTATGTGGGTGTGCCCCACTGCCTTGAGCCTCAGATCTTGCTGGATCCAAAGTAACTACTTATCTTTCTTTCTCCTTTTCCTTTCTCCTAAATTTGTCTTCTTCAAATCTGGATATCTTAAGTTTGGATGGGTTAGAGTTTGTAAGTCAATAGTTTGTGAAGGCCTTACTTTGATTGGATTGTTCCTTCAGAATTTGCCAAGTACCTTATTCTACCATAATGTTCTAAATTTTGCAAACAAAAGTTTTAAAAACTTGCTGAGTGATCCTGGGGCATAACAGAGATGAAGTACAGTAATCTTGCTGAATTATAGTATTTACTCTCTTTCAGTTAAAAAAATTCCTGAAAATTATTGCCTGAAAAAATAACAGTAGCTTTCTGAAAATAATTGCATGATTTTGTGGATATCTGCAGTGCACCACTTTTACACTGCCCAGGAAGTTTTCTCTTTTGCATAAGATTCCCATTAAGATTTTGCAATAGTACGCAGGTCTGGAAAGAGTAAGAATCCAAAGTATAACACTGCTTTTTATATAGAGATATAAAACCTTTCCCTCTAAAAGGAAATAATGAGTTAAAAGGGAAAGTCAGATGCAAACTAGTAGAAAACGAATCTTTTCTCTGCTTGTTAAAATAAACTTAGCAAGTGGTCATTGGTATAAGTATTGCTAACAAAGAAAACTACTTCAGCATTCTGTTCCCACAAAAACTCCAAACTCCTCCAAAAACAAACGAACAAACCCCAGCTGCCGCGGCACTATATTGTTTGGCTAGTTCGAGGACCACTAGTGCCAGGCCCCCACCCATGCGGGAGAGGGTGGCGGAGGCTGCTCACAGGCGCGTGGGAGGATTGGCGAGGTGCCAGCCTGGACTCGCCTAACCCACCGATGGTCCAGGCGTGCTGAGGAGGTAAGAATGAGGCGGAGGGAACTTCTGCGTGGGAGAACAGGAGTGGGTTTAATTCAACTTGGAAGTCCAGCGCGGAAGCCCGCGGGAGACCGTTACACAGACACTTTATCCTTTCCACAGTGGGAGGGGAGAATACAAGATAACCAGTGAGGCAGAGATGCGGGGAAAGGGGTACAGAACCAATGGGAAGTACCGTGGGAGGAGAGGAATACCGGGGGCCAACGGGGGACCGAGGGATACAGAACTTTCCAGAGGGAGAAACCAAATACAGGAGGGAAAGGGGGGAGATGGCAGCGGCCAGTTATGGGGGGGTGATCTGTATACCTCACACAGCCCTCTGGGCACTCACAGGGCTCCTGGGCTGCGTGGGTATTAATCCAGTGCACCTGCTATGGTATTGCTGGCCGGGAAATCGGCCATAGCACGCTGCAACATCCAACAACCACCCCCTCCCCCAAGCAAAATGAAGCAAAAAAACACCCAAATGTTTCAGAATTGAGTTAGCTCATAGTTTTTTGTCTTCAGACCTCATAACCTGAGGGAAAGAGAATTAGAGAAAGATTAACACTTGGTAAAACAAACATATAAAGAAACCAAGAATCAGTCATCTTTTTCTCCAGGTTCACAGTTCATCTGAAGAACCACCTTTTCTGTAACAATACTGAAGAAAAAACTTCTGATATTTACCTGAATACTGCACAGAGCCCTTTCAATGTGTGCAGTTACTTAATGACGTTTGAATTAGTATCTAATAATCCAAATTAGCTCCATTTTGAATTAGTATGATTTTTCCTGAAACAGAAAAGAAAATCTAGGAAAATGGCGCTTTTCTCCAGAGGAATAAAACCAAGACTGAAGCAAGGATTTCAGCTTTACACTAAGAATATAATCTGAATACAATTTTTTTTTTTTTGTGAGATAGAGTGAGAAATTATGTGACAGAGTGGATCATCCGCATTTACTAAAAATAGACAACCATTTCCCTGAAATAGTGCCTTTACTTAAGTAAGAAACTATTACTGTTTCAGAGACAAGTTATGCTTTTCTTATATTTCAGTAGAATTATTTGTTTGGGTAGTATAATCTTATGAATTTTTTCAATAATGTGGTTGGAATTTTTGTTCAGCATCTCCATTTTACTACTGTATTGATGGGGCACTCGGCATAATTGTTGACTATTTTCTCAAAGAAAGGAAGTTTGACTGAATACTGAAAAAAATTGTTAGAATAATTGTAAAGCATGGGTCTGATCATTAGTTTTTTGTCACCTGTGTGGCAATTGTGTTTCATTCACCTACACTGTGGTGTCTGACACAGGCAATGGTATAGTATATTAATAGCTTACAGAAATTGATTATTTGCAGCATCTGTCTGAGTGAACCATGCAAGCTGGTCAAGGGTAAATGCAAATCTTAAAAGTTTGGACTTTATGTTGAAGACTACATGTTGGTATAATATAAGGCTGAAAATATGGAACCTGATTTGATATTCAAGGACCTCACAGCCTGGTGATGCTGAGATTTCTTCTTATAGAAATACAGGACTGAAAGAAGCCTTCCAGGTCAATGTCACACTAGGCTGAGTGGAAAAATAGGCAAAATACCCCACCAGCTCTTGTGTGTGCTTCCACACCTGATATCTCTGAGTTGCTGTTATTACTAAAAGTGACTATATTTTATTGCTTCGTAGTAACAGAAACTCACTCTCTCATTAGGCCTGTTGTGAAAAAAAGGGTCAAAATGCCTTTGATTTTGAACAACTGCAATTTGCTACCTTGCACCATAGAGTGTTTGAATTTAACTTATCTAATATCATGGTAAGAAACAAAAGAATGATTCATAGTGTTGCAGAGATTGTGTTTTCAAAAGGAAAAAGAAGCATGAATTATTAATACAGCTGTCAGATACCTTAACAATACTTTATCTCTTGTAACTCTCAAATAAAACAGCCAGACATTTGCTTGCATTGAATAATTTCTCTAGTTTGTACCAGTAAACAAACAACATTTTGTGAGATATAAGAATTTTTAAAAGATTGGAGTTTACTTACTGCAAGGATATTGAAAAAAACAGTCTTTGCTTTTTTTTTTTGAAGACAAAAATAGGTAAAATAAAAAGTATGCTCTTCCACAGAAACAAAGCTGTTAGAGAATTGTTTCACTGTGCACTATTCAGTAACTAGCTAAGCTTTGCATCTCATAAAAATAAAATCTTTGGAGAAATAAATCTCATGCAGCATTACTACGGAGATTGTCTTAATATGCTGTTTTACTTCAGCCAGGCAAAAAACTATCAAATAGGGTTGGGTTTCTTTTGGGCTCAAAGAACAGAGTTACAAAAGTATTTGGATGCCAAAAGATGCACCCAGGAAGAAAATACACAGAATTTTTCCAAAACTGATGGTGGTATTGCCTAGCTCAATGAAATTAGTTCTGGCTTCAGAACTGCATTCATTAAATATGATGGTGGAAGTACACCCGTGGAACTTTGTTTTGCCATCAGTGATCTCTTTGGTTGCTGTCAGAGCTGGGTGTTTTGCTACCAGCAGAATCACAAACTCACAGTGATTTTGGATCTGTGGTTTGCTTTCTTCTTTAAGAATAATTAGCAGCAGTGAATGCTAAAATCCACTCAGGGTCTCTGAACTGTTTAGGAAGCATGGTTGAAACAGACTGACAAAAGAGAAAAATGTCAGTCCAGACTGCTTAAACAGATACTGTAATTCTGTATAGACTGTGAACAGCTGCAGTTAGAATGAATGAAAAAGTTCTAAGAGCACTAGGCATTACTCAAGACAGTAAGAAACTCCTGAATCAGAAACAAACCACTTGTGTGATTTTTATAAAGGTGGCACTAGTATAAAATAATGTCTTTTGTTCATATCTTCAAAATGACCATTTATTCTTGAGCTTATTTATTCAATTAAAAACAAATATCTCTACTTAAATATAGATGCAACAAGTGCATAGTTTTTAGTCTGCAATTTTTGCACCATTAAACCTATGAAGAGAGGAAATATTTTAATGACATTTATGTTTAAATTCATGGGAAAAATACACTATCTTAAATACACTGTACTTCCTTCAGAGATTCATCTGGGACAGTTGATGATAGGAAAAAACCTGACAAGTAAGCTGAACAACTAATTTCTCTTCATCTTTTATATAACCAGCTCATTACACAACGTGTTTTTTTTTCCAAAGTTACTTCATGTTTAATCACTATAAATTTTTGTTTGCTGGCACTTTAGTTAACAGCCAAGGGCAATTTAACAGCTTTCTCTATTGAATAATTTAGAAGACCCAAAAAGTATTACTTTATGTTGAATGAAGTGTTGTCTTCATCCCCCAGTGAGAGCTGTCGTTTGGATTTCAGCACTTTTTTTTCCTTGTGGGTTTGATTATTGAGTTGAAAGAAATGTTAAAAGTATAGTTCAAACTGAAACATAGAAAATAGTCAACAATCTAGGCTCATATTCTGTTGTCTTAACTTTTGTTTTCTTCATTTCAGCTGTTTGACAAAATTCAAGAAAAATGAGCAAAACATGTTGATGGTTATGATATTTTGATAAAATAACCTGTTTGAACCAGAAGCTTTCACTCAGCATCTCTGTTCCTTCTCTAGATTAGTCAAGACACTGTACCTTTGAATAGTGGTTTTCCTTTACTTTCCCTTTGTGTTATTTAACAAAAAAATGAGTTGTTGGTCATCATGGTTTTTGTTTGATGCTGCTTTCAGGCTAAGAAATGGACCCTTGGGCAACAGAATTTGGACAATATATGTGGGAGGAAGGCAGAGGTAATGATGTTCTTTTGAAAATCAGAAAGTATATTAAATTAGTTGTTGCTTCATCTGAGTTTTACTTCCTTGCTCTGTGTTTTGGTTGCAAAGCCTGGAAGAGAAGAGAGGAAGGAAAAGTCAAGTATTTATGAATATTATTGCCTGTTATGAATATTATTGAACTGCTAACAGTTCAGTTTAAATAATGTGTAGCAATGGTTGAAAAACTGAGAAACATGGAGGCTTAAAATGAGAAAAAAACAACACAGCATCAGTGGCAGCAGCTTATGGCAAACTCTGAAATGTCTAATAAGCAGCTGTCAAATCAGAAAGTCAAAGCAAGCAATTGCCTGTGCACAATAATGATCTGTGAAGAGAAGAGAGTTAGTGTGGGTGTTTCAGAGATAACAAACAAAACAAAACAGAGGAAAATAAAATACTCCCTTTGAAATAGAGGAAGATGAGCCACTTATATAGAGGAAGATGTATGACAAACACCCTTTGCCTTCACCTCTCATCTGTCATACTCCTATCATAACCAAACTGGTGGATGCTGGCAATACAGGTCCTGTACATAGGTGATTAGCTTTTTCAAAAGCTATTTGAGTTGCGTAATTCATGTTTCCCGTAATGTCTTGAGCAACTTTTCTGAAGTCTGTGTAGCTGAGTCAACCAGAAAGCTGCGGCAAAGCTTCCTGAAATCAAATGGAGTTTTTCTGTTGCCTTTAGATTAACTATTTAGATAAACTCCTGGGGAGGTAAATCCAATACAGGCTTTAAGAGGTTTGGCTGTAAAATAATTAGTTTGCCTGATTTGCCTAAACATCTTTGTGGCTCAATTCAGTGCTATGGCTTCAGCCATGGAAAGCTGTGGCTTAGGCTGATCTTGGGTGTTTGCCTTGAGCCACACTCAAGATGCTCAACTTCCTGACTGCTGTGCGGCCCACATGAAGAACTGTACTTTCATCCGTTGAAAACAATTTAGAAAAAAAAAATGGAAGAGATTGGTAATCACAGAGTGGCTGAGGTTGGGAGGGACCTCTGGAGGTCATTTGCTACATGTTGATCCTGCTCTAGAAGGGCCACCTAGACACTGTCGCCAGGGACAACGCCGAGGTGGCTTTTAAGTATCCCCAAGGAAGTAGACTCAACAACATCTCTAGGTGACCTGTGCCAGAGCCTGGTCACCTGCTTGGTATGAAAGTGTCACATCTTCTTTTCCGTGGAGAAGGACTGCTGCAAGTGATTGTGTGTGACATTGTAATGTTAAGAGCAATCCACGCTAAAATACCAGCTGTTTACTGAGAAAATGTCTTAGGTATTAGTATTGCTGAAAAAGAATATCTGCTTTTGAAAGAGTGAGTACTGGAAAGCTCAGTTTGATTCTTGTCAGTGATTATAACTGAGCAGGTGCTGCAGCTGCTGATGTGCCTTTATTGTGGGGTTTTTATCATGTTGTGTTTTTTATCATGTGTTTTTTAGCATGTTGTGCATGAGCTGAATGACCAGTAAGTGTCCTCACATTTGAAAGCATTATTAAGAGTGAAAAAATGAATAAAGCACTTACTCCGCCTGGAAGTTAATATCTGTGTAAAAGCAAAGACATAAATCAAAACACTTATTTGTCAGCAAAATTAGTTTCTGTTAAAACTGGTAAATAGGTGACAGTAAAGATCAGTAACAAACATTATTTTTCGTCTACATGATACTTGGCTATCTGATTCTTGGGCTGTTTAGAGGTAAATGATACCCCAATTGTTTTTAAATATTATCAGAGCATATAAGAATCAAGAATTTTAAGGCAAAAAATGAGAAACATTTTGATGGATTCAAATGTGTTAAATTGAAATGTCATCACAATGAAATAATAAAAAAAATTATTTTGTTCTCATATTGTTGAATAGAAATTACTTTTTTATAAGATTATTAGCAAAAGGCTAACTCTAATCTTGAAAGGTCTATTTGCAATAAATAGGTTACAGTAGTAGGTAATAGCTCTTGATTTTTTTTTTTTAAGTATTAAATAAAGACCTTCAACTACTTACAGCTTTCAGCAAGAGGCTGTTTTGAGTCAAGGAAACTATAATTACAAAAGAAGCCATTAAATCATCTTCATAAAAAAATGAGACTCTGGCAGGTACTGTGGTCATGTTTTATAACCCTAATCTTTCAATTACGTGTGCATGGATTGGGGTCTAGGACTACTAGGTTAAATTCTTAATGTGTGCCATTCTATCTGCAGTCATTTTTTATCCGCCAGAAAGCTGGTCTTCATTTAAAGAAGGATGACTGACAGCTAGATATATGTGAAGAAAGCTTTGTTCACAGGGAAGTACAATTCATGGTTCACCTCACATGCTAGAAGAGATATTGGATGAAATTCTCAGTATGTGTAAAGTTGAGAGCCATGTAGGAACCACATCAGTGTGTGGAATTTGAATAGCCTGTGGTGGTTTGGTTCTTAAATACTCATTTTTGGGACACGGTAGTGGCAGATGCTGAGATACAGGCACCAAAAGCTAACCCCCATTGTAGCTTGTCTTTATGCTTAAATTGTCGAAGAAACCCCTTATGAATAATTACCTCCACACACTGTCTGTATATCTTTATTATCTTTAGAACAGAGAAGTGAGGGCTTCCACACTGGATTCTTTCTGAAAAAGATTGTCCCTGACTCAAGTTAACAGCTGCCTTACTCCCTGCACTGGTAACTGGGGCCCTCTCCAGGCTGACCACTCCTATTTATCTATCCATTTGTCCACATCTTACAGTTTTCAATGGTGATTTCTCCTATTTGACGTTATTCATGAAATGGCAAGACTCTGGTTCTGTGTTGACTCACAGCCACAAGGGCTTTGCTGTTGCACAAGGATGCTTACACCTCAGGGTTTGACAGCTTCCAAATGTATGTCTGCCCTGGTTTCAGCTGGGATAGAGTTCATTTTCTCCTTAGCAGCTGATACAGAGCTGTGTTTTGGATCCAGTATGAGAATAATGTTGACAACATACTGATGTTCTGGTTGTGGCTAAGTAAAGCTTACCTTAAGTCAAGGATTTTTCAAGGTCTCAGGTTCTGCCGGTGAAGAGGTGCATGAGAAGCTGGGGGGGAGCAAGGTGACCCGAACTGGCCAAGGGATGTTCAATACCAGAGATTGTCATAGTCAGTGTATAAGGTGGAGGGAATTGGCTGGGAGGGGCCAATTGCTGCTGTGGGACAGGTTGGGCATTGGTCATTGGTGGTGAGCAATGGTATTTTCAGATAATATTCTAGGGGGAATTCTTTCATCTTTCCCTTTTTTTTTCCCCACCTGTGCTCACACACGTCCTTTGCATTGAAAAGACATAATGTTCAGTTGTCTAGGTACCCCCTAGTTGTGGGTGCAGTAGTCCTTGGGGATGGTCTTTCTCCTGCCATTTTCCACAGAGTACAAATAGCAACAAAGCACGATGGCACAGAGGTGGCAAGGACAGTGCTTTCACATGTGCCCCCCTCAGGAGCTCAGCCCCTTCCTTTCATATTCCTAAACAAAGATCTGAAGGAAATGCCAAATCTTGTTGATTGCTCCTTTATCCAGGGCTGGCCTGCCTCAGGCAATTCAAACCACCCTCACAAGGCCTCCAACAGTATCCTTGAAATGTGCAGTTGCTTCCTGCAAATAAAGTAAGGACAAATCTTTCAGAAGTTTCTGTTAAAACATTTGTATTTGTTCAGGTGAACTTCGTCTCAAAATAAAACCATAGTAATGATAATATGTAATAACCATATTTTTCCATAAACGTAAAAGAATGGACATTTTGTCTTATCTAATGATGTAATTTGAGCCATTCCAGCAACTTTATGTTTTTATTGGCATTTAGTTTCCAAGAGAACATGGAAATGTTAAATATTTATACAGGTAAGTCCACAGCTAATGTACTTCTCATTCAAATATTGCATATTGTTGTTTTGGTGGGAAAGTATATACTCGAAACAAAAAAGCCCTGAAGAACAGAATACAGTTTGAAAATCATTCTTTGACATTTTTAATGTGATTCTTTCCTTAACCAACTACAACAAACAACTTACTTTGTCTGTATGCTAACAAAACCCGGTCTGGTTTATTTGCATTTCTTGCCTCTGAATCTTAAGCACATGCAATCCTGTCCATGTGTCTAAAATTCAAAATGTGCTAAATTTCCATGAAGACCAAAAAGAGCTTTCAGGACACTATTCATACAATGTCTGCTGCCTGCCTGAAATATTTCTGAGCTAGAAGCTTCTGGTAATGGCTCTGTAGTTTCATAGCCTTTGTTCAATTCTTGCAAGGTCACATGAAATGTAATAAATTATTGCTCTCCTCTTCAAAAAAGAAAGGAAAAACACAACCAAAAAAACCCCCAAAACAAGGGGAAAAATGTAGTTTGTGTCAGACAGGAAAGGAATTTATTAACTTCTCCCAGTTTAAATTCCTGAGTCATTGAAGCTTCTGAATCAGAATACTTCATCACTTTTAAGAAATTTAAGAAAAGATCTTTTCCATGATAAAAATGTCTTGCTGGGGGAAAAGGCATCATTCTCTATGTCTGTTGCCTCCCTGGGAGTAAGTAAGCATTTAGTGTGAGTTATTAGAACTCTACATCAGAAAATGGTTCCCCAGCTGCAGTCTTAGGCAAGAGATACTTCTTCTTAAAATGAAATAATTTGGGATTCATGAACTACCTCAACCCTATCAGATTGGCCACAGAGCAACTCAAGCTTCTTTTTTCCTACCCTATCTAATTTTCACAATGGTCAAAACTCCATGAGTCAATGCCTGTGTGCGTAGGCAGCTCTGAAGTGTTGGACCATACCTGTACTGCCAGGTTAAGGACATATCATGGTCCCTGGCTGTAGAAGACATTAAACATTCTCTGCTTAAATACTAGCCTGGTTTCACTATAGGGAAAATGTGAGCTCAGGATGTCTGCTGTAGACAGGATTTCACTGTGGTTGGTTTTGCTCATGCACTATATGCCCCAGGTGTTACCCTTGTCAAGGTGCCAAGTGTGAATGGGCACTTTCTTTTTGACAGAGTTTCAGAATCTAATTAAAAACACTTATCAAACACACAGGTGTCTTGTAGTCAGTCTAAGCAGTCTGTCCTGTTTAATAAATTTGGAGCTGAATTCAAGAGTGGGGATTTCTCCTGATTCTTTGGGGCATGTTTCAGCTACTTTTAGCTTCAGTTGCAGGCAGGAGTCTTATCACTGCTTTTAGCAGGCAACCCTATGTGACAAGATGGAGAAAGAGGGAGATTTGTGACTTTGGAGAGGCCGGGGGGAAACTGGCTATGGGGAAGAGATCCTCAGCACAGAGAAAGACTTACTCTAAAAAACAGATTCCCAAATTCTTGTTTGGATGGCTGATATTTAAGGTCGCAGTGCATAGTCTGCAGCTTGAGTGTTTTGCACTAAGGATTGCTTTCAGCCATTTACTTTGCAGTTAAAGATACACGGCAGGCCACAGGAGCGGTGAAGTCTGACAGGAGTCTTTTTTCAAAAATAAAAAAGAACCAATGCACCATATAATTCACTGACATTAGTCCAGATAGAGTGCAAATATCTCTCCAGAGAAATACCTTTGTTTATAGCAGGATCTGATTTTGACTTCCACAGAATATAAACTGGTGTGGATTACATGTGTTTTGCACACCCAATAAATGTCAAGGCACTAGATATTATACTGCTTTGGAGCCACTTGTAGCCACTTATCAATTTATTAATTTTCAGACCACCCTGCACTGCATTTATTCCTGAGTTTTCTCATCCATGTGACAGGAACAAACCCTTACTAACTTACTGTACCTCACAGTGTGTTTCAGTTCATTCATTAATGTTTGGAAAGACCACTGAGACCATTTAATAGGTGCATAACAGAAGGAAAAAGTCTTAATTATTGTTAGATGGCTACATGTTTAATTATCCTCACTCTACTACCTGAGAGCTCTAGAGTTAAACTTTAGAGGCTCCAGTAATTGTGGTGGGGTTATGCCATTTATAGCTCAGTATGGTATAATTTTTCATGCAACGATCTTCACTTTCTTCACTTTCGGATTTAAATCTAGCTTTCTTTAATTTAAATTTTGCTGAAAAGAGCCATATTGTTACAAGCATAAATTATGGTAGATGAACATTAATGATGTCTGTTCACAGCTGTTCTTAGCTTAAGTAATTACCACTCACTCCCTGTGATCAATATTTTAAATGCCTGAACTATTCAATTAGGAGCACAAAGCACTTCCTTCTGTTATTACTATTAAAATCAAGCCTTAACCAACATACCTGTAATATTCATGTTATAGAAAAATATGTTTGAGGTTGTTGATTTATTAAGCAAATTGGTTTGTGTTTGATGGTAGATCTGAATATGTGTAGCGTTGCAAATGCATTTAAAAACCCATTGAAATTAATGCTACATTAATTACTGATTCCATGAACACTAACATATGCTGGTATTAATTGCATCCATTATCACAAAATAAACATCTCTTTATAAAAACAAATGATGCTTCATCTTAATATTCTTGATTTTGATATCCTCCTTCACAGCTGTTGCTACTTCTGTTTTAATGTTTTTGCTATAAAGAGCCACCTGTTAATTATAACAGATATTCTGGATATTTTTATCCTTTGCAGAAAATAAACCATCTAAAGCAAAAATATAACAGAATTTTAACCCTCTGAATCATTTACTAAAATTTTGGGTTTTGCAAGAATTTGCCCACTTAAATACATGGATTTTTTTTCTTTTTATTTGTATAATAAATAAAAAATAAAATGCAATACACTGTTTTTAATTTTTTACTACAATAATAAAATTTGTGTTCAAGAAACTGTTTAGACAGCTACTACGAGAAGCATTTGCTTAATGTAAGATTGCTGTTTCTGTTCTGTGCACAAGATTCCTTGACAGGAAGCCCCAAAAACTTGTTGCAAATGGGCTATATAAAAATCTGAGAAAGTAATTTCAGATTAAGCTTTGCTTTCATCTAATGAGCAATTGCTGCCTACCCTGTAAATCTGCCATTTCTTAGCCAGACATTTTCATGGTGAAAACTTTCAATCAGAGAGAACAGCCTGGCTTTTAAAGTGCCAGTTTCCTTTGAAAAGTGTCTCATTATAAATCACACTATAAGGTTATATTGATTTTTTTCAGATTTATTGTCTTTCAGTTTAGATTTTCTCAATTACAAGCAGAAAGTTTTTGCTGAGGGGGCGGGTGATTTTTTTTTTTTAATAGTTTTCATCTTTGCAAACTGAACCTGGGTTGTGCAATTTTTATGTTTTCTTCTGCCCTGCCTTTTATCTGTTTGCACCAAGCCTGGTTGTGAGTCCCTGTATTGTTATTAACTCCTCTACATAAATGTTTTAATTAATCGTATCTGAGGGTAGGATTCCTGGCAACGCGAATGTAATTACCAATTACTGTAGTGCAGTAAGAGAAAGACTATCTCCTTGTCATTTGGCCATTACCTAGGGTGAGATTTCACCATTACGTGCAGTAAAGACCTTGGAATTAAAGTACAGAGAAATATTACATGTGATGTTTGATGGTACTTTAGTTTCAGCTGTTTCTCAGTGTGGCACCCACAGGCCTGAGCTAAAAGTCTAAACTGTGCAGTTTATGGGCCAAGTCAGGCCCTTCA
Source organism: Rhagologus leucostigma (assembly GCA_013397725.1). Classification (NCBI taxonomy): domain Eukaryota; kingdom Metazoa; phylum Chordata; class Aves; order Passeriformes; genus Rhagologus; species Rhagologus leucostigma. Next base: position 2,204,499 of record VZTD01005999.1, read on the forward strand.
GATGGGATTCATAGAGGTTTACAGTTTTGGGTGAGCCACTTATGATACGTATTGTGAAACGTGAGTTACAAGCTTAGCTCTCTAATGAGGCTACATGGCCTTTATCTGAGATGGGGATATAAGCTCAAAAAGAGATCAAGACTTTCTTTCCTGGGTAGGACCACAATTAGAATCAGCCCTCACTGGATTTTGGAAGCAGGATGATCTGCTGTACCTGTACTATTTCCTTTGACATTGAGTAAGGACAATGTATGTGTTTATTTCAGTAATCTTTATGTCTAGATCTTTTTATTGGCAGGTTTTGGTCTTTTTTTGTTTGTTTTGGGGACAGATTTTTTTTACTCCAGAAATTAAGTACAATAAAATTGATTGGACAAAAACATCATTAAAATTTATTGACATTCCTCAAAAAAGATTAAAATCACAGCTATTATTATATTATCTAATTTTCCTACCACCCTCAATCACACACATACCCATTTTGCACTAGTTCACTTTTCAGAAAAATGCTGCCATTGTCTTCTTCCATTCTGCTTTGCCATTCTATCTCTATATCTAAAGTATATTCCACATACTCTCAAGATCTGTAACTTATGGTCACAAGCACCTATATTACTGCTTTCTTTTTATCCAATAGCGTAGCAATTACAGAAGTCATTCAGGTATTCAGTTTCAAAGCTTCATCAGGAAGGTTAAAAATAATTTCTAATCTCCAGAAAAGTGTTGTAGTCACACATATCTGTACAGGGGGTAAATGTGCTTTTCATGTTAAAGAAGGGCCATTTAAAAGCTCTAAGGGCTATGAATCTGTTAAAGACTTTTATGGAAAGTCACCAGACAGAGTGGTTGACTCTAACCCCTGCTCCCAGGACAGCTTTATGCACCTTATGTTAAGCAATGATTGGCGTTATCACTGAAATAGGTTTTGATGCTATGATGAAGGCCAAGAACTTCTCTCTCTTGAGTGTCTGGACCCCTGTGAAGGGAACTGTGGCTTCTACTAAGCTATTTTTCTAGTCCAGCAAATCTTTCACTCCTTGTAAAGTGCTGTACCTTCATGGAGAGATCTCAAGCATCTCAAGCATCCTTTGTCCCACACGAGCCTCTATCACTGTGTATGGGGGTGTATTTTGTAAGAGGGTGAAGAGTTGAGTGTGAATCTCCTCACATGAAGATACTCAGGTGCTGTGCTTTCATTTTGCTTTCCTGATTGCGTGCCAAGATAGTATTTTAATGAAGTTCCTAAGACAGTTGTTCAGGGAACATGGATATTTTTAGGGTTTAAGGGGAGATAAGGACTGAAAAGGGAAGGAAACCTGTTAGCAGAATCCAAAACCTTCGATCAAAAGCTAATTTCCTAATTTTGGCATTTAAGGTGTTAAGTGAGGGTTATGAAGCTTGCATATTTTAATGAGTTAGACATCTTTGTAATTTCAACTACTCATATTCTTTCAGGAGTTTAGATCTTTTTAACAAAGATATCTTTTGCACTGTACACGAGAGAATCTTACTAGAACACCATTTAGCAAAGTTAGTTTTCAGGTTTAAAATATATGTTTGTTCTAATGGGAGTTTTTTACTAGTCAGTTTTTATCTGTTGCCTGGGAAAATGGTTTTAATCTCTCCCTTTTCATCACAGCTCCCTCATTTAATGCTATTTTTAATTTCCTTTAAAATAATACTACCCAAACTGTGGTGTTTATTGTAAAATCCTTTTTTTTCATCATGAGTTAAAGTCTTTGAATTATGCTCTCTTTGTGGAGAGTCTAGCTAAAGGAGTAGAGCTTGTTCGTAAGACATGCTCATCTGATTTCAATTTCAACATCCTTGCCAGTAATTTGGAGAAAAAAAAATCGGTGTGTCATTGATATATTTTGTTTTATTTTGACTAATATTTTTTATATATGTAAAAATAGGACAAAACCTGGGATGGATTTGATGAGATTGTTGCTATCTATTCATACCTAAAGAACACAAATAATTTCTTAGGTTAAGTTCAGTTAATCACTTGAAAAAAACTTCCTCTTGAAAAGATTTGCTAAGTGTGGCAAGGCATATCCCCCCTCTCCCACCACAGATAGCTGGCGCAGATAAGAGAGATAACCCAGTCGGGAAAGGCCCAGCAGGTATTGTCTCCTGGCACCGCAAGGTCTGCCAGCTTAACAGATGTGGGTAGAGATAAACAAACATAGGTGACCAAAAAGCCTGTTTTTACACTATAAAAGTACTACACTTTATCACAGAGGCAGAAGTCTCTTACACACTCCGTGGAGATGTGTGAGAAGATTTCTCCCTGGAGCTTGGACGCAACTCTAGGTCCCTTTCTCCAGGAATTGAGAGAGAGGATTTTTTGATGTGTACTCCATCAAGATTGGATGGTAAGAAACATTGAATCCTATTTCCTGGCTAGCTGTAAATTTAATGGTACCTTTAACTCTGCGTGAAATACTAGTATATCCCTTTTTGTTTTATATCTGTGTAGTAATAGTCTGTTTTAAGTCTTATGTCTGTTAGTTTTGTGTCTATTAATAAGTAATTCATATTATAATAGACTGAATCAACCATTATTAAAGAAGTTGTGAATGGTAGTGGATTTTGGGATGCTGGCCACCTCAATAACACGACTGCCTGCTGCCATAGGCCTGGGCAAAAGGCAAAGACTGATTTAAACCCACATCATCCATTCATAACACTAAGCTCTGTAGAAAAGTAGTGAAAGTATCATTATTGGAGGCATTTAAAATTGAGCTAGACAAAAATTTCAAAATGTATCCTGAGATAAATTATGCATTAGAAGGTAGATGTACTGGATGAAATAATGTGTCTTTTTCTTTCTCTGATGTATGAGATTCTGTGATTCAAGTCCTTTCTATACCAAGCTGACTAATTTAATCAGCAGCTATTATTATTATGTGCTACTGCATGTATCAAATATAGCTTTTTAATGTAGGTCTAATAAGTCATTCTGCTACATTATTAAATACAAATTGGTTGCTATGAGAACCGCTAAGTGTTCACAGTAGGAATAGACAGCAAAGCTAGATGTTAAATAATTAATTCAAAATTAGAGACCTCTAAAAGCGCAGATATTTTTGGTATCTATCAACATGTGTTAGTGTAATGGAAGAACATATATATATAATCAGGTATCAGTTACCTATGATAGTATGATGTTGCTTTCTAAATATATTAATGTCTAACTTGATACATCCAATTTGTTATATATATATTAAGAAGCGAGTAGTCTCTTTTAGTGGAACTAGATTTCATTTATTGTAGAATGGCCTTTGAATTATTGTGTTTCTGGTTTTTTATCTGTTGCCATTTTATGTAGAATATTGTATTTAAACACGGTATTTCCTGAATTGCTGTCATAATTTGGGTCCTGACATCACCTATCCATACCAGTGAAGTCAGTGCTTAACCTGAATGGTTATTTGACAGACCTGAGATCATATTATATCCTATTCTGTTCAGGGTTGAGAAGTGAAAGTGATTGGTGGCAGAAAACATTACTGAGGACAGCAGAGAGGACTAGTAATAGCTTTCAAAATAGAATAGAATCTGATCTTCCCACTTTCAGTGTCCAAAGTTGTGTTCATTCATTTCTAGATTTAATAGCTGTATATATACACACTATATATACACACACTATATATATATATATACACATATATATGTACCACAGATATATATTTAAAACTATTGCTTTGAGTCAGGTCCTGAGAATGTGGATGGTGGTTTGGTATTTCCTTTTAGGAATTTTTACATTCCTTTTGCCATATTTCTGCTGCAGTCATGTGTAGTACTGCCCTTGTGTTTGGCTAACAACTCAAAATCATTTAATCCTAACTCTACAAACAGGTGAAAGAAAGAATTTTGCTTTCAGATTGGTTTTTCCTTTGCTTTTCATAGATGAACTCTTATTCCTGGGCAGAATATATTAACTCTTATTTCGCTCTCCTGTAATATCCAACTTTTCCTTGACATGAGCAATTATTTTTCATTATATTGAATTTAAAGACACTTTCAATTATGCTTCAACATTTTTACATATCCACAACTCTGAGCACTTCAGAAAGAATAGAGTGACATCTCATTTTTTAAAATTTATATCCCTCTAAGCTGATTACAAGCCAAAGTTTTATATAATCAACATTTAACTGAACATATAAGTCAGGAATATATACTCATGTCTTCTGTCAGGGCTTGGATTTCCTGCAATGCAGCTGTGAAAAGATGAGGTGATGATACGGGGGAATGTCAATACTATGGTTTCTAGAAAAAAATAAAGGGCCATTAGCAGCATTTATTTTGCCATTATCCCCATTCATTCACGGAGAGAGGGAGCAGGGGCAGAGACATGGTTCCCTGATGTCAGCCAACAAGTCAGATGTGAGTTTGAGTTTGTTCACTGGAGGCTGTGCACTCTCCAGTGAATCCTGATACTTTACTGAGCTCATGCTGTGTGACAGTGTGCAAGCACTATGTGACTGTACCTGCTAACTACTAGAAGATATCTTGAATATCCAGAATGTGTTGTGGAATGATTAATAAATATGCAGCATTTATTACTGATTTGTCTATTACATCTTAAAAGATACCTTTGTGACACTTGCTTGAACTTCAGTTAACTCACAATATATGTCTTTCCAAGATTTAAGCACAATTCAGTGTATTATTGAAGATATTATTTGAACAAAGAGTGTTAAATTGATTCGGTTTTGCATTTTCTCTTGTTTTCACAGGTACAAGGGGTGATCTCACTCTGTTTGTGTTACTCTAAAAACTCCTCTTGTTCACCTTCTGTTAGTTTCATCTTAGTACATTTTAGCATTTAAAATGTATTTGCTAATGTGTTTTTGATTCAGTCATTTAAAGCTCTCACCAAGATTTTTGTCAAGTTGAAACACAATTTTTTCATTCAAGGAAAAGCTAAGTCTGTGGAAGGAGGTAATGTCTATTATACAAACAGGTGCAGCTGTAATAAGAGCCCTTTTTCCACTTTAAAACAGAAGCAGCAACATTTAAGACAGAATGAGTTCAAAAGCAGAAGAGTGCTTTCAGCATGTGTGGGCCTGTGATAAACTTCTTACTCAGGCTGCCAGATAAAGTATCAAGGAACTTTACATATTTTTAAAAAACAATAGTTAAATATGAGAAGCAGAAGAAAAAGCCATGTAAAGCAAACATCCAGAACCCTGGATAGAGTGGGAACTTAATCTACCCTTATTTGAGCTGTAAGCCCAACTGTGCCTCGTTATTCCTGCCAGATGCAGTACGTAGGAGGTGTAGATAAATTGGTGGTGGAGAAGTTGTTTTGGTGTGGATTTAATAGATGTTTCCCATCAGAGCAGGCTGTAGAATAGCTACCTAGAGAAAGGCTGATGATGGGCCTGCTGGTATACCAATAAATAGCATGATTTTTTCCTAAAACAGGGTTCTAGCACTGGAGCCTAGAGAGGTTGTTAGGATGAGCTTCCTGTTAGCAGTCTCAGATTTTGGTGATTGATGATCTGGAGAAATCAGCAGGCACTGCTCTAAGTGGTGAGCACACTAGAAGACCTTGCTGAGAAGGGATGTCATCAAAAAAGGAGCAGGCACAGGTAGTGGGTCTGAGATGGGAAGCATACCTTGCATTTACAGTCCATGCCATCTGGAAAAACTGGGCAGGGTTTATTTGCCAGAAGTACAAGTAAAGGGCTGTGGGCTAAGCGAGAGGGTGCTGTGGTGTGTGTTTGAACACAGCCTTGGAGCATGGCAGCTGCCATGCATGAGCCCTTGCTTTGGTACTCCTGCCCTTAGCCACTGCCAGCCTTTCCAGGCAGCACATGCAGCATCAGCTAGCTCTGGAATCTCACTCCTGACTGGACTTTTAAGAAGTTACGATTTTCTAGCATCAGCTGTTACCTATATTGTCCATAATAAATGAACTATCTTTAGATATAAGTATCCATACTTTCTAAAGTTTAAATGTGGTGGAGGAGAGACACAGTCCAGGCTTTTGTGTGGTACTTTTCTAAAACCAATTTGTGGTGCAGTTCTACAGAGTCATTCTTCTGCATCTGGCACTGTGGAGTAAGTCACAGGTATTGACAATTTTGATATGTTTTTCCTGTAAGTTGCTAGGAACTTCTGAGAAGTAGAAATCATTGTAGGAAGAGTTTGCACTGTTCACTTAGAAAACCATGCAACCCCCCTAAATCACTGAAATCCCAGGCTTCTCTGGTTAATTTACCCTGCTTCTTCACCAACAGCTAAAGAGATGTTTCAGTTCATCCTGATCCTGAGGTTATCCAAGCTACATTTAAATGAGTAATTTGGCTGTAGGACGAAGGGTAATTTAATGGATGGTGAACTGTGAACTCCCTGCTTCTGTAATTAGACTGCTACCAGCAGCTGAGCTGAGTTAGCTCAAGAAGTAATACAAAACATGGGAGTCTGCATGCTAGTGTATATAATGAGTGCCTCAAAGAGCATAGAGATCTTTCAGTAAAGCTGATTTTTTCCTAGTGCACTATGCTGAACAACTAGATAGAAGTTTTGAATTCCTTCATTCTTTGCTGCTTTTTCAGTTCATTTTTCTAAGGATATGTGACTCTAAGCAATCAGACTTTCCATGTATGTGAATTTGAACAGGAAAATCTGTTTCTCTTAACTTGCCAATTTAAAAATTTCTACAATTACTGACTTTACTGAATACTTTCAGCAGAAGTTGGTAGAAGTATATGTCTCCTAAAAAACCCTCCAAATTTATGTGTGTATAAAAGGCTTGTGAAAAGAGGCAGTCAGGTAAAAAAGGAAAATTCTAAAAATGTGCCAGTGGAGAAGTAGGTATTATGAAATGTCAAACAATCTATCCATGCAGATTCCTTTTATGTCTTGTGCTGGGAACAGATTCAGTTAGAAATTTTGTTTTCTTAAATGCCACAATCTACAAATGACAAGACTTTTGGAAACAACACATAGTTAATTTTGTTGTGTATTGAAAAATGTGGGAGGTTTGTAATACCTTTGAAATCTGTAGGACTTAAAATCTCTTTTTGGTATATTTAGACTTCTATAGTATTTGTTATCTCAGCATTTAAAAGTAGAATTTCACTGAACACTAAATGCATTAGTTTCAAGTTTTAAACTTTGATAATTATATTTATATGGGAAGTTTAGAACATCTTCCTCTTCATCAATACCTGTATAATGGCCTGGTCAAAGAGGGAAACTGGTGCCAACATATGGTGGTAGATGAGGCTATAGTGAAGTTTATGGTTGTATGACCAGATATTTAGAAATACCTGAAAGAATTGTGTAAGGATACAGACATTTCAAAAAAGTCTAAAAGCTCTCTTTTTAAAGATGAGTGATGGTGTAGTTGTGCTTTTGGGAAATAATATTATGTTGTTACAACCAAACATTGGAAGCATTTCTATAAATTATTTTAAGGCTCATTGCATACAATTTGTGTATTGGTATGAGGTCCAGCTCTAGTGAATATAAGCATTTGAAAAGACATAACTGCCAAGGAAGGAGAAATATAAGTCAGAAAATATAAACCTGTGGCTGAAATTCCAGAAGGAAGACTGCAGATGCGCAATTACGAAGACACGAGTTGTAGCAGACAGTGGTATGTCTGTCAAAAGAAATGTAATAAGTGGCTCAGTTTCCATCTGTGTTGCCTGAACTGCCTGTTAACACAATGCAGGGACCAAATTGGACCTATTCTGTGTTAGGAGTTAACATGGTTCTTTATGGAAATAGCATCAAATAAAGTCTACGACAAGACTTCAAATTATATTTGCCTAATTTGTATATATATATAATAAAGTAGATCTTCAGACATGCTAAGGAAAAACAAAACCCTCAAACCCACAACAGGCAAGCTATTGCCTCTCCTAGTGTGATAAGCAGGTTTGGAGTGGGAAAGGACTTGGCACCTCTAAATTCTGAAATAAGTAAATGATTACTTGAGATATTCTACTAAAGGAAGAGAAAAGTTCTCTTCTTTTTAGAGACAAACAAATAGACCTCTGGCCATGACTGAAGATAGTTTCATAAGTTTTGGCTTTCTTTAACTTAGCTTAGATATAAGGTATCATTTTGCTTTGCTTAATGTTCCATAGGAAGGTGAAATTTCTCAGTTGTTCCTGTCTGTCCATAGTGCTAAACAATTCAGATAGTCTTATAATAATGTGGCATGGAAACTGGCACAGCCCCTGGAACGATATCTGAAAGGATGTCTTTAAATAGTAAAGCCTTGTTTTAGTATTAAACTTGTTTGAGGTTTTGTTAGATTTGCAGTTATAAGGTCAGTAATAGCACACCTAAGGTCTTCCAGCCATATGTCTCATCAGTGCTACAGTCAGTAATATTCTTAGTCATCCATCCCTTCTTAATATTGATCAAAATTATTCATAATTTAAGAGTAATTGAAAGCTGTACTTCTTCCTGACTACTAATATTTGAGGTTTTATGCTACTTTAAATACCTGAAGACTTTTTAAATATTTGAGTCTTACTCAAAAAATAAAACCAAATACTTCCATCTTCTGATTGATGAGAGTATTGCAGATAGGTAGGAAACTTGGTTGTTAGGAACAGCAGCTGAGGTTCTTGATTGGTATGATCAGTGTATAAACTTCTTTTAAATCAGGTGTATAATCTTTTACATGTTAAACTAATTTTAGACAACATCTCAACTAAAATAAAACCAGTCAAACCAAATCAACCTATTAACTCTATGCCAAACCCTAAATTTAAATAATTTTACTATAAAAGTAGTAGCAGCACTGGTAAGGAAGTGTGCCTTGGAGCGTGTGTTTGTGTATGCGTATAGATATTTAATCTGAAATATTATGAAAGTAATATTCTTCCTCTGAAATCACCATTCTGTGCATCTAGGGACCTTCATAAAATTTCCGTAGAATCAGGAGTTTTAAAACAAATCCTTTTCTTCTATCCTCTCAGTGCTTTAAGTTTTATTGTGTTTCAGGTCTAGTATTACAGTAGAACATCTTCCATCATTGCCTATGCCACATTTAATGAGAGTTTCCCATAAAGTGAAATGTTACTTTCTCTTGACAACTTTTTGATGTACCTAGATGAAGACAAATGTATCATGTTTGCCTGCAAAACCAAGTTTCATAGTGCCTTCTGATTAAATAAGTATATCATCCTAGAATAGGTTTTGTTGGTCTGGCTTCTCTTCTGCCCTGTATGATACAGATACATGTCCCACTGCTGCAAGGTTGAGAAAATCAACATGGAAAAAAAGTTCCTATTTGTACTTTCCTGACCTCCTCATGATATTTATTTTGTTTAGTTTGTTACATTTTGAGACTTTTAGGTTGCCAGAATTTTCCTTTGTTTTCTAAATGCGACATGAATTTATCTGCAAATGCTGTGTGAGGTAGGTAGGCAAAAGACAAAATTATTATGGTAGCAAAAGTTTGATTTGGGGTAGCAAGGATCAAATTTACTGGGAGAAGAGTATGAGTACGGAAAAAAGATTTAGCTAAATTATATCTGTAGTACCTGTCAGAGGCAGTCATGTCTCAGAACTTGCTCATAACTGGGATCTATTAGAAGAATAATTCTGCAAGAGGAAGGCAGTGCTAAACACTGGCCCAAAAGACAGTGCTGTGGTGTACCTATATGAAGTTATAGATGGCAGCTTAGTAAAGCTACCTCCCTGTCAGGTTCCTAAAACTTTGATTTCTGTAAATGGCCAGGTCTAATTGGAATTAAAATTAAAGTACTATGTCTTCACTGGACTTGAAACTGTCTAGGGACCAGAAAAATGTGGACAAAAAAAAAAGCTTGGCTGCTTGCTTTCTTTATTGTGCTTTTCTCCTCTCTATGTCCTGATATAGTATGCAATGTCTTACCTGAATTATGGTGATTGACTTCCATCTGAATTTGTACAGATGGACCATCCTGCCAATCCTGAAATCTTTGAATTTATGAAATTGCAGATGATGATTTTCCATAGTAAGTGTTGCTTCTTGACATTACAGAATAAACCTAGCTGTTTCTTAACTCAAAGTGTTATGCAAAGTTTGAGACTTTCCTTTTGATATATCAGAGAATTGATCACAGTCTTAGAATCTCTTGGTAGTTTTGGAGCAAATGGATGTCATTTGCTTTGGACTGGATGTTAAATGCCTGTGTCTTCGTGCCCTGAAAGGAACAGTTGCAGCAAAACAGAAAACAGTTATGACTGAAAATAGCAATGGCAATTGGTAAATGTTCACTTTACTAAATGTCCAAAAATCCATAGCAGAGTGTGAGTCACACTGATTAGAAAGTGACTCTGCGGGGATGCAAATGCTACTATGAATGTGTATGTAAAGTGTATTAAGTGTATGTAAAAAATAGATGGAAGGGGACTTTAATAATGTAAATCAAAAACTGGAAATTGTACAGAACTGATAAGGAAAGGACAGAAGGTGAAATTTATAGTCAGCAGAAATAAGAAGAGTAAGAGGATTAAATATATGAAGAACAAAATAAATCCTGACAATTTTATCAGTATGTTTCCGGATGGCAGTAGTGAAATTGATCATGTGAATACAGGAATGACAGAGATGTTCAATAAATATTGAATATTGAAACACGTTGAATAAGTATTTGGTGAAGAGGGGGAAGGAACTCGATGATGTAATATGCTTTGCTTTCCTGCAGTAATTAAGGAGATTAAGTAACAGCTACTAAACTAGAAATCCTTAAATCAGCAGGTCCCAATAACTTCCTTATTACAACCTGGCAGAACTGCTCTCTCTGGCAGTTTGACAATTAAGGCTTTTTTTCCAGTCACTTGATACTTTTTCATCTTTTCATGCACTATTGCAGATACTGAGTAAGCTCTCAGCAGTTCTCTAGACATTGTACATAACCTGTTTAAATCTCACATTAGTGGTACAACATCATTCCTTCATATGTTGTTTAGCACATCTCATACTGAGCTGTAAAATTCACCTTTCTCCTCATCTATCACATTTTTTTTTGAGCTACAAAATTGCATAACAGTAGTCTTTGCATCTGCTGTAGAAAAATGTGCAGATGTATTTTATTTTTCTATTCACCATGTTTAATTGTACTACATTTTTTGCTGAGATCTTTACTAAGAATAATGATATCTGCCTTTATCTCAAAGAGAGAGCAAGTAGTTATCCTGTCCATCTGGCTTTATGATCTACCAGCACCACCAGAAAGCTGAGAGTTTGTAGTAATTGTTCTGGACCCTAATCATGCTCCAAGGTAAAGGCAAGATCTGTTGGTAAGAGAATAGAGTTTTGTGTATCAGTATCATTGCTGCTATGATTTTTATCCTTCATGCTCTCTACACACAATTCTGAGCATTATTTTTTTTCTTCTGCCTAGCATGTAGTGTGCTATGATGATATCAAGACATCTAAAATCATATTTGAAATTACTATGCTGCCTGTTTGGGGCTCTTCCTGGCAAGTATCAACCACTGAAGACTCGTCTTTAGATAAGATTTCTTCAACGCAGTCTGGTAAACCAAGCATAGCATATCATATTGACCTGTCAAAATCAGAATGAAGAATGCTTGGTTGCTAGATCTTGGAAAATGTTACAAAACCTTAAAGAAATGGCATTTGGTGTTTACTAACATTAGAAACTATTCTTGACACAAGTCTGTCTTGGATATTGTAAATAGCCGGCAAGAAAGTTTTTACAAAGTTTATGGAAACAGGTGAGTAGAAGTGGAAATAAAAATCAAAATAATACCTCAAACCAAATATGGCCAAGATCAGAAGCTCTAAGGAGATCATAGCAAAATGATTTGTGTAGGTCTTGTGCAATTGTATTTCTGCATGCTGGATTCACTGAAAACTTGATTCAGCAGCTTCTGCTTTTGCTCTTAGAAATATTTCACAGGGAAAGTGTTTTTCTTCCTTATTTCTTTCTCCATCTCTCTAGCCCTCCCTCCCTCATCCCCTGCTGTCCCACTTTCATAATCATTAATTCCTCCAGAAGGAAGTTTTAGTTTTATTTCTACCAGACCTCTGACTGCTTGCTACTGTTTAAATATCTATGGAACTTCTATATGATCTCTCTCCTGCTGGGGTGGTAAACCAGAATCAGATGATGACTTCTATATTACTAGAGCCCAAACTCTAGACTTACTTGTAGGCACTGAGAGGCATAGTGCTTTTTTGGGCCAGGATGAAAAATATGAAATCATAGTCACATATATGAGATTAATTTCTACTGCACATTACTGACTGCTGCTGAGTTTAGATATTATGGTACTTGGTTTAGAGGAGGGACGGAAGGTAAATTATCCACAAGCTCTATCTTACATCACTTTAGACAACCCTTACATACTGTGCTTCTCTAGCTTTCAATGTTTTGAAAGGTATACAATTTTTTGATAGTGTTTAACCACTGGCTTCTTCTCTCATCCATTCATTTACTCTGGTTTATGGCTGTCACCAAGGGGAAGATGATACTGTGACAGAATTAATAAAGAGAAAATCAATAACAAATTATAAAGGTGTAAAACAGAAGTATCAGAGCTAGAACTTGGGTAAATTCATTTGGGAAATAATGTAGAGGGCAGGTAAGTTAGATATCTACTAAAACAATATATTTCCATACTTTTTAAAAATTCCTTTTTTAAAAGTAGTATTTTAATTCAAAGAGGAATTAACTTTGGTCAGTGTTTGAGTGGAGGTCAGACTAGAGGATATTTACAGTTAGCTTCAGGTGTGAAGATACTGTGAATATACTTCAGGATCTCTATTTCCTTTATATTATGAATAATGCTACTTACTACACTGTTCACATGAGCAGTTTCCTCCTGCTTGCCAAAAGCACAAGTGTCTTTCTTGTTTTCTGCATCCCACAAGAACCTAATAAGGCTCAATGAGCCCAAGTGCAGGATGCTGCACCTGGGTCAGGACAATCCCAGGCATGAGCTCAGGCTGGGAGAACAACTCCCTGAGAGCAGCCCTGAGGAGAAGGACTTGGTGGTTCTGGTGAATGAAAAGCTGGACATGACCTGGCAATGCATGTTCACAGCCCAGAACTCTGCCTCTGTGCTGGGCTGCTTCTAAAGAAGCATGGCTGGCAGGTTGAGGGAAATGATCCTGCCCCCTTACTTTGCTCTCGTAAATTCTGGGTCCAGCTCTGGGATCCTCAGTACAGGAAAAACATCTCTTGGAATGTGTCCAGAGGAGGGCTGTGAATATGCACCCTCAAAGGAGCTCAGGCTGAGAGAGCTGGGGTTGTTCAGCCCAGAGAAGAGAAGCATGAAGGCTCTGGACTTTAGAGCTGCCTTCCAGTACCTACCAGGGGTTTATAGAAAAGAAGGAGAGCAACTTTTTATGTAGGGATGTAATGATAGAACTAGGGGAGATGTTTTTGAACTAAAAGAGGAGGCATTTAGATGAGATACCAGAAGGAAATTTTTCAGTGTGAGGGTAGTGAGGCACCAGTACAGGTTGCCCAGAGAGGTAGTGGGCCCCATGTGGATGGAAATGTTCAAGGCCAGGTGGGATGGGACTTTGAGCAACTTGATCTAGTGGGTGGCATCTCTGCCCATGGCAGGTGAATTAGAACTCGATGATCTTTAAGGTCCCTTCCAACCCAAGCCTTTCTATGATTTTACAATCCCCTAATTTTTTAAAATTATTTTTATTTGCCTCACCTAAATAGTAGTGTGAAAGTATTACTTCTAAATGTTATATGCATTTTCCTTTATGCTGGCTACTTGTGGATAATGACATAGTCAAATAAAAGTAATATCTTGTTTTGTCTAATGAACTACCTGTTTGATTCATCTTTGTGTAGAATATTTTTCTCTCTCCCTATCATGTTTTTTTCTTTCAGTCACATGAAAATGTTTCTCAAAATAGTTCTTACTGTCTCCTGGAAACTAGGCTCGCATTCTTGGTGGTATGCAGATGAAGAGATTTGCATTGGTCCCTTTTTAAATAGTATTGCTACAATGAGATCAGGAATTCTGCAAGTGTTTGGCAGTAGAATGAGAAAATACACAGGTAAATATATTCAGTGTTTGTTAATGCAAAACCGCTCCAGTATTTATTCACCTAGAGAATCCTTCTTCCTTTATAGAATGAATAGAGAAGGGTTTTTAGCTTTTGTTTGCACTGCAGATCTGTTGTGCAAATGAGATCTGTCATGCACTCTGTATTAGTTGTGTTCACGATACCCACTCTTGCAGAAAGCTTATTAGCAGGAAAGGCAAAAGAAATGATCACTAGAATATCAACCACGTTTTAAATTGAAAGTGTGGAGTGAGGTGCACAAGAATGACGTTTTATCCATGTTGTAAACTTAATTTTAAATATCTGGTGTCTTCCAAGGATAATACAAAACCCATTTTTTGTCATTAAATTCTAGGAACGATGTTAAGGAGATCTAATACATATTAGTCCACTTGACGTGAAGCAGTATCACAACTGCTTGAAAGACGGATTCAGTAGCATAATTTAGATTTAGACAGTTCTAGGTTAGAATATTTTACATTTCTGCATTGGTGATATCTTGAATAGAATTTGGTTTCTTTTATCAGGCATATTATCTGATAATATTTACTATAAGTGTGTTAAGCGTAGCTGACACTGCATGTTTGTTTTCATATTTTTGCTGGTTTAGAGTGAAGGAATGGCCTACAGGTCTTACTGCCATCTGTGGTGCTAGGGATGGGTTTCAGATCCCTATTATGTTTGGGATTTCCACATACCCTGCTTTGTAGACATGGGTACTTTAACATAACCTGTAATATGTTGTGGTTTTCCAACCAGAAGGGGGTGAAGTCATGAACAAATGGTGACCTGTCTTCTTCTATGAGTATGGGATTGAAGTGGTGAAAACTACTGCTACCAGACTTCAGAGGAGGAGAGCTTGCTGTTAGCAGGGATTTTAGGTGACTAATTATAGACATGTGGTTTTGACCAAAGGAGATTGAGCTCTGAGTGCCCTCCAAAAGGCTTTCTTCTGCTCACTAAGGTTGTCTCTGTCTTGCTTGGTTTCATCTATTCATTTATTAATTAATTCCATCAAGGCATTGGTAACTGTGTGGGTTGTTGAACCTGTGTTGGTGAATACATGGCGCTGTGCATCATCACTCACACTTGAACCTTCAATGTCTAACAGATTCACTCTGTTTAACTGAAATTGCCTGGTCAGAGAGTGAGTTCAAGGTTAGTGTGCTCCCTCATCTATCTTTTCATGTCCATGTTACTCTTAAAAGTCTGCCTATAATTTATCTGCTGCCATCCACAGTGAACTTGGAACACCTACACATCCTTTTTGTTCTTGCAGTGGATTATGTTGAGCTATGTGTAGTAAAGACTCATGCAGTAAGGGATGATTCTGTGGGGCACAGACTGTCAATAAACAACTTCACACCTGGGCACACACTAATCTTTCTTCTTAGGTCATCTCAAGATGGTGCTTGAATGCAGGTTCCCATCTGTAAACTGTACATATGAACCAAATTTAACTTTGGTTGCAAAGGAAAAAACTGATCTTGATCCTTTCTGAGAGGGACTGTAACTGAAAAAAATCCATTCAGACAGCCATTAGAGAGAGGATTAGGGTATGAAGACATACTCTTGGACGTAGAGGAACTAACTCTGGAAGATTAAATGTGCTTCATGGACTTTCTGTCGGGCTGTGTGGGTGTGTCATCAGATCCATATTTATATGCAGGACTCTAGTGCAATATGGCCAATTCTTCCAGCTGGATCTGAACTTCGTGGCACAGAAATGAGGATGTTGCTCCTCTCTTTCCCTATTTATCTCTGCTTTACTCTCACTGCTGTGTTGCCTGCAGTACGACCTGCTTCTCAATAATGAATCAGATTGTGACACCAGTTGATTCAGGTTATTAGAGGGTTACAGTTTTGGAGGAGACATATGTCTGGAACAACATTTGAAAGTACTATCCAAATGTACACTTGCAATTTTTCGCCATTTTTATAGCTTTGGCTGCTCATGTGCACACAGACAACCAGAAAGATTAATGGTATCAGATTAACCTCATATGATTATTTATTCTTCTTTTTTTATTTTAGAAATAATTATATGAGAAAAAAGAAAATGTATGGCAAGTGGTTAAAAAAATAAATAAGTTGTCTTTTTGAACAACCTGAATAGGAGGTGCTATATTATTATTGTAGTTCAGCATTTTTATCCTCCAGGACACAAAAGAAAACGTATCTCTTATGGAGAAAGAACACTGCACTCAATGTACTTGGTAAGTATTTTTCTGAAGTGAATAATCTGAGCTTTATTTGAGTAAAGCTTATACAAACCCTATGTGGATAGAACCCAACATACACATATTCAGTTTGTCCCTACAGAGTGTAAATGAGTTGGGGACAATTTTATGGTATTAAGATTTCAACTTCTGAGAAGTCTGTGCTGAAGCAGGCTTCTGGCAGGACCTGTGGACCCATGGAGAGAGAAGCCCACACTGGAGCAGGTTTGCTGGCAGGACATGTGACCTTGTGGGGGACCCACACTGGAGCCTCTGTTCCTCAAGGACTTCATCTTGTGGAAGGGACACATGCTGGAACAGTTCCTGAAGTGTGGCCCATGGGAAGGAGTCACACTGGAGAAGTTCATGGAGCACTGTCGCCTGTGAGAGGGACCCATGCTTGAGCAAGGGAAGGACTTCTCCCCCTGGTGAAGAAGCAGTGGGAGACAATGTGTGAGGAACTGACTGTAAGTCCCATTGCCTGTCCCCTTGCTGCTTGGGGGGAGGAGGGAAAGAATCAGGAATAAACCCCGGGAAGAAGAGAGGAAGGGGGAAAAGGTGCTTTAAGATTTGAGGTTAATTTCTCATTATCCTACCCTGATTTGATTTGTAATAAACTATACTAATTTCCCCAAGTTGAATCTGTTTTGCCTGTGTCACTAATTGCTGAGTGATCTCTCACTGACACACACATGGGTCCCTATCTTGACCAATGAGTCATTTGTTATATTTTCTCTCTCCTGACCAGTGAGGAAGAGAGAGATACGAAGGCTTTGGTGTGTATATGGTGTCCAGCCAGGGTCAACCACAACCATTCTGTGAGCTGATTGCTGTGTTAGGATGCGCTCACATCATTTGGTAATGTCAAATGACAAAGAGGATCTGGAGAGTCAAACAGATAGTCCTGCCGACCTGACGCCTTCACGATGTGCTTCAGTGTTGTGTGTTGTGTTGGATTATTCCTGTCTGGGTGCAGTGCAGTGAAACACCTTTAGCAGTTGGAGTGCATTAGGTATGCTGCAGGAAACTGGTGTTTGGGTTTACTTTCATCTCAAACAAGTGTATGTAGTTTGAATGTCAAGCCTACTTCATGATGTAAACAAAGGCACTAACTATAGTGGGTTAATTTCAAAAAGATAACTATGGATTTGAACCAAAAAGTTAATGCTTGTACACCCTACGACTGCCTAGCCTACATTCCAGAAGGAATTCTCCAAAGCACTACTTTTTTCCTAACAAAATTATTTAGCAGCTGAAGCATGTTAACTTAAATTCTCAAATTAAAGCAAAATAGCCCAAAGTAAAGAGAAAGCATGGGAAATACTGAGTCCAAACAATTTTGAGAAATTATAAACAACTGCAAAAAAGGGCTTAAAATTCTGAGAATTAGACATACTTCTGTTTTGCTAACAGTGCCCACATATCATGATATCTGCTTTAATATTAAAAATAGTTGTGGCTTTCTAGTACAGTAGTTGGGTTGCTTTATCTGTTAAGCTACTATTAAATGTGAAGAATTTTGTAAAATCCTGATTTACATTGTAAAGCCAGTGAATGCCTGTTTCTCCTAACCTGACACAATGTTCACTGCCACTCAAGAGCAGGCTGTCTGGCAGACAATTTTTTGCTGTGTTATTGTACATAATAACATGTACAATAACATGTACTCTTTGTTTAGAACACTTTCAGCTCTGCCCACAGAGTGACACACTAAGAGTCACTAATTCTTGACAATTATGATTTCAGTGCATTTTCTTCTACCACAAAGAAATTTTTCAGAAAGTTGTTGTTTGGATGCCTGGTTCTTTATCTGAGGCACTAAGAGCATGTTTCCTCTCCCATTATTACATCAAGTGTTTATATGTTTATTAGAAAATACATGGTACATCACTTCATTCTTATGCCACATATTTGTTAGAGAAATAAAAATTGGCTTTTAATGAAAATCCTTTTGTGGATGTAAATAGAATTAATTCTTAATTTTTTAAAGGAAATTAATATTTTAAATCTGGCCTTCCTGGTCCCTACACCTAATTTGCCACTTACCCTGGAACTTTCACTCAGGTCAAAACAGACAAGTTCTGCTTTATTTCTGATGGGGATCTGGCCCACTTCATGTATTTTTATCTTTGTACACAGCAAACCAGTGATACTCCTCAGGAGTGCCAAGCCAACCCCAGCAGCTTGCCTTATGCTTTTTCAGACTACTTATTTATGTATCTTTCTTCAGACCTGAAGTCTCATACTGCAGTGGAGAACAAAAGACAGATGTTGCTGTATTTTACCCAGCCACAAAGTTCTTCCCTGTCACATTGTTCCCCTGCTTCTCTGTGCTCTGCTGTTCAAACCAGGTATGTTCAGTAGCACAATGAACAAGGCAAAGTAAATGTCTAACTTGATTTTGTAAGAGAAAGAGATTTTCATCTTGTATTGACTTTGAACTAGGCAAACTGCAGTGTTCAGAAACTAGCAAACAGGAGAATCCTGTGTAGTGATATTTTTTGAAAAGAGGTCATCCACAGCATGGAATCACTCTGTGCCTCTTACATATGGAAGTGGTAGTTCTAATTTCCTTTAAGAGCATGGTGGCTGCCCTTGCCCAAATGCAGCAGCACTAATGCCTTGCTGTAGATCTTGGATGCTGCATCCAGCCCTGGAAAGTACGTGCAATTTTTGTTTTTCACTCAGTTTATTTTACGATTTATGTTTCCAGGCAGTATGTGTTACCAAAACCTGGAACTACTGTGCTGTATTTATATGATTGTATTTATCTGCTAGCTAATGGTAACTAGAGGTCTTAAGAAAATATCTCATCATATTACAGAAAGTATAGTCCAGACCCCAGTCTGGCCAGTTTTCCATATGAGTCATATGAAAGATATGTTTCAGAAACAGAAAATACCTTATAGGGATCAGGTCTCAGAAAGAATAGAAAAGGAGCTGGATCATCTTTTTCATATTAATTTGCAAGATCAAAATATCAATTTTTTAGTGTTTGTTGACTGCAGCCCTTGTGGTACCATTTTCTTTTCCCCTTCAGGATTACAACTAGACATATTGACACTTTTGAAGCAAAAATCAGGTATATGTGAGTGATCTTAAAATATAAGTAAATTATATTTTTGAAAATATTTCTGGTTTGTGGTTAAGAAAAAAAATACACTGTAGTTACTCTAAGGCTGGACTCAGAACCTGTTCATGCTAAGTTTAAAAGATTCCTTTTGGAACCCCCCACTCAATTGATACTGGGGACAGCTAAATTTCCCTCATCAATGCAAAATTTTCCTAGATGCCTAATCCTATGCTGCTGAGCATACTCAGAGTTTTCAGCTCCTGTACCCTACTGAACCCTGACTAGGATTTAGAGAACCGATACTCTGCCTCCATTTTCTGGAGTGCTCGAGTTCTCCATGTACTCTTTATTAATAAATACTGGTATCAGCCCTAAAATTCTCACGTTTCTAAATTAATGCATCAATACTTAAACATTTCTGATTCCTTGCACATTGTTTAGACAGTGATAGAACACACTAAAATGCTCCATCAAAAAAGGGAAATAATGACTATTTGCCTGTAATTATGCTTCTAAATTCTCAAGGGTACAAAAAAACCCGAAGAAAATGGTTATTTTTTAGTAAGAAAGTTATTAAAAACCTGTTTTAATTAATTTGCCTTCAGAACTTCTTGCTGTGTTGTCTTGTGTGTTTCATCAGCTTTTCATAAGTTAGAGCCAACTCTCACTGCATGCAAGTATTAAAGAAGTTTTAATGGTCTGGATAATTTTCAGAAGAAAAATTAATTAAAGAAACCATTTTCCTGGTGGCTATCAATCTCATGGTTCTCCAAGCCCAAGCTATACCTTCTTTCTCCCTTCCAGCATACTAATGTGCTACCAATTTACAGGAGAGTAATTGCATTTTCATGCCCATGGCTTTTCATGCATTCCATTTTAGAAAGCTGAATGGCTATTTTTATTGATAAGGCAACAAGTTAGAGACATCTCAAAAAATCCTCCTGTTGACCTTTTATCTTTCATCCTTCTCCTTGAACTAAAAAGCCACCAGAAGTGTATTTTCTAACAAATTAAGTGTGGTGACATCGCTAGGCCTTTGAGTTTAACGGCCCTGGGTTTTAATTAAATGTCAAACAAATACCATTGAATTTTGACAAAAAAAACAGCATACTATTTGCAGAAAACCTTGGCAAGTCACCACTTCACCTTGCTTGCTTTTCTCTCTGCCTATTGCTGTGCAGTGATGTGCCACAGAATAATTCTACTCTCTTTGGTATCAAAAGGTGAGTTAGAAGATGTGTAGCTTTGTATCATTTAGTTAAAACTGATTTTTTTTTCTTTATTTGTGGTATCAAGTATTATAAATCTTTACTGTTGTGTAATTGATCTCCTTTCAGAGAGATTTTAAATACAGTTTCCACACTGAATGACATGGAGAGTCTCCTAAATAAAAGAATGGAGGAGACTCCTATCTTACCATGCTTTGAGCATTGTGTAAGATTGTTGCCACCACCCAACTGTTTACATCTTCACTTTTTCTTTCTTTGTGTTGGCTTAGGTGATGATTTTTTTTTTCTCATATGGAATAATACTGTGTTGCTTTCGGCATCATCTGGGGATGCCATCCTTTACCTGTGAGGCTCAACCGGGTTGCATTAGAATCATGACCAAATGGAAACCATATAAGCTTAGTGGAGCTTAAAAATTGCTTAGGGTCAGTTATGTCTCACTTGATCAATTATGCTAATTTCTGAAGCCCAGTTAATGGACATATTTGATTCCTGTATTTCACTGCTTGGCTAACCTGTACAAAATGAGGTGCAAAGAAGGCAATTTTTGGCAGTGTGCCGGTTTGGCCAAAATCTAGTAATATAGCCCCTGAGAGAAAACCAGGTTGCAACCACCCGTCTCCCCACAGGGTTCGGGAAAAAAGGAAATTTTTCCTCAAAGGAAAGTGAAAGAGATAAAAACTATTTATTTTAACAAACACACAGGAAAAGGATAATGATGCTAAATAATGAAATGAAATCTCTCGCTATAGAGAGAAACCTGGGAAGATTTCAGAGTCCTTCTGTAGGTGTGGTCTCTCTCCTCCTCGGAGCTGGTCGGTGAGGGCGTGGGCCCACCCCCGGGCCTCGGGGAGAAAATTCTCCTGATGTGTTCTGATGTTGTTGAAACAGTTCAGAAGAGAAGAAGGGAAAAAAAAAAAACCAAAGTCCCAGGAAACAAAATTCAGCTCTCCATCTCACGCCAAGAGGGAAAAAAAAACCAGCTGGCTGAAGAAAAAGCAGGCAGGGTGCTCCCTCCGTGCCATCCGCAGTCAGACAACAATTGAGGAGTGTAATCTCTGTGTCCTTGAGAAGCTGCTTTGGAAAGTTTGTCTGTTTTTTTTTTTTTTCAAGCTCAGTTTAAAGGCACAGAAAAGGCACAATATTACTTTTTGGGCATAGAGCATGATAGGGGATACACATGATAGAGTCACCCCAAGACAGGCAGTAATTATTGAAAGCATGCTTCAGTTTTCAGTTGCTCTGGTATAGTGATATTAATTTTAGTGCATTTACTTCCAAATCATGCCAGTTTAATTAAGATTTATTTAATATTCTAATGGTATCTGAATTTCAAGCATCTTATCTCATTTGTATGTCTCTGAGCACATTAAAACAGATGAGTTTCCACATTCCCTAAACATAGGTTTAAAATTCTAGCTTTCCAGGGCTTTTGCTATTAGAGGGTTACCTGGGATCCTCCCCTTCTCTCACAAAGGGCACCATATTCACCTATATCAACTCTGGGAGTATTCCCTGTACGTAATTCTCTGAGCAGACAATGACAATGTTGAAAACTAAAAGATTGGTTGTGGCAGGCAAGTAAATAAACTTAGTCCTAAATAAGAAATAGTTAAAAGGGAGAAAAAGGATATTAATGGGCAATGGGGAAAATTACAGAGTTGTACCTTCAGGGACTAGCAAAGACAATAGTCACTTTAGTCTTTTGGATTGAGTTTCTACGTCCTTAGGAATCTCTCACAGTACTGTGAGAAGGATCGCTGAGCTTCTTGAGTTCCACCTAGCTAGTTCAGTCACATTTCTTGAAGGGATAGGGATCTTATCACCATGAATTACAAACTTGTTATATCAGCAGATGGCTGGACAGAGGAGGAAGGCCATACTCATACATTCATATTGCAGCCTTTCCTATTTTCTCTTCTTTTTCTTGGAGATGCTGCTCCTTTCACATCCACACAGTAGAGGCTGTGCAGGCTGGTTGGCTGTTCCACTTTCCTGTTCACTCAAAGTCCTTCATGCAGGAACTCCCTTGGCTTTAATTGGGGTTTGCTTTTTTTTTCATCTCTCTTTTTTGTCTGGAAGTGTTCTGAGAAGAGGTTTGGAGGTTTTTGTCTTGTTTCTTTTGTTCTGAGAAGAGGGTTGGAGATTTTTGTCTTGTTTCTTTTTGTGATGGTCCACAGAGACCGTAGTTAGGACAGTGTGCAAATGAAGATCATAACTTTGTTTCTACAAATGAGGAAGAGGAGTCCCAGTGAAAGGAAGCCCAAGATACAGATGTATTCTACACAAACATTTCCCCAAGGCCACTTTTGGCAACAATCATTCTCTGAAAGGAGCGTTGTACAGTACTAGAAGGCCGTAGCTCCAGGCTTCATCTTCGGGCCTATATGTGCAACCAGGTGGCTCTGCAGTGCAAGATATGTGCTGTAGGAAAGGAAGTATCTTCTCCTCTTGTTTTAATTTCTGTGAACATGGCATATCTCATGACTGAAAAGCTGTATCTGAGCTAGCTTTAAAGAAGCACAACCTAATTAACTTTGCAAAGAAGGGCTAATAAGCTGAATAAATGTGTGCATTACATGCCTTGCTCTAGGCCACAAAAAAAGCACCCTTAATGTCAAATTATTATTGAAAAAACCAACACCTTACTAAAACATTCCTCTGTCAGGTTTGAAGTACTGTTTCATTATTTTGGGAACTTTGAAGTGGAAAATGACCAAAAAAGTAATTGTTTTAAAGGCCCAGAGGAGAACTGGATCAAGCGTTACGCAGTTGCTCTACTTCAGAGCATATGAGTCCTGGAGAGTGGGACATGAGCCAGCTCACACCAGCTGGCCTACAGCCAGCCCTCTGCTGCTGCTGCCACTATTCAAACAGTGTGACCAGACATGGACTGCTTCTCCCCTCATGAATTAATCCCAGAGGAACACAGAGTACTGATTATGTATGAA
Organism: Rhagologus leucostigma; assembly: GCA_013397725.1. Taxonomy (NCBI): domain Eukaryota; kingdom Metazoa; phylum Chordata; class Aves; order Passeriformes; genus Rhagologus; species Rhagologus leucostigma. Next base: position 2,228,003 of record VZTD01005999.1, read on the forward strand.
TTTACTAACTTTGCTTTGGAAAGTATTGACTACCATATTTATAAATATGAGTGTGTATAGGCATATAAAGGATTTAGAGAGATGCTTAAGTGACTGTGCAGAGCACTTTTCCCAGTGGCTACTCTTTCCTATAATAGGTGGAACAAGCTTAAAAGGTGTAACTCACATTTTCAACAAGCTTCTCAAAGACTTGGCATCTTCTTGATTCCCATTATAATTCACTTACTGCAGAAAGGCTGAATTGGATAACTCATAACAAAACATATTGACATTTCAAGCCTTTTTCACCCATGTTATTTGCAGTTTCTTGCCTTGCTGAGTTTTATTGAAACTCTTATTTTGCTCTTTTGTTGAGCATCTGAGAATCACTGGACTGAAAAATACACTATCTGTGCTGTCTGTAATTAGCTTGTAAATTATTCCAATTCCCAATTAAACGTTTTTTACATGTTGGAAATAAATTTATTAAAAATTTTATAGAAGCTTTATAAGTACATTTCTCTTTGAAAAATCAGGAAGGGAATTATGGCATAAAGGCTTTGAAATATAATTTTCCCTTTTAAAATTAAGCCTAAACCTTATATAAAGGATAACTACAGCCTGTTCATTGGACACAATTTTCTACAGCTAATACTATTAAAAGTCGTAAATGTTAGAAAATAAGTGTGTAATGGAGGGCTGGAAAGAATGGTTTATTTGGTGAACTGGAAATATATGTGCTACTGTTTTTTGCTACATTCTATTTCAATTTAGCTCAGTCTGAGTCAATACAATATTGAACACTGCTCCCATTTCAGGGCCAGGGTTCAGGCCGGTCTCAAGTTTGGTATCTTTGCGTTTACAAAATCACCACTGCATTTTGCACTATTGTTAATAATGTTGGTAGAAAAGGAGAAAGATAAAGAGACTGTAAATAGTCCCATAAGCTTGATATTTCTTCCCCATTTAGGCCTGACACAGTTAGTAGTAAATATGGGGTATTAAGAGAAGCTTTTTCTCTTGGAAAACCAACATAAATCAACTGTGAGAGTAATGCTAGTATGGTGATAAAATTTTTGACTAAATAGAAGGAGCCAAATAATTCTGTGTAACATTCATGAGATTAGCCATGAGACAAACCAAAATAATACATTATTATACATTATATTAAAAAAAATAAACCCCCAAACTACTGATGTAGCTGAAGGCTAAATAACTTTTCATTAATTTAAGGACACTTGCTATAGAAACAAAATTTCAACCAAATTGTGTGCCTGAAATTGTTAGCAGTTTTTTTTATAGAACCATGTTTTTTCTCATGTCCATATTTACTCTTTACTATCCCAAGATGTTATCTGCAAAACATCACAGTGAATAGAGATAAATTATAAGCAAGTCTTCAGAGACATTTATAGCATTTTTACAGTGTCAGTAATCATAAATTGCACTGAAGTAAACAGCTAACACTTGTCCAGACTGATGTTATTACAAACATTGAGACTGTGCTACTTTATAGAAATGTCTACTTTGAAAATGGTATTGGAAAGCCATTAGGTGTGAGAAAGGATCCTGTTAACTAATGGTACTTGGGCTGTGGTGGAGTGTTGGGTTTGACTGGGAGGCGATCCTCAGTGATGTGAGTGTCGAGCTGGGTGTAAGATCACTGACTTCCTAAGGGCACGGTCCTGAAGCAGGGTCCTGGGTCCTGATGGCTGAGCAGAGTTTGGATCCTGACCTAAAATACCAGGGCTGAAGTTCCTCTCTTGCAATAATGTGTTATGATGTCAGAGTAACACCTGGAACACTGCAAACTTAATATTAGGCTCAATCGGGCTTGCCAGTGTACATGTAGGAGAACAAATGGATACATGCCAGTGAAAGGTTTAAAAAAGTCCCTTGCACCCGGAATTGCAAATGAAAGGTAACATATGCAGAGGAATATTGCATTTGCATTTGAGTGGTAGTTCACTGAAGCTGTAAGTGAAAGACTCCCATCAAACAAATAATTTAAAGACTTGCCTTTGGCTTTACAGGGCCTGTGACTTCACTGCAGACTATTTTCAGATTTATAATGCTAACTATAGTGTTTTTACCTTGAGAAAGCTTTTGGAGTCTTTCTTTCTTTTTTCTTAGAGGGTTACATTTGAAGGATTTTTTAACTGATGAAAAATGTTGGGAATACAATAGAAGTTGCAAGAAGTTGTACATATTTCTTGACCTATCAGCAGCAGGTGTTCCACACTGCTTTCTGCAAGCTAGTATCTAAAAAGTTATAACTGCCCAAGTAATATCTCTCTTTAAGGGTATTTTCTTCTTTGTGTTGAATATTAATTTGGCCTCACGTAACTGTCACAAAGGACTTAATACTCTGTGAGTTTGTATTTTTCAACATCTGAAAAGCTTTCAGCACATTTTTTTTTGTTGCCTGCCACTATATTTCATAATTCCTTTTTTTAACAATAGAAAGAAAAAGTCCCCAAATGACAATAAGCAGCACGTCACTTGCAGAACTGTATGAACTGAAAATTGATCTGAATGTTAACTATTGAGCTACAGTGGTTACAAAAGCAGGGCTTTTAAATCAGCTGTGTATTTTGTCACTGGCAGCCATTTTCACTTCAACACGTGAATTGTATAATTTCTTATCTGAGATAATCTGCCAGATTTTTACTTATTGCTGTATTTTATAGATAGGATGGTGTCCTGGTTAGGTACTCATTTGACATGAAGAAGGTTGAAGTTCAATCCTAAATTTGCCACATACAGCATGACCTGGGCAGACCATTTAACTTTGATGCCTTTTAGTTTTCTTGCTTCTGAATAGTCTCAAAGCACAGGTTTATTCCTGCTGTGTGCATGAACTTCCAGAGTGGAAAGGAATCCTTACCAAAGCTTTAGAGTACAAGGGTGTAAATTCTGCTAATTTTGACTTTGTCACAGGTTCTTATGTACTCTTCACTTATATCTAAGAGCCAGACATTGTTTAATTTATACACACTGGTGCTGAAAGAAAATAATTTTAGTCTAAAAATGTTAGGTCATTATGAATATTAGGTCCAGGAATAAAAAAAATTGTATCAGTCTTCAGTTTTCTGATGTTTTCAGAAGCGTTTATAATATTCATTTCCCTATTTGAAGAAAAAAGAAATAAGAAAGTTATAGAGAAAGGAAATAAGAATGATCAGAGAGGTTAAATGATTTCTGTTTGAGGATTAATTAAATAAACTAGTGTGCCTCAGGCTCAGAAAGAAAGTATTAAGGGGATATGAAGACTCATAAAATCTGGAGCAATTGGGAATGATTGTTCTCTGTCTCTTTCAATACAAACCCCTATTATTATCCATTAAAACTAGTGGCTGGTAAGGTTGAAAAAAAAAAGACAAAAAAGTGACAAAAAAAGAATAAGCTAGTATGCAGTTTCTGCTACATGGAGAGGTAATTATTTGCCAGCAGTGACTGTGAGTGCTGTAATGTGACATACATCTAAAAGTGATTGGGCAGACTTGAGGAAGAAAAAGCTATTAATGTCTGCTTAGGACAAGGATGTCAGCTCTACTTTGAAAAATTCTTGTGCTACAGATCATTAGAATTGAAAATTATTCTGAAAAACAATCACATAGTGTCTGGTGTGTTGCCTCTGTGTCTATTACTTTAGGGATATTTGCCCAGCTTTTCAGTTTTTTAAATCACGCTTTCTTTCCATGTTGAATCATGGAATCAAGGAACACAAATTGCATCTGTATATGAGGGAGGAAAAAAAAAGATTCTAGAAATACTTTTGCTTTGTTTAATTACTGGCAAAATGAATGTGTGTATATATATATATTCCAGAATAACCTGAAAAGCTGACCACAGCTATCTTTGACTTACATTTTTCTAACAGGTATTGATCACTTTAGACATAGAGGTTATTAGGCTTTCTTTTACAGTAGGTGTTAAAACAGCAATACTGATGTTCAGTGCAAACACAGAATTTATGTTGATACTTAACAAGAGATACTTTCACAGGCGATTGGAAACTTACTTTATGGCATATCGTATTTAGAAGGATATTCAATTTGGCATTAGTCAGTCATTATGGAAATGCTAACCATTATATTAATGCAGTAATATATTATTACTGTGTTAATCCATTATTACAAGGAAAACATAAAGTGGTTTTCTGCAATAGTGGTCATTGTAGGTTCTGTGAACTTTTATCAAATCAAAATAAACAATTTTAATGTAAGGAGAGAGTCCAAGCTGCCAAACCTCTGACAGGTTTCACAAATATCTTTTGATCTATGTTGCTCTCTCACCAGCAGGGTGAATTGGGGAACAAAAAACCCCATTAAACAATAGGGTTAAGGCAGCCAAAATGCCAGAAAATTAAAAGAAGGGGAATGGTAACTGAGATCAATCAGACTGCAGGTGACGCTCAGTGCAGCTGACAGAGCCTTGTGTTTGATGGGAAAAATTATTATTTTCGAGTGGCCTTCCTGGCTATGAGGGTTTGGCTTCCTTTGTCAAGTGCTTCTTCATAAAGAGAAGGACCTTCTGTGCTAACAAGTGCAATTTATCAGCATCAGAGTAATGATGGCTTTTGTGCCTGCAGGATGATATTAGACAGGAAATGTAGTAATCTGTGATGCTCTTTTCCGTATGATTTGCTTTAAAAAAAAATAAAAAAACCCTCCATTTTTCTGCCTATACAATCTAGCTAGTCATTTCAGTCAGCTTGAGATATAAAGTTTGGGGTGCTGGCTATGCATAAAGAAAAGGAAGTTTCTGTGAAGGTAAGTTTCTCTTACCAGTATAAACTCTCTTGATCTTTTATATAACTGTTGTGGATGCCTGCTGTTTTCAGTGTTATGAGAAATCATGGCTGTTACAATGTTGACCCTTTGGACCATGGATACTGATAAGTACAAGCTGAGTGTTTGTTTCAACATGTGTACAACACAGGTTAGAAAAATTTGTCTTTTACCATGCTTTTATCTTCAACTATTGCAAACAGAACACTTAAAAAAAAAAGGTAACATTTAGAAATATATATCTGATAATAAATGAATAAAAAGATAATAAGAATGTACTGAATTACATAAAAATCAGTAGATATATCTTAAATATGTCTGTGTCAGATTCCTCCATTGTTGAAGATGGATTTTGAGTTGCTCAGACCACTTCTTTCTAGTTCATCTAATCCTTCCCCAGGGGTGCACATGGCCAAATGAAGTTCTTCACTAAACTCAGTAGCAACAGCAGAACTTAGCATGATTTGGAACACGTTTGCAAGAAGGGTCTGGGGGTGAGGCACAGAGGTATGTGAGATAGCTGGTGTGATGGAGTGTGCTCCTGCAAATAAAAAGGTGCTAAGGAATCAGGGTGGACAAACTTGTGTGCACTTTGTGATATGCACAGTTCAGCCGAAACACAGGTACTCACATAGTACAGATACAGCCTCTGAGGTTATGCTTGAAATGTATTTTTTACATCAATATCTTCCCATTAAAAGCTTCTCAAAATCTGTCAGTGAGTTGGTATTCAAACCATTTTAAAAGATATTCTGTTAATTCCATGTAGGTTTTTAAAATCAAGATTCATATGACATTGAATCAAATGGCTTGTAGAAATCTGCTGTTACCAAAGAGGATATGAGCAATCAAACCCCTCCCAGTACCTAAAGGGAGCTTGCAAGAAAGCTGTAGAGAGACTTTTCACAAGGACATGTAGTGATAGGATAAGGGGAAATGGCTTCAAACTGAAAGAGAGTAGGTTTAGATTAGATATTATGATGAAATTCTTTACTGTGAGGGTGTTGAGGCATTGCAACAGGTTGCCCAGAGAGGTTGTGGACTCCACATTCCTGGACTTGTTTAAGGTCAGGCTGGATGGAGCTCTGAGTAACCTGGTTGAGTTAAAGGTGTCCCTGCACATGACAAGGAGATTGAAACCAGATGATCTTTAAGGTCCTTTCCAACCTAAACCTTTCTATGAAATTCTGTGATTCTAAATCATGAATCAATAATCCTTTGTTCAGTAATCCTTAAGAAAAGCCATCAATGTTTGACTGGATTTATTTCTATGAGACAACTCTAACTGATATTCATTGCTTTCAAGTACTCTTACACCTTTTAAGAATGGTGCTCCTGCAATTTTCTGGAGATGTCCCCATTTTCCAGGATTACTTAAAAGAAAAATTATTGGTATACAAAGTTCCTAGCTACAACCATTATATCAATTGATGAGAAATTATCCAACACTGTTGTGTTTTTTACTCTTTCTGTAAAATATGTTTAAAATGCTTCCTACCAAGCACAGTTACAGATAGTAATCTGTTTGTCCTGTCCCTGACAGCACAAGCTGGATACAGATTCCTATTCTGTTCCAAGAAAAAAAAAAACAACTAGCTAATGAACACACTGGTTGTTCCTTAATTATTGAAACTGTTATTATTTACTCCAAGGAGCTAACCTACACATAGCCAAAATAGACTTTTTTGTTCTTAATCATTTAAACAATGACTTTTGATATTTCAGATTTGTTTAGCACTGACAATGCAATGATTTCTTTATCCTCCTTTATTAGTCTCATGGGTTTATTTTTGTCTGTTTTTTTCACCATTGACTTTTTTTTCTGTTTCTCTCTGAAGTAATTTTTTTAAAATTCTTTGTTGCTTCTGCATCTGTTTTTGCTCAGCAAAACTCCTTGGCTGTAGTAAATTTTTCTGTTTGTTTGAAAGACATGATTTCACAGTTTTTCCGGGGATGGCTTCAGATAGTCCCCAGGTTTTTTTAACATTTCCCTTTATAGGTTCCCTGACAGTTATGCTGACAGTAGGTTTGCGCTAATGGGGACAAAATCAAATTGTGAAATACCAAGTTCCTCCATAAAATGGATTTAACTTTCTCAACAGAGCTCTAGCGTGAAACCAAGATTTTGTTCGAAAACAGATACATCATAATCCTAGGCACAATTCTGGACATAAGTTAAGGAGTAGTGGAGCTGCTATAGTTAATTCCTAGTTCAGTCTCTTATGATGATGCTTAACTTTTAAGTGAGTAGCTTTCTTCAAGAAGTCTGTGTTTCTAAGTAATTTGTGTTTTTAGAAATCCTATCATGGAATATAGTGATGCCTTTATAATGATAATCTGATTTTCTGATTTGAATACCAGGGAATTATTGTTTTATAGGATTAGTACTTCAGGGAATTTTATTCAGTGTTGTGGAAACAGACCTTTCCTTCAGCATCCATTATTAAAACTGTAAGGTAGCTAACATCATGCCAAAAGCAGTTGATTACCTCTCTCTTCCTAATTATTGCCTTAAAAACATCTGCCTATTCTATAAAATCTACTTAAATTATATTGTAGACCAATACCCTTCACTTTTATGGATCCAGAAGCAGACTTCAGCAGTTTTCATGTTAAATTACTGAGGGCAAATCAGCTTTCTTGGTCCTTAGATACAAGACTGGAGTAAGGAATTCAAAGAAATGCTTGAAAAAATACAAAGTATGATAACGTAGTGTTAGATACAATATGCTTATATCAAGATCATCAAGTACATAGAATACAAATGAATCAGTAACAGATGTGTTAAAAATATAGAAGCCCCAAATGTTCCAGTTTAAAGAAGGTGAGGCCAATCCCCTGCTGGAATTTCCTATTACTATTTCCTGTTGTGGTGTGTGTGAGGTTCCTGCGGTGGCATGGCATGCCACAGCCTTCTCAGAGAGCACAGAGAGGCTTGCTGGGGGAGAGCGGCTGTTCCGCTTCCTGTGCCTTTCCAGGCTGCCCCTTGCATCCTCCGGAAAGCTGAAGTCCCGCAACACAGTGACAATAAAGGAGGCGAGAATGCTCTCTGCATGGTGGCTGCAGAAGATCTTTTATTTCATGGAGGCTCCCAGAAGCCTAGAGCCAGCACAAGTGCTCACTCCCAAAGGTAGAGAGCCAGCACATGGCACAGTCCCCCAGGCAGAAGCTGGTGCCCCAAAGCAGGGTAGAATGCGAGAGAGGGAGTCACATGGCATGCAGGGTCCTTTATCCAGGGCGAAGGCGTCAGAGAGAGCACATGGACCAATGGTCACAGGGCATAGGGGCGGTACACGGGCGGAGTTGGGGTAACAGAATCAATGGGAGAAACCCGAGGGAGTGGTTAGGGCTGGGGGCGGGGAACGGCAGACCCACCTGGAAAGGTAAACACAGGGGAGGGGAAAAATACAACACTACAATTTCCCAAAGAGCAATCAGTTGATCTGTGTTGCTTCTGCTATAGGCTGTCTCTCCCACTCTACTGGAGAGACATGGAGCTGGGAGAGGTGTATATGGAACTCTTTTCCATGGCTTGAAGGGAAATGTTACAAAGCGGAAGAGCTGGGCTTGTCAGAAGATTATCTGAAATATTTATTCACAAAGTAATAACTTTAGGCTTTATGTGTTCAGAAAATTTTACTTCTCAGAGAGTGCAGAAATGCTGTATGCTGTTCATACTCCCTGACCTAGTGTCTCCTCTTTGAGTTCTCCTGTTCCTGTACAGACTCCATTTGCAGGCAGTGTTCGATCACACCTTCTTTTTTCCTTTCCTCTGATGCCATACAGTTCTTTCAAACCCTTCTTTTGCTTCCACAGTCTCTTATGCATCTTGAAGATTAGTAGTCGAAATTCCAAAAATGAATTTTATTCTCCATTTTGGAGTTGGTGAAGCAATGTGCTTTAAGCTTTGTCCTAATTCTCAGAGAAGCCTTGTCCCTCTGCAGGTGATAGCATAACTTTCGCTATGATGTTAGGATTTCGTTGGCATTTTCCATGTGAAGGGAATACTCCTAGTTTAGAATGAATACCAAGAATTTGAGGTTAACCTGGTAAAATAGTAAAAACTAGCCTAGTGAACAGAGTGGTGTGATGACCTGTTCCAACCAGAAGATAGCAATAAAAGTGCAGGCAATATGAAGTAATGAAAAAGCTTCTCCTTGCAAAAGTGTTTGCACCAGGGTAAACAGTATGCAGTAGTCTCCAGGTTGTAATATTCCCTCTGTGTACTCAAAACCATCATGTCACAAACCTGTTCCTTTTGAGTTAAGAGTTCTTGTCTGGGTTTGCCTCCTATCCACTGTACTAGTGATTCTTTGGCATGCATTTGCTGGCATCTTGCACTATATTAAAGCTTTATGCTCTGTTGTCCTATACACTGACTCTATGGATTCACAAGGAACTGTTGAACATGAATGGTCTTTTTTTTGTCTTTTGATGTGGCATCTGTAGCCACACAAGGAACAGAACTTCATGGTATCATGACCTTTTTACAAAGCGCCTCATCTTTACATGTTAAACCCTTCGTCTCTCTGATTTGCTCTCTTGTCAGTCCATCATAGAGAACTACAATTTTTTTGCTAATGCATATTTCTCCTGTTTAGTACTTAGTTGTGGATCCCAAAATTCCAAGGTGCTTTCAAGTTATATAAATGCTGTTGTTTTTTATACAAGAACAGTAAGAAAAGTAGAAAAGTCTGGTATTTGCAGATTTAACTAAGTATGCAAAACTCATGGGTTCTCTACTAAACTTTCTAAGTAGTTCATATTACTATCAAATATTTTGCTGGGAATTTGCCTGAAGTCAGTGCTGTACACTGGTTCTGACTCCTCACCCAATGTAGTCATGTTACAGGTATGTTTTTCAGCCAAGTACATCCTCTATCGTCTGCTGGCTGTTTTTAGTTTCAAGGTACAATTGTGTGATTTATGCTCTGCAGTACAAAGCTATCTCAGCATTCTGGTTGCTTTGCAGTATATGGTAGCATTTCAATGCTAACATTAAAATAGAGCAAGTAAACAAAGCAAAAATATTCTCATCAGCTTTGCTGAACTGCAACATTATGTTGTGTTTTCCCAAGTAATGAACTTGAATTTTTTCTGGGCAGAGAAATTCAAAACTTACTATCATTCCATGATTATCAAAATGAGATAACACTCAGAAAATATGAAAACTTTTATAATTTCTTTCATAATAAATCACTTTTGCCCTATAGCACTGCAGTGTGCTGCGTAACATTTCCTTCATCTTTGTGATGATAAGCTGCTTGATAGAAGAGAAATCCAGAAAGTGGTGAGAAAAGCACCTGAAGCATCCTGTCCGCTTCACTGTTTATTCTTACTTAGCATAAAAATTGTTTGCAGCCTTGGGCTTTGGCACTCAGACGTGTTACAGCTGCTAATCCTAAGAAAATTCTCAGGGAAACCAATCAGCCACTAAAGTTCCTTTAGTGGCTTTAGTTCACAGCCTTGTGTTAGGGGCCATCTGCTAGAAAGCTGGAAGGGTGAACACTGAGAGGCTGGGATGGGACTTAAAAGTTTCAGGAACTCATAGACAGAGATGTCAAGGATTAGGTCAAATAGAGGTGTGATTTCTCACCAGATAAAATCTGTTATTAAGACTAGTGCAGTTTGTAGGAGGCAGGGTGGCTGTGGGATTTCTTGCTCATAATATGAATATTAATCATTATTCCAGGGACAAACTGGAGAAGAGAAAGTCCTTCCAGTGCTAAACTTGTACTTCTGGCTGAGGTGGTTCTTCACCCCATGAGACCAGAAATTTAATTTTTTGAGGCTTTTGCTGAGCAACCAGGCAAAAAACCTCAGCTAGCAAATAATTCTATTCACTTCCTGCTTCTCCCATCACAGAATAACAAAATCTGGATTATGTGAACCTGTGTAGCTAAGAAGTCATTCTCTGTACTAAATCTTGAATGGGTTTCTGATTCTTTGCTGAGAATGACCTGTTTCCTGCCCAAGAAAGTCCTGACTGCAAGAATGTCCCATAAACAAATGAACGCATGTTACACAGGAATAGACATCTTGTGTAGCCTGGGTTTATTTTTAAAGCTGAACGAGTAACACAGTGTAAAAAGCCTTTCTCCTTTTCAAGCCCCATCTTCCTTGTTCAAAGTGGAACAACTGGCATTAAGCTGGAGTGTACATAGTCAGGAAAAAGCAGATAAGGACTCAGATGTCATTACCTTTCTATGAAGTGGCAGAAAACAAGCTTTTGTGAGCCATGCAGAGCAAGCTAAATCACAAGGTCGTTACAGTACACAGAAGTGAAGATAAATTAACTAATTGCCTCTTGGACTAGTTTATTTATGGGGACATAATATCTGTTATATATGTCTCTTATCCTTCATGCAAAGAAACGAACACTTTTGTTCTGGTTAGGTGTTTAATTCGGGAAAGAAACCAAAACATAAATCTGTAATGGGCTAAAGGAGAAGAAGACTTCATCAGTTTCTGCTATATTTGCATGACATTTTTTCACTGTATGGCATTTCGGAGTAAGGATTTTTGCTGGATCAGGAGTCCCACTGAAATGTCTGTGGCAAGATCTGATCCTTCCTGCTTTTATGAGGTGTTGTTTTAGGAAATAGACATGGAATTATTTTTCAGCAAAATTTAATGTCTGAAGCAGACACATCAGTAGTATCACTAAATTGTGGAAAAATTAAAGAGATCTCTAAATTTTAAATGACTGATAAACTCTCAATTACCTTATAGTCTCAATTATCTTAAAGTGAGTAACCCTAATGACTTAGTTAGGATGGTTCACTTATTCCTATATTTAAGAATGGTCATTAATCTGTACAGGACCAGGGCCTGCTTCTGTTCTTGTATTCAATTTGTTCAATGTTTAATTGCATTATGAAATAAATGGGTGTTTTAGCCATCAGTAAGGTTTTTGTCCTTTACCTGAGGTAGTTGTTGCTGCATAGAGTTGATAATATTTACAAGAACAAGAAAAAAAACAATCTATTTTAAGCATGTTTAAGAAAAGAAAATGTCTGTAGTATTTTCTGAACGTTAGAACATCCTAAACATTTTCTGAAAAATCTCTCCCAAACAAACTGGTTGATATTTACCATAGTGTTATACTTTTCCATAGATGCACCTGCATGTTGGCAAGCAACAGATGATTCAGATAGTGTTGTGGGTTTTTTAATCCCCATCTGTGTCTGTCAGTCTCATCTTTTCAGCTTGCTTACAGTCTAACATGTTGCTGTATAAACATTAAAGAGCTTTGCTGCTAATTTTAACTCACTTTGCATGTTTGAGAGATGTTTGTGGAAATTATATGTTAAATGGTGCAGAAGGACTTGGGGGCTCACACAGATGAAAAGCTGGGCATGACCTGGCAATGTGCCCTCACAGCCCAGAAGGCCAAGCACATACTGGGCTGCATCCAAAGCAGTGTGGGCAGCAGGGCGACGGAGGGGATTCTGCCCCTCAACTCTGTCCTCGTGGGACCCCACCTGCAGTTCTGCCTCCAGCTATGGGGTCCTTAGCACAGGAAAGACTTGGACCTGTTGTTGCAAGTCCAGAGGAGGCCATGAAGAAGATCAGAGGCCTGAAACACTTCTCCAGCAAAGATAGGATGAGACAACATTAGGGTTCAGTCTAAAGAAGAGAAAGTTTTGGGGAGACCTCATTGAAGCCTTCCAGTGCCTCGCGGGGGGTTATCAAAACATGGGAGAAGAACTTTTGATATGGGCAGATAGTGATAGACAAGGGTTTTAAACTGAAAGAGGGCAGATTTGACTTAGTTATTAGGAAGAAATTCTTTTCTCAAATGGTGGTAAAACACTGGAACAGGTTGTCCAGTAAAGTGGTGGATGCCCCATACCTGGAAGTGTTCAAGGCCGGGTTGGATGAAGATTTGCACAATCTGGTCTAGTGGAAAGTGTCCCTGTCCACAGCAGGGGGATCTTTAAGGTCCGTTCCAACCCAACCAGTTCTGTGATTCTGTGATACTCACTGAGTGTCTATAATCAACTCTTTTCTGTAGACTGAACTGCAACCCAAAACCTGGGAATTTTAAAATCTTACATTGCCAGAATCATACATTATGACTGAATATTTTCCAAAGCTCTCTAACCAATAACAGATTTTTGTGTCCACGTGCTGCATAGGCTGGGAATAGGGCATATAGAGGATTGAAAAATACGACAGATTCAGGTGTGAAGTCAAGCAACTACTTCTGAAAAAAATCAAAGTCTTTGAGAGACCAAATATCATGTGTAAGATGAGTAAGCAATTCAACATAATGGCTCATTAGTCATGTGCAAGAGTTTTTAAAAAGTAGGAAAGAAATTGTGAGTGTGAAATGTAAGAAATGGTCTTGTAGTGACAAAGAGTAGGTTTTGTACATTTGCATAATATGCAACGTGACTTCACCAAAAAACAGAATAAAATGGAACGAGCAACACCGTGCTCAGGCCCCAAATTAACAGGTGAAACTGATATTACAAATTTGATTTGCTAGAATGGCAGACAGAAATATCTACCTTTCAACCTAATTGATGAGGAAATTATATTCTCCTGGCATGATGTTAGAATTGTATAATTTTGGAATATGTCATACTGACTAAATTGGTAATAGAATAAGGTAGGTAAGGCACAACATCACATCCCCTCTTCTTGGGAAGGAAGTGAAAGAGATAAATGAAAATATTTTAAAGGGATAATTGCATATAATGTTAATTTGGACCTTTATTTAAAAGGAATTTCTCATATGGTCTCATGTTATGAGCTTATAATGCAGCTTTTATCTCTCAAGATTTAAAATAAAATAAAATAAGATGTATGATTCATAGCTCATTTTATGAATATAAGCTTTCCACAAATCGTTTTGCTGATTGACATGTCACCGTGAGATATACAGGTCTATACTTTAGGTTGCTGCATTGGTGATGAATGACTGGCTGGTTTAGAGTGGCTGTGCTGGAAATATCTGGGCTGCCTACTCTTTCTGCAAGCTTCAGAGATCAAAACTCCTGTAAGCTCCTTGACGTATTACTAGTTTTTAATCTGAAAAAGGCCATGTCAGATGTTCAGTGGTCTCAAATTCCACATTCTAAGAGAATATAAAATGCAGATGTTCTTACAGTGTGTCTACAGATACTGAAAATTTTAAATACTAATGTAATTAAGGTTTCCTTTCCATAACTGGCTCTAGTTAAGGATGACATGCTTCAGACTTCGGTAAGTCACAACTGAGGGTTCAAAATCAGGTCTTTCACTTGCTTATGTATGAAGAATTTTGAATTAGTTGACCAACTTGTAAACACAAGGTAAAAAGGTATAAGATTTCTTTTTGTCATAAAAAAATAGGTATTTGAGTTTATTGGATTAGTATGGGCAAGTTATTCTGCTATTCAATAATTTATATATATATATTTTTAGAAGTATCTTTCTGCTTTGAAAGTGCTTTCCAGTATTTTACTGGAAGAGAACTGATTACCTTGTCTGACTTGGTTTGCGTCAAAATGTCTGGGTTCAATTTGATACCTCAGTCAGTCTTGCATTCTGGCTCAAGTATGTAGTGACCCACTGGAATGCAGCACTGAATTGGTGTTTAAGGTGGGACTGAATTGCTGTTTAAGTTTGAATGCAGATGCTGTTAGCAGCATGGAAGTATGAAACTTGTGTTGGACTGAGAACTCCAGAGATATTCACAGAATTTTGGCTACCTCAGCCATACTCCAAATTCCTACTCAGTGTCCTTATAGTTTCTTATACGTGCTTCTGCAACGTCTCAGGAAACTGAATACCTTTCATTTCTAGCAGATTACTTCTGACAAAAAGCTGGTCCAGAGGAGAGCTATTTAAGTTATGCATGGCACTAATTTGCTTGTTTGACTAAGAAATTACATGCCTTGCAGTACTTTTTGGTCAGTCAATTCGGCGGTCAGAGCTCTGAAATCATGAGACTCATATTTCTCTTCCACAGAGACTTTCAGCATGTTCTTGTTTGGCAGGGCATAAGAGAAGATCCCTTCCCTTGACCGAGCATTGTTTTCATATATAGCTGTCAATCCCATTTTTGTGAAAGAATTCATATTGTAAGAAAAATGAGAATTATCAGAGTTGACCAGGTTTTTAGGTTGACTTTGAACATCTAAACTATTTGTATTATCAAAGGTCCATGTTGCCTCCCAAATAATTAGATGTCTTGATATTGTGGATGTCAAAGTCTGTGTATGCCTAGGAGCAAAATCTCATGGAATGACTGGCACGCTGAATTCACCCTGCCGAAAGTGCAGTGCAGATGCAACTGTAGTGAGCTTTTGCCAGCATAGCTCTGAGTGTTTAGATGCTACATATTGACTTATTCTGAAGTAAAATATTTGATCTGTCTGAAATCCTGAATTTCATTAAGTTTGCTATCACATCTTCATCAGGCCTTCTAACCAACCAGATAGCCATCTTTTTTTACAACTGTTTATGAAATCCCAATAGTATTTTTTTTACATTAATTTAATTATTTAGCTGATTTAAAGATGAAACCTTATTTCAGTTGTTAAAATTTCATCTCATTTTAAAAGCTGTGTTGTTTCTTCTAAGTAAAATATTTAAATACAATTCAGATTTTTTATATCTTCTTTTTGAACATTAGAATGATTTTAATAAAACTGATAAATAGGATGTAGTATTTCTGTAAGTGGGAAGAATGGAATTAATATTTCTTGCTTATTCAAAATTCATAACCAGCTCTTTATAATTGCCTTTGGTTTTCAAAACATAAGCTTTTTGATATAATAAAAAGCCTTTGTGAATACTAAACACTGGTGCATGAGCTTGTTTAACTTCATTGTGTGCTTCAAGTTTGTATTTATAATGAATATTGAATATGTGAATCCTTCTGAATGTAGTTTAAGATTCCCCAGCATTTGGGAATAGATCTGTGATTTTGTCTGCCTGGTTGTCACCAAGTTTTCCTGCATTATTTCCTTTTGTACTGATCAAGTACAGTGGGAACATTTTATTTAGGTGAGGTTTCTAGAAGGGAGTAAATTTCTGTCATGGCAAATTATTGCTTCCACCATAACATTCTCTTTGATTGATCTTACATTGATATGTTTCTGATTAATGAAGTTACTCTTCTAAATTATAAAGCAATTTGAGAAAGCCTTTTGACTCTATGGAATTGTATCAAAGACTTTATTAATGTTGTAATACCTGTCCATTAACAGTCTTTAAGCAGAATTTAACATGTTGAAGTTGCAAGAATCTAAAAAGGTTGCTATTAAACTGTCCAAAAATAAATCAGTAGAACTAGGAGTAAGTGTAGTATGTTCTTAAAACCTGTCTTGCATATTAATGAATTATGCCTTGATGGTCTACCAAAAAGGAAAAGATACTATGATTAGCAGCAGTGGTATGAAATATTATTAGTAACAGCAACATTCCCTGTGCCACAGCTCCTCAGAAGATGTTGGTAATTTTCCAACAATGTAAAATAATCATCAGATGAGATAAACTAGACAGTCTCAATATCTCCATGAAGACAAAGACAAGGTAGTGTTTTGTCCTAAGCACCTGTCCTTCTGAATTACTTTGCTAAATTCACTCAATCTGATTTTCTGAAAAGAGATATTGTTTTGCATCCTTTTTTTTTCAGGACAAGTCAGAACTATGGTGTCACAAAATGTTTCTTTTTTCTTCTATTTCATAGGCCTACATGACTTGGTGCAAATTTTATAGTCCTAATACTCTTTCAAATAGAGTCTTCTGATGGTTCATTGTATAGTCTCCTCAGGGAGTTAAGATGAAGACTGCAGTCTTAAACATTTCTGAACTACTACTCTTTTTTGAAAAAAAAAGGTTTATTTTAATTGAAATTAATGGAATCCAAGAAAAAATTTATAATCATAAAATAACAATAGGAACTTTTGAAACACTGTATTATATTAAGTAGACCAATAGACATCTCTGCTCAACAAACTTAAGGATATGAATGGCAGTGAATGATGCCTCTGAATTTAAAAGCTGTGTACAAACTGCCTGGGAAAAATCTGCTAACACTATAGGTGCCATTATGTATTACTGCAAATAGTGATGCTAGTTCTCCCTTTTTGACATTCACATCCACTACATTTACAGTCAATGATCTCTCCAGAATAATTACCTGCTAAATCGTGGATAAATCTCCCTGAGCGCTGTGCTGGTTTTGGTTTTTTCTTTTCTTTTTAAAATGTAAGGTTGTTAAATGTTGGCAACGAATGCAAAAGTGTTTTTTCTTACTAAATGTACACATGTGCCTTGTATAAAACATTTTAATAAAAACATAAGGACAGACTGCTCTTTACACACTTCTAAAGGTTGACTTTAAGGAAGTAGGAAGAGTAGCAACAGGTAGCAAGCTGTCTGTAAAATTTTCTTTTCTCTCAGACTGAATTTCCATCTGAAGATGGATATTGCCTTGACTCTGTACAAAGTTAACTACATCGCTATGGGATCTGGGGAAGCTGCTGAGCTGCTTTGTTAGCTGCATTGCTCCCAGGCTTTCTTTTTCTCTAGATCTCCATGTAGCAAGAACTGTTGAAAATTTTGGGGTTTATGCAGGTTCCTTAATGCAGAGTTCACCAGTAAAAACACTGATGCAGTGTCAGTCTACAGTGTTTTTCCAGTTAAGTTTGTACTAGTACAGCCAAAGCATAATGTCCTAAAGCCTTCACTTGGTCTTATCATTTTGACTTCAGCATTTTTCTTTTGCCTTCAGGCAGTCCATTATCCATGGACATTACCCGTGTGGATCTTGCACTCCTAATATCTAGTGATGTAAAAAAGAAAAGCATTAATTTGTGCTTGGCAGGTCACTTCTGTGTTTCTATCTAGAGGGCACAAGCTAGCACAGTACTAATTCCAGTTTAATTTTTATAACAAAATTTTATTCTCACGGCTTAACATAGTTATTGTAGACTGGCAAAGTCTGAGGTTAATAAACTTTACTCCTTTGAAGATTTTAGATTTATTATACTGGAATCAATGCATTTTAGCAGACCTTGTGAGCTGATTACCACAAGCACTATTTCAGCAAAAGGCTGTGAAATCTGTTCTCAGTGAAAATGATGGCAACACCTACTGTGGGGTGTAATGTGTGGTCATCTCTTTCAACAGACTGCAATGAAATGTGCATTTTGGGAGCTGCCGGTGCTTTATGGGGATGATCTTGGCATATACCTGTGATATCACTGGTCACACCAAAAGTTTCATGAGAGAAAGCTCTATGGTTGTATGACATTCTTACCTTGGATGAGTGCAAAATTTGAAAAAGGTGATGATACATTCTGATACCAAGGGGACAGGGAAAAGGGACATCAATCTTTGCTTCTTGCAATATTTTTTATGGCAAGAAGTAGGCAAAAAAATCCAGTGTGCAGCACAGTGAGAAGTAAGAGATTTATTCATTACTTGATAATCATGGGTATTGGCAGTGTATTACAGTAGCCTCATGCTTCTGGGCTTCTGCTCATCATTCAGAGAGGTATGAAAATAATTACTTTTTCTTCCTTGAGGCTTAGAAAAATGTTGCCAAACTGGTTTTCAAAACTTCCACAAATTTTGGGAGAGAAAGCTAGGACATTTGGAAGACTGCCTGTAAATTAAATAAAAGCACAAATTCCTGGTACACAAACCACATAATCAGAGATTAATTTATAGTGCTGCAGCTTTTCTGAATGCACTTGCACATCCTTAAGACTTAGTTGCTGATAATTTTAGGTGGAACTGAGCTAAAAACACAGAGCTTAAAATCTCATCTAAGCAGTATTTGGAGATGTAACCTGGTTCTTTTTCCCTCCAGTGAACGGAAGGAAAACACAGGTAAAATCGATGGGACATTTTGGATATTGTAAATTCAGACCCACATATTGTATCCTGGCTCTAGGAGCTGATAAGGAGTCTTGACATTCAACAAAGTGATCTTCATATTTGGCATAGCTGAAAAGCAATCCATACTGCTCTAAAAAAAGTATGAGCAGGCTCCAGGTGAACAATTGAAAATACTTGGGAGTTATCTCAAAGGATTTGTAAGGGACTGTACAGATCTGGCCATGCCCTCCAGTAACCACTCCTGGGACTCTTCACCTCCCCGTCGTCCCCCAGGGCAGGAAAGCACCTGTCTGAAGGGATGCTCTGCACAAGCAGTCTCTCGCACTCCAGGTAACTCTGTTTTTAGAAAGTTCCAGTTGTAATTTCTCTTTCAAAAACAGAGCCCTCTCTGATCAAGAGATGAAGCAACCTCCTAAGCACTATCTAAGATTCTACATGTTGTATTATATTTGAATGTCATTATTGACACTTTTTGGCATTTTCATTAGTGTCTCACAGAGCTGTATAGCTGGCTTGGTCTCTGAGGAAGGCAGAAGACTGTGCATAGGGTAATTCTGAGCTCATTTAAACACTCGGAAGCAAGAAAGCCTTTGTTTCTTGTTTTTCTGCAAATAATAGCCTTAGGGAAAATGTTTCTTCCACCATCTTTCATATGTCAGATGGGGTTTTCCATACCAGAGACTGTTCATTACATGTATTTAGTATAGATAAAACAATATGTTTTGAAAAATTTGACAAACTTATTTTTGTGAAGGTGATGACATTGGCGCTCCTCTTCCTCTTTGATGATACAGGCTTGTTTCAGTTCATCTCTGGATAACTATGTAAGTACTTTATCAATCGTTAGAATAGCTTTCCATATTTTATGAAGTGTTTTTTTCTTTTTAAATAAAATTCCTTTAGAAATAACATACTAAGTTTACACTGAGGGAGAATAATACCAGACAGACATCCAAGGAGGTAAGCAGGCATTAAGATGAAATACAAACTTGCGAATACACAGTGCTTCCCAATGAATTCATATAGTGAGGTTGAAAGATGCTTATACTGTACTTTAGCAGAAGTTGAAACAATTAAGGCTGGGTTAATGATTTAAGAATAAGGATTAAAGAGGTAAATTAAAGAAAGAAAATGAATAAAATTATCAATCCAAACTAACTTAGAATGCTTGTTTTTTAGGCAGTCAACTACATGAGTAGATGCAATGTAAAGCCCAAAGGGAGGGGGAGAAACTCCCAACTTTAGCAATCTGTTGGACTTCAAGCCAAGCTGCTTCATTCACTTCCAGTCTTCTTCTATTAGATTAATACATAATTTCTTTCCCTCTTTTCTCAACTGAGCCTGGATAGTTGTCTTGGGGTGACTTTATGATGTAGTATCCCCTATCACTGCCCTATGCCCAGATATGATCCTGAGCCTTTCTGTGCCTTTAAAACTGGGTGCAAGAGAGAGAAAAAAAACTGAGCAAACTTTTCAAAACAGTTTGTGCTTCAAGGACACAGAGATTAGCTGCTGCTGTTGCTGAGGAGTGAAGGAAGCACCCTTTTCTGCTTCTCTCGGCTTTTCGGCTCTGTTTCTCCAGAGAGAGACTGAGAGCTAAGATTCTTTCTGGTCGGCTTTTCCCTTCTTCTCTTCTGGACTGTTTCCACATCAGAACACCAGAACTCACTGGGAAAATTCCCACCTTAGGCCCGGAGGGAGCCCAAGCTGACCCAGCTCTGAGGAGGAGGAGAGAGACCACACCCACAGAAGGACTTTAAAATCTTCCCAGGTTTCTCTCCATGGTGAGAGGTTTTATTATTTAGCTTTATTATTCTTTTCCTGTGTGTTCGTTAAATAAATAGTTTTTTTCCTTCACTTTCCTCCAAGGAAAATATTTTTTTTTCCCGAACCTGGTGGGGGAGGGGTGGCTGTAACCTTGTTTTCCTTTGAGGAGACGTTCCTTTTGGACGTTTCCCCTGAATTTGGCCCAAACCGGCACAATAGTGAAGCTGATCTGGCAGTGAACCTGTTGTTCCTCCTATGCCCAAGGTTTAAAGATTTTAGAACTCCTTATAATTTGTGAATTTGTTGTTTTACAACCCCAGGGGATTTAGTATTAGCCCATAGTGCTCTGCTTCACATCCATGAACCCTTTTCACCCTGGAAAAAATGCAGAACGTTTCAAGAAGTGGCAAGCACTCAAGTTAGCTGAGTCCCTCTGTGATTACAAGCTTCTTTCAATGGTGATTAAAGTCCCTGAAATAGCACCCCACTATCACAAGCACTAAATAAGGGTCTAAATATGCCTATTTTCTTCTTGTGTTACTTCCCTTCTTCCACAGTCTTATGACTATGGAGGCTGATCTTTGCCTTTTGCTTTTGTGTTTTGTTTTGCATGGCAGTGTGTCCATCTACCTGCTGTTCATTTGGTTATATCATCCAGCTGAATCCTGTGTCATTTGCCTCCTGATGTGCTGCTTGCTCTCAGGCCAAAGAGCACAGGGTCTTTAGAAAATGGACATTCTCCATTTGGCAGATGCATCCAAACACGTGGAGTTCCCTTTGATTTCTTCTGGTAGTGCAAGACTCGCATCAATTTTTTCTTTGGATCATTTTGGTTTTGCTGGGGTCTAGCCAGCTAACCTTAACTGCAGGTAGCAACTGACTGTGTTTTTCTGCCTTTTTGATGGTCCAGAGCAGGACTGAGAACACTAAAGAATTATTCTCTGGCAGAATATTCAGTGGATCATAGTGTGCAACCACATTTTAATTTAGGAACTTCTCTGGACTTGGTACTTTAGTGCAGTAGGCACAATCTGTTTGTGCCTTGATGTTTATTTGAGATCTGGACTCCAGCTGTATTAGAATATTACCACAACATAAGCAGAAGCTTTTGTACCAGACGGAATATATACATTGCATAAGAAAGGGAAACAGAAGTTCAATGACTTGCTCAAAGTACATAGTAATCACAAAGCTATGAAATCCTACCTTAACTGTAAGTAAGTTCTGCTATTGATTCATTGGGGTTAGATATTCACTCCATGTACTCACATCTTATTCTCAGTTCAGTGGCCCTCAATGTCATACAGCCGGATCCATCAATGGCAACCTGCCTGGAATGAAATGCAGCAGCTGCTTAACACTACTCGGTTTAACTCTGCATGTGGTTCATATTAGAAAGAAAGAAAAGTCCCAGCCAACTGAAACTAGAGGGAGAAATTTAGCTAAAAAAATGTAATTATCTAAATTAGAGCTCTGTCCAGGATTACTATACAAAGACTGTCAAGGCAAGTGTGACAAACAGAACCAGTCACAGCCTAGGTTTCACATTTTCACTGTGCCATCACTTCTAATTTCACCCAAATCCTTTCTACTTTTATTTTCTTTAAACCTTGCAAAATGTTCTAATTTTACAAAGACTGAGGTAATTGAAAGCTTCCATTGCTAATTGCTTCCTCAAACTGGGCAGGCATCCTCTGGTGTTAGCATAACATCCCATGAAGCAGAACAATTACGGCAAACTGATTTTTCTGGAGGATGAATGTCTTCTAGCTGCATCCAGAAAAGTGCTAGTGCTGTCTCCTCAGTAAGTCATTACACATGGGTGATGGATTCATTGCTCCAGGCTATCTTTTATTGATATTTATGTTCCTGTTCTGAGGGTTATTTTTTCCTGTAAGACACATACTTAAAAATCACCATTGTGCTTGTAAAGTTGATGGGAATGAAACTAAAAATTCTTCTAAAGAAGTGCTGTTTAAGGGAGAGTAGGTCTAGGAAGCTTTATTTGTTCAATGACCAATGGATGACAATGGCCATATAGCTTCATCTTTTCATGCCTTGTTCTCCTGCCATTAGAATGGCCATAAAGGTAATGATCTTTGTAACATACTTTGAAAAAACATTCATTTTAAAGCACTTTATAGGAAAAAGTTATTATAATTGAAGCCTAAATTTGTTATTAGCAAAAGTAATGCAATATTTTGTTAAGAGCGACCCATAGGAAAGACCATATTTCTCCTGTAAGAATTCAACATCAGTTTAAAAAATAAAAATTATTTCCTTCATTTCCTATGTTAAGAAGGATCAACTGGTGAGTACAATGATAGTACACTAATTTTTAGTGATAGCAATTTGGCTGCATCTGTTCACCAAATACTGTTTTGCTTTTCTGTTACAGAAGTCAGTATATACTGAGGGCATGATATCTATTTCTTACTCTATTTATTTGTTATAGAAAGCACTTTCAACATCATGTATTGACCTTTTGTGCCGGTAATATAGCCCCCGAGAGAAAACCAGGTTGCAACCACCCTTCCCCCCGACAGGGTTCGGGAAAAAAGGAAATTTTTCCTCGAAGGAAAGTGAAAGAGATAAAAACTATTTATTTTAACAAACACACAGGAAAAGGATAATGATGCTAAATAATGAAATGAAATCTCTCGCTATAGAGAGAAACCTGGGAAGATTTCAGAGTCCTTCTGTAGGTGTGGTCTCTCTCCTCCTCGGAGCTGGTCGGTGAGGGCGTGGGCCCACCCCCGGGCCTCGGGGAGANAGTGCTTTGGAAAGTTCATCTGGGTTTTTTTTTTTTCAAGCTCAGTTTAAAGGCACAGAAAAGGCACAATATTACTTTTTGGGCATAGAGCATGATAGGGGATACACATGATAGAGTCACCCCAAGACACCTTTCTAGCCAAATGCCTCTTGAATGATATCTGGATTGATATTCATGAAACTTATTCCATCTCAGAAAATTCATATAGTCATCTCAGTTTTTGTTGTTTTGGTTTTTTTTGTTGTTGTTGATTTTTGTGTGTGTGTGTGATTAAGACAATTTGTTCACTGATTCTGTACTTTTAAAAAAGATGTGGTTAAGGCTGCTTCTACTCTGCTTTCAAACAGCAGTGTACAGTAAGAGTGTACTATTGCAGTGTGTATGGGAAAAAAAGACAGTGTAACAAAAGGGCTACAGAACAAATATATTTGAATTTCAGTGTTATAACGATTCACAGGGAAAATATCTAGCTGAAAATTCAGGAGCAAATCTGAATTTATGAAAGTTTATCATGCAAATAGATGAATAAGTAAAAGCAGGTTTGACAACAGGCTTTCTGGGTTCTCCTTCTCCCCAGGCTTGATATGTGTTCTTATGTAGAGTGCTCTCCTCTCATGATTCTACCTCCCAGCATCTGTCTACCTGTAATTACCTGCCCAGCTTTATCAGATATTGTCTTTATACACCTCTTCTATGTGTACAAAGGACTTTGGTATTACTGATAGTTATGATGGTGTTGCTTTGTGTTGCAATGAGACCTTTTTACACTTTTACTAAAAATTAGTACAAAACAGTGAGGTCAAAGATTTCAGACCTCTAGCTGAAATAATTTTTTTATATTAAAAAAAACCAACAACACAGATGATACTGGTTTAATCACACACATACTGCTTGAGTGTCCCTCATCCTATTTTGCAAAGTTGTTTAATTTCCTTTTCCATTTAGCAAGGCTCTTCTGTCATGAAAATACAATTATCTCTATCTGTGTGGCTAGTTTTTATTCAGCTGATCTTGGTATGATCAGAAATTCAGTTCAGACTTTCAGCAAGAGGTCTGACTGAGCAGAACACTTTTGATCTGCACTAAATTATTCCTCCATCATCTTTGTGAACACCTCAAATCACTGACTTGTTATGCAGAGGTCAGTTTTCAGTCATTGGTGACCTATAATAGACATGACCCAGCAACCAAGCAGGGAAAGTTTTATTTAATTAAAATTCGCCTGAGTCATCCAGTCTCTTTAAAATGAAGAAACTAAATAATGGATTGCGTAAGATAGATAACATTCTCAGCATCCACTTTGTTTCAGTCTTCAACACAAAGGGAAAAGAGAAAGAGTATGGGAGTCAGCTAAGTGAGATAAATGGGAATGAGGGTCTGGGAATATGAGGAAATAGACTTAATAAGCAGCAAGTAAAAGAGTGCTTCAATAATTTAAAATGTCTATAAATCAGTAAGGACCCAGTGACATTTAACCAACAGTTCATGAGATAGCGCAGCAAGACCTGTCATGATATGTCAGCTGTATTGGTGGATGGATAGAGTACAAGTGAGCCATCAAGGAGGAGTGAAGTAAGTAGCAACTATGCTGTAAAAAAAATTTTGAAGTGCATGAGGCAGAAGGTTCCCCAAACTATAAGCTATTTCCTTCACATTAAGAAATAATGTGTTTTGCTTATGTATGGAATTTCAATTGCTACACCAATTATAGAAACTATCTCTAAACATCTCTTAGTATAGCCTAAAAGTTTTCTTATGTATACCCTTAAGTTTTTGTTCTAATTGTTGGTATGTTTTTTCCTGAAGAAATGACAAATATGTTCATGTAACTTTTTAGTATCACTTCTCTGTGCACCAAATTGCATGATTGTTCTTACTCTCCTACTACTTTCCTGCTAGAATGTATATATCTGCATGCAGGTGCATCACCTCCCTCTTCTCACAAGGAAAATCTTCAGACAAGTTCTTATTTGGTTTGTTGAATGAGTAGGAAGAATGGTTCCCTTCTCCGGGGAAAATATCCATTGCTGAGTGAGTTTGCTTCTCTCTGAAGAAGTAGCCTTTGAAGACAGTGAAACTGCAAACTGGGGAGAGAATTTCAGGAAGACAGGCTGTTGACTTAAGTACGAGTTACTGGCTGGATATATGATAGACAGTGTTTTTGCACAGTTCAGCTGTAAAGGACTTCATATCCCAGAATTAGCTGTCCTGTCTAGAAGAAAACAGTGTTTCTGATGTAGGAGACAGTGACATATGACTCTAAGAAACAAAATATATGAAGTACTGAAGTAGCTGAGAAATTTGACCAATATTTTAAGTGGATAAGGCTTTAAATGGGGTAGTGATTTTCTTTTCACAATCGTAGCATGTCGTGCGTGGCACAGATGAAATGAATGGAGCAGTTGGAGTTGGACTTCTCCCCGGGTACGAAAAACTAAAGTAGAACCAAATACATACAGGTCTGTTGTCTCTGGAAGTCTTTCCTCTTTTGACTGAAAACAGCCTCAATGTGATGACATTAATGACATACTGCAGAAACTTAACTGCATACTGCTGCACACTACAGCATAGGGTTTCTGGGAAGAGTTTAATAGAATAGTGTCTTAAGTCTGTGAATGTATTCTAAAATAAGAAAGTGAAGTAAGTTTGCGATGTTAGCTAAATATGTATAAAACACTTATTTCATAACAGGATAAAAAGCATTGTTCTGGGAATTAGATGGAATACTGCAGTGCCATTTTAGAGATTTCTTAAAGAAGCATTAAACATGAAAGATTTCATAAAATTAGACCTGTATGTCTCTGGGTCCTACTAATTGTAATCATGATACTTATCATATACATTCACGATACTGCTATTCTGAGTTATGTAGTTACGGCAGGACTAAATAATTACATAAATAAATAGAAAGAAAAGTGAGTATACTTAATTTCCAAATGATCTAGTATGCTTTAGTTCAAATGGCTTGGGCCTTAAATAGCTAAGTCTCCTTTTAAAAAGTTATATCTTTGAACGTGAAAGGAATAATTTCTTTTGGAACTTAACCACTCTGTGAAGACACAGAGGACAAAATGGACTTAGACTGGAGTTAGACAAAGAAACAGAATGAGACATAATGGAATTAGTCCTGTGGTCTACTGAATTGGAAGATACTGGTGTGCACATTCAAAACTAAGGTGGGTTCCAGTGCTTTGCTGAATTTGATCTTGATATATGGTCTGAGGTGCTGAATTATGTGTAAAGCGTTGTCAGTATGAAACACTTGTCCAGTGTTTGGGATAATGGTCCGCTAACTCCTTGCTGTGACCAATAAACTTGTAGTTTCATGGTGGCAATGAGCAACAGGTATGACTAGACTCCTTGATGTAACTTTTATGAAAACATTTTAAAGGTCATTATTTTTTTCAAAATAAAGTATCCTCTTTCAGATAAATGCATCAATTTCTAATACATAAATCTTAGCTGCATTCCTCTAATGAAACAAAATCTCAGTCAGTTTCTTTCTTTTCTTGAAGTCCATTACAATTCTCTTTTAAACCTTTCAGCACATGACTCATAATTACTTCAGTTTCAGGAGTATTCATTCTTTACCCTGCCTATAATTACAATGAAACCTTTGGATTTTTTTTTATATTAAGGATAAATTAATTTTTTCCTGTGGTTCAACTGCATTAATTTTTAAATCATTTATTGCAGTTGCTTTTACAAATTAAGGCACAGCTTCCATGATTCAATTTCTTAGACAAGGCAAATGATTGTAGTATTAATTCATTCTACGTATAATATTTGCCCTAATAAATTTCTCCTATTTGGTCTTTTGATCACAAGTGACAAATTAGAGAGGGATAAATTTTTCTTTATTTCTTTATTCATATTTGCTATAGGACAAAAGAACCTCTAAACCATTTGTATTTGTGATTCACAATCCAACAGGGCAATGAACTCTATAACAGGGTTAAAATTCCTCCTTATCCTTAAGCAGTCAATATATAATAATGAACAGTGAATTACAAATGGAAATACGAAGAGGTGCAAACCTCTACCTGGCAGGTGACTTTTTTTTTTGCTTAAGAAAAATGAAGAAAAAAAAGGGGGCAGGGAGCAGGAGGAAGGACATTTTTAGAGATTGTTAGAGATTGTTAGTATCCAAAATTGTACTCCTCATCTATTTTCACATGGACTTTTCAACACGGCTGTGGCTTCTGCCTGGGTCTTCTCACTGCCTGAGCAGTAACAGTTTAATGTATCCAAAGAAGTGGCTTTGACGTGGTTCTCGTGTTTCTCAGTCTTTGACTGCTCCTCTTAAGATTTCTGTGTCCTGGATAGTATTCTCTCCAACACTGAAACATAAGGGCCAAATAGAGCATATTTTTTTTCTTGATTAATCATTACTTGAAGCTTCTACTGAGACAGGAAAATTTTATTCTATGCCGAAAGTCTCGTGGCATGGAACTGACAGCAAAATTATTTTGCCCAAGTGTGGGCTGCAGTTATTCAGGTTTAATTGACATTAAGAGCATGTCAAAGACAGAGCCTCACTGGGCTGGATTGAATCTCACCAGTGTCACGTTTAAGTCATATTACCCCATACTCCTCACTTCACCTCTTGCCATAGGAACATTTTCTTTCCAGGGAGAATACACTTAGAAAGAAATCTTACAGCTGCATTTGCAATACTTGTGTTGGTAGAAACAGTGCTTAACATCAAATAAGTTTTAAGAAATTTTTTTTTAATTTGATTTTAAAATCTGCAGGTCTGAGGATATAAAATTTTATTGCACATCATTCTGCTTCTATTTCCCTGTTCCTCACTGGGAGAGTCTGCTTTATTTCCTGTGTTTTCTTCCTTGTCTTCCTTGCTGTGATTTAGGCTCATGGGAATAGGAATTTGCATGCTGTGGACCTAATGGCTGTGCTGGGCTATACAGGACTGGAATGCTCTCTCTCTGCTGAGTGACCAACCACACTACTGTTGGCTTTGTACTTTGGCTCCACTCAGAGCTGATCAGCTCTCCAGTCTGGGAGACTGCAGAAGGATGTGCCCTAGCTGAGACTCAAGATTTTCCCACAAGGCAATACGAATGCATCACAGTTGGTTCTTGGAGCTGAAGCCTCAAGTCAAGCCTGACTAGGCAGGAGACAGGTTAAATATAGCCTCACAATTCCTTTTGCAACTTGGACACAAACAGCCAAAGGAAGGATTAGAGAATCTACATGTGATCTCTTCAGAAGTGCGTATACACAGAAAAGAATTGATGGTGGAATAATGATTTTGAGTATTTGTAAGCAGAGTGCACTCACTTTCATCCTTGCCATCACCTCACTACCGGATGGAATAAGGACGTTACTTCATGCAGGTAAAGACTTGTTATTTGAATCTTCAGAGTCAGCTTGGATTTGGCCTTGAATCTCCTCTGACAAGCACCCTTCAGCAATTCTAGTACGTTTTTGTTCTCCCAAAACTTTCATTCTAAGAATTATTCTTCCAGGTGGATATACTTCACCCATCATGTTAATTATTTATTGGTCTTTAAGAACCAAGAGTATGCTTGAAGCTGATCTCTCTGCAGAGAGCTGCAAAGGGAAGGACTTGAACCATATTCTGCAGCTCACAGTGTGAGACTACCTTGGTGAATATTTGATTTGCTGAGGGAAATAGAAGTGCTCTCTGAGATGTTTTAATTAGAGTCAGTACAGGCAGACATGCGTGCATTTAAAGTTCCCCAGCAGATAAACCTACATTTATCAAAACTTATTAATTCTTTTAATATTAACAGCAGATGTAGTGATTTTTTGCTCTTTCTGAATTTGGGAGAAATGATCTTCCAAGAGGGTAGGAATTCATGTCTTTTTCATGCGTTTTAAAGGGTATTTTTCTTTCAGATACTCTTGGTCAGGTTGTCACAGGTGGTCATTGACACTGAGCTAGATACTCCCAAGACCTTGCACCCCCTAGTGACAGTAGTTACTTCTCAGCTAGCAAAGTGCCAGGGATAAAAGAATAGATGTTTCTATGTCAATTGTACATTTGGTTCCCAGATCTGTAAGTATAGTGGAAACTCATAAATAAAATGTAAAAAGCACACAAGGGCTGTGAACCCCTGCAAGATTTCATGTTCAGGTAGAAAACAGTATTTAAAAATTCACATGAACAATTCAGACATCCCCACATCTCAGAATGAGATGCTGCACAAGGCACTTGAATGCACTAGAAATCCCTGAAATGGCATTTGCTGTGGGATTTAGGCCATTGTAGTGATAAGAAGCCCAGATAAGAAGCACCCTGGAACATTGTTATATATGACGAGTATATAGTATCTAATCATATGAATGATTGAGACTGGAAGATACCTGGGGGTTGTCTGGTACAATCCTCCTACTCAAGTGGGGCCACGTAGAGCTGATTGCCCAGGAGTACATCCAGATATTTTTTTAATATCTCCAAGGAGGAAGACTTCATAATCTCCCATGGCAGCTTGTGCCAATGCTTAGTCATCCTCACAGTAAAAGAGTGTTACCTGATGTTCAGATGGGACCTCCTGTTTCCAGGTTATGCTCATTGCCTCTGGTCCTCTGGCCTCCTGGACACCACTGAAAAGAGCCTGGCTCCATCCTTTTTGCAGTCTCCATTTGGGTATTTGTACATATTGCTGAGATCCTCCCTGATCTTTCTTTTCTCCAGACTGAACTGTCTCCCTTCTCTCAGGCTTTCCTTGCAGGAGATATGCTCCAGTCCCCTCCTCATCTTTGTCACCCTTTGCTAGATCCTCTCTGGTATCATAGGATTAAAGAAAATCTCAAGTTAGACGGGATCGTCAAGTCCAAATCCCCACAGCTCCATCTCTCTTTTGTGTTGGGGACCCCAAAACTGGACACAGTACTTCAGACAAGGTCTCACCAGTAAATGGGAAGGATCACCCTTCTCAGCCTGATGGCACTACTCCTCCTAATGCAGCCCAGGATACAGTTAGCTTTCTCAATCACAGGGGTACATTGCTGGTTTCTGTAAAACTTGGTATCCACTGGGAACTCTGGGTCATTTTCTGCCAAGTTCCTTTGCAGCTGAGTGGTCCCCAGCATTTGCCTGGGGTTGTTCTTCCCCAGGTGCAGGACTTGGTACTTTTCCTTGTTGAATTTCACAAAATACCTCTCATCCCATTTCTCCAGCCTGTCAAGATCTCTCTGGATGATGGCCGAACCCTCTAGTGTATGAGCCAGTCCCCCCAGTTTTGTATCATCAGCAAACATTCTGAGGGTGTGGTTTGCTTTGTCATCCAGTTCATTAAGGAAGGTGTTTAACACGATCAGACCCAGTACTGACGCCTGGGTTATACTGCTATTTAGTGACCTCCAACTAGAATCATGCCACTAAGCAGCATGTGTGAAAATAGACTTAGGGAAATGTGGCAGTCATCTGAGACAAGATGTGACCTGGGGCCTTCTGTCTCCTAATAAGTAAGTGCCATTTCCCCCTATTAACAGTCTTTTCTTTTTCTTTTTTCTTGATGAGAGTACCACTTAGATCAAGCCATCACTTTCCTGATAAAAAAAAAAGGAGAAAATATCTTAATTATCTTTATCGTAAACATCCGCTTATGTTGTAGGATAACACAATTTTTAACATATTTGGCAAGATTATAACAGAGGGATTAAGCATCTATCTTCTTAAACCATTGTAGCTTTGGGGCCATGAGGGCTTTAAAATCAGGCTCATTCAGCCCTTCTTGTTGGGAATATTCTGCTTTGGGTAAGCAGTCAGCTGCTTACTGGCCTGAAGAGATAATACTGCTGCAGGTGGTTATAAGGGCAGTTGAGATACTTGGATACTCATCCCAATTCAAATAATATTTAAGGATTTTACATAAAGTAGACAAGACTCAATAAGAGAGAGAAGATCCTGAAATATTTATCAGAACAGGGATTAGGACTTGAGTCTCTCTGGTGAATGCCCTAACAACCAGTCTACAGAATTCTTCTTTTGCTTTCTCTATTGCTCCCTGAGTAGCCACATATTTCCTACAAAACAGAACAACTTCAGAGGCAGACCATGAAAGAGCTTTTATTCAGTGCACTGAAACAGACCTAAGTTCAGAGTTCTGTCACAGACCAAGCAGAAAAAGGAGTTAGTACGTTGGCCTCCTATGTGCCAGGCTCAAATCATTATATTTCTGGATGTGAAAGGAGGAATCTCTTTCTCCTGTGCTTTGTGTGGGATTATATGCGATTTGACAGTACTCTACAGTCAAACCGCGTCAGAAGTCTAGAAATGTCTAGGTTGTGCATCCCATTGGCCTGAGGAATTACTAAATCTTAGGTACTACTCAGCCAGTGAAGCACTGATAATAATGGGAATTTAAAAGGGAAAGAAACAATAGATTTTCAAAAGTGAGACTTCATAAATGATGGTTTTTTGCACCCAAAGTGGGTTTTGGGGCTTCATGCCCTGGCAAATTGTCCCTAACATGCCTGGTCTCTTTAAAGGAAGGTGTTCTTAAGAGTGTTAGAACACTTTCATCTTACGTGGGAAAAAAAAAAAAGTAAGGAAATAAAGAGGGTTGTTTTTTTCCTGTTGGTGACATATTTATCATATTTCTAGGAGAATTTTTGTGTCAATTGCTCATTAAAAATAGTGTCTAACACGCAGAGCTTTTCCTGCAGTTGCAGTGTTTCTCTTTTTTTTCCAGGTTTGTAGCTAATCATTATGATTTCTGAAAAAGTGATAATCAGAAAGTATCTGGATAGGGATGTTTTTAAAAGACTGGTAACACTGAGTAGAAAATGAAATGTCAAATTGACCCAGCTCTTTTTTTTCTTTTTTTCCCCCATTAAATAGAGCTTCTTACAGTCACATTAGTCAAGATATCATTGATTACAAGAATCCTTATTAAAATTTGTTAAAACCTCACACTTAGCAGACAATTTTATTGAAGGTTGCTGGCATAAAAGCACAAATCCGTCTCACTATCAGCAAGCAGATTTACACAGAGATCTTATAAAAACAAAAAAAAAGAAAAATAAGGGAAAAGTAACAGAAAATAGCAGTATATTAATTGTTATGCTGTGCATAGCTATTCTTTGTCAGAGGGGCAGAAATCAGCAGCTTTAAGTCATCCATATAGCAAACTCTTAAATCTGTAGTTACAATTTCTCTCCCTTTGTATGATTTTGAGGCATTTATTTTTATTCACATTGTCTTTAGTTAGATTGCAAACTATGTGGATCAGAGGCTATATCTCATATGCGTCTGTGAAGTATGCAACAGACTTGGCTATTATGTAAATTGATTTCTCATAACCTTCAGAGATGACATGGCAAAATGGCATGATAAGAGCAGGGGGTATTGTCTACCTCGACTTCTGACACTGTTTCCCACAACATCCTCATAGGTCAGGTCAGGAAATGTGGGCTAGACGAATGGACAGTGAGGTGGATCAAGAACTGAATGGCAGAGCTCAGAGGGTCATGATCAGTGGAGTGGAATTCATTTGGAGGCCTGTTGTTAATGGTGTTCCCCAGGGAGCAATAATGTGTCTGGTCTTATTCCACTTGTTTATCAGTTACCTGGAGGAAGAGATAGAGTGCACCCTCAGCAAATTTGCTGGTGATATGAAAAGGGGGAGTGGCTCATCCACCCGAGGGCTGTGCTGCCATTCAGTGGGACCTTGATCAGCTGGAGAGTTGGGTTGGCAGAAATCTAATGAGGTTCAGCGGGGGCAAGTGCAGGGTCTTGTACCTGGGGAGGAGGAACCCCGAACACCAGCACAATCTGGGGGCTGTCATACTAGAGAGCAGCTCTGCTTGGAAGGACCTGGGAGTCCTGGTGGATGACAAGCTGACCATGAGCTGGCTGTGCCCTTGCAGCCAGAAGGGCCAATGATATCCTGGGGTGCATTGGGAAGAGTGTGGCCAGCAGGTGAAGTGAGGTGATCCTTCCCCTCTAGTCAGCCCTGGTGAGGCCACATCTGGAGTGCCATGTCCATTTCTGGGCTCCTCAGTACAAGAAAGACAAGGAGCTACTGGAGAGGGTCTGGAGGGGCTACAAAGATGACGACAGGTCTGGAGCATCTCTCCTGTGAGGAGAGACGGCAGGAGCTGGGCCTGTTCAGTCTGGAGAAGAGAAGGCTGAGAGGGAATCTCATTAATGCATGTAAATATCTCAAAGGTGGGTGCCAAGAGGATGGTGCCAGACTCTCTTCAGTGGTGCCCAGCGACAGGACAAGGAGCAATGGCCATAAATTAGAACATGAGAAGTTCCACCTCAGCATAAGGAAGAACTATACATTGAGTGTGGCAGAGCATTGGAACAGGCTGCCCAAGTAGATTGTGGAGTCTCCCTCTCTGGAGACATTCAGATCCCACCTGGATGAGTTCTTGTGTTGCCTGCTTTAGGTGACCCTGCTTTGGCAGGGGACTTGGACTTGATCTCCAGAGATCCCTTCCAACCCTAGCAATTCTGTGATTCTGTGACTTGAATTATATGATGCATAGGTAATGTTCTTCATCCAAGACAAAACATTGAAACTAGTCCTTGGCTTTCAGGCAGCCTGGTTAGGCAAAACTTCCTATATTATTGAAAGTTTTACATGGGTAAAGGTGAAATGAAAACTTGATTAATAAAATTATTCTTCTTCTGTGTTCTGGAGCTACATCCATTTCCTTCTCATCCTCTTGTGTCCAGGAAGATATAATGAAAGCAGTGGTAAAATTAAGTGTTCCTTGTATTACTGTAGCAAATCCCACATGTACCTATATTTGTGTTTGAGGGAAAAGGAAAAGGTCTATCAAGCAGTAGTGCTACCTTTGTATGTCTGTTTTATTTCAATTGTTAGAAAAAGGCTATTGTACAGGGATATTTATGAAAACAGTGTTTTGCAAAGCAAAAAAAGGTGGAAAATTTCTTATATATTTTCGTAGAAAGCAACTGTATCCTCATGCTCAAGAGAAGACAGACAGCTTAAAACTGTTCTCTTTGTATAATTTAGTTTTTAATTACAGTATACTCTATATGAATGGTAAGGCAGTATTTGGATTATTAAAAACCTCCAACAGTCTGGGTACTGGTGCATCTTGTGAAACGTGGTTGTAATGAGTCAAAATGGTGAAAGAAGGGCACAGGAAACACACATTTCTGTATAGATTTTACAGTGCTTTCCTGTCCTCTGAAAAATTTGGATGACGTTGTCCCTTGGCACACCTATTTTTGCATGTTGCTTAGGATCCCAGCTATATTTTTGCTGCAAGTCTCCTGATTGCTCCTATTTACTGTGCCTTGGTAATCACTGAAGGGTGGCCTTGGACTCTTGCTCTCTCCCTCCTTGTCCATCCTATCTGTCAGTGCAGAGGCTGCATTCACAGCCAGGAAAACATAGCCAGGACATCCGTGTTTCTTGAAAGACCGAGCTGAACTGGAAGCTTTGAATATGGGAGAATACATTACCGCTCTCTGCCTTCCGATCAGAGAGCCCAGAGGATTTAGAACTACTTTAGGACCCGTACATCACTATGCAGTACTAGTTGCACCCAGCATCTGGGAGAAATCTGGTTTAAACAGCAAAATACCAAAGAGATTTTCCACAGTTTCTGAGTTACTGCTCACTATGTGTTTTTAATATCTATGTGTTATTAATCCATTGATTCCACTGTCACAGAGAAAAATCCCGAAAGTTTCACCTATTTGTTTGCATAAAGTATGAGGAAATGGAATTGACTCTCCTTTGCTTGGACATCTTGTTATTCTAAATTTGTCTTCACCCTTGTCAATATATCAGCAAAATAATTTTAAGTAATCTGTTGAAAATAGTAATAAAACCCCCATTTAACTGTTAAAGTATAAACAAATCAAACACATTACAGACTCTCTTGTTATGGTTCTAAAATCATTTGGGCTTGAAATTAAGATTGGCAGGCCATGACTGCATTTAGTAAAGAGAAAATGAAGTATTAATTGTTCTATTTTTCAGTATCCAGTCCGCAATTTCAATATCTAATCAGTTTCTTCTGTAACCTCTAAGTGATACAAGACTTTACTACCTTGGAATTGTTCAAATGGAGTTCCAAACATGCCCTGGTTTTTATGTTTTGGGTTTCTTGTGGTTTTGTTTTGTTGGTTTTTTTTTAATTGACATTGAATTTTCCAGCTTCTTTTTCAGCTTTGCTGCTTCTGTCATGGACAGAGAAATAATATCAGTAATCTGATAGTTTCAGTATTTCACTTTGTCTTGGGGTGACCGGCACACACTTCCTTTGAAGTTCTGAATAACTGATATTTTGAAAGAAGCTACTATTCAAGGACTTTGTAAAATGAAATGTAATAAGATGCAAATGAGGCTTTGGATTGACTGGCCTACTTCTGAGATCTAGGGTTTGATTCTGCTCATTGTGTGAGCAGTAGGAGAGTTAAATTTGATGGTATTCCAGTGGTAGAAACTTAGAGTGTTCCTTCAGATAAAGTATCTTCTGCCTTGCTTAAAGCTTTAGTTACTACTTGTCAAATTATGAATTTTACTGTAAAAAGTCTTTTGAGGCTTGTAACTACACCTTTGTTCCCCGTGCCTGTTGTTTAACCAGATGTCTCACATTTCTTCAATCTGAATGGAAATAAATTAAAAGCAATAAAATCAACCCTGATCTATTTTGTTCCTACTCAGTGGACACAAAGGCAAAAAGTCACTAGACAAAAAGGCAAAATGTAGGCTTTCCTTGTGAATAGATTCGGGCATCTGCATCACTGAGTACTTAAATATAAACCTGTTATCTGTAGTGATTCATTAATTAATGATCTGCCCAAGCAGACACAAGGGAGAAGAAAACATGGGTAGAACTCTTGGAAATGGAATTAATATTCAAATACTACAGACAGTTTTCAAGAGGGCAGCCAAGTGACTCAAATGAAAAATGGAATGTGTCTTAAAATTGCATAGAAACTGATGAACCTGTGGATAAGTACATCAGGCCAGTTTCATTTCATGGAAATGAAAGAATGTCTCTGTGGGAGGGAGGGCGAAGGAAACATTCATCTGGAAGTATTTGCTATATGTTATCACCTTTTTCCTCTATTTTCATTGCCTTATATCTACAGTATTTGTAAGACACAATGTGATGGCAATTAATCTAGTGAAAAAGTGTTTTGAGACATACTTTTCTGAAAATGTGGGGTAAGCCAAGTGTAAGAAATGACAGCCTGGAACATTAATGGAGAGAAGAGATGTTCTTGATGCTAAAAATCCAGCAAAAGGTTTTTTGCAGGAGGTTTTTTGCACATATATACATACCTCTCAGAGCTGTTGAGTTCTGTTTGTGATGTTGAGCAAGTCACTCAAGCATGGGCTCTTTCCTCAGCATCTAGAGTTGTTTAACCCCTTAGGAGCTCTTGAAAATGACATTCCATAAACTGTCAGCAGCCCTTTTGTGTTTGTCATAGTTTCCACTTATACTTTTAAAATTCATCTCTATCGTGACAGAGATGTATGTCTCCTGGTTGCATTGTAGAGCACCTAGTGAATGGAGGTCCTTCATGTGAGTTTCTAGGCACTTTGTGATGATGAATGTGTATTTCCACATCCTGGAAGACCAAATTATTATATAATGATAACCTGAAGTGTACTGTGGCTTCTTACATTAGAAAAATAATTCCTATACGTATATTACTAATTTAGGCTTACTAGTTCTTATTACACTCTTCCTTGAGTGAGCGCTGAGGACTGTGTTGAGGCTCTAGCCTTATACATCAGTATTCTGGTCAATCAGGAGAACACAGTATATTTTTTTTGGAATGGATTTGGAGACCTGTAAAGTTTTCCAGTCTTGTATTGCACTAGCTCAATGTTTTATATGCACCTCTTGGTGAAACTTATACCTGAAACCCATAGGGAATTCTTCTGAGACTTGAATTTATAACTTAATGTAATATGAATTTAGATGTTGCTTTCTCCAAGAACACAAATGTTCTGTAAATGGTAGAGATTGCATTCTCAAGACTATTACTATTATTAATATTATATTGTACTGTCAGAAGCAAAACTTGGAGACTTTTAGAAGTGAAGAAATTGATCTTCTAAGGCAAACAGAAATATTCCAATCCTTTGAGCTCGTGTAAAGGCAGTGTTAGAATTCCGAAAAAGAATAGGAAGTAAAATGTGTTATAAAAACCAAAGGATTTAACTTTGACTAATGGGTGCTTAATGGGACGAAAACCTTGACTTTGGGTCTTGCTTCCTCCATGATGCATGGAGAGAGGCACCAAAGGTTAAAATCAGCATAACGCCCTTAAGGCTCTAGATATTTTGAGCACACTTCAATTGTGTCCAACAATGGGCTGCTGCAGGAGGGCTTGTCTGGTTGACAGTGGTCAAGAGAAGGTACTTCCCTTATATATCTGATAAAGTGCGGATCTGTGCACCTGTGTGAGGGTGCATCCTACAGTTTTTTGAAACCTTGTAAGAGCATCCTGCTCTTAAGGGTTTCTACAGCTGTAGCTATTGCATATTTCTGTATTGGTTACCCTGAAATGTTCCTTGCCACGAAGAATAATAGGGGCTTGTTTATGAAACTTGGAAGTAAGCAACAATGTTAGACACATGCCAGAAAAGAAATACACATCCTGTTTCAGAAGTTAGAGCACTTTCTGTTTTGTTAATCTCTGAGAAGCACGTTCTTGGTACTCAGGATGCATTTATACAAGATGCGTTTTTATTGGGAGAGGTATATTGGCACAAATCATACCATAAATATCAGTGGGTTTCATTCACACTTAAGCCTTAGTTCTGAATTCCAGAAAGGTAATTTCTGTTGATCCTTCTACCTTGGCCTTTGACAAATCCTTTTGACTCACTCTCTCAGTTTTGAGTATGCTTTCAGCAAATTGCTGTCCACCTTGTAAGACAGATCTCTTTCCTTCCCCTGGAAGTCATTCACAGTTTGTGATGTCTTGATGTTAACTGGCTTATACAGAGATATGGCCTATACAAGTACTTGTAAATGTTGACACAAAGCTTTTGCCAGAGATCAGATATGCTGTATTTTACAGTACACTGAGTAGAAAGGGCCAATAGAACACTTAACACAAATTATTTTAAGTAATACGTCAGTAAAAATAAGTCTGTGCAACAAATCAGTAAGTTTTGCTAATTATGTATATACATATATACATACATATATATATCCAAGGAAGAAATTCTTTACTGTGAGGATGGTGTCTGGTGAGACACTGGAAGAGGTTGATTAGAGAAGTTGTGGATGCCCTATCTCTGGCAGTGTTCAAGGCCAGGTTGGAGGAGGTTTTGAGCACCCTGCTCTAGTGTCTCTGCCCATGGCCAGGGGATTGGAACTAGATGTTCCTTCCAATCCAAACCATGTTTTTTATTCTATAACTTAGTCTTTCCACTCTTTGGAGCTCTTGTTCTTAAATCTGCCTGTAAGGAAACACAAACTTTTGTACAGAAGTATGAAATGATTGTCACCAGAGCATGGCCTGAATTGTTTGAGGAAAAGTTTTCATGTGAGCTTTTCATGCAGTTTTCTGTGAAGCTGATTTCATGTGATGTGATAATTATGGCTAAAGGGTTACTTCATGTGCCTACTGCTCACTTCTGCCTGATACCGGCTTTTAGTCTGTCACTCAGTTTGGCAAAACACTCCATAGAGCCTGGCTTTCTACTGGAACCTGCTCTGTTTAATAATAAACCACCCTTAGACACCCAGGTCTATAGATGGCTTAGCTGTTGAATGTTGACTTTGTATAATAAACCAGTGCTGCCTCTAGACATATTGTACTATTCAGGCTGGCAGTAAAAGATTTAAAGTTTTATACAGGAATTAACATGGGTCTTCCTTACACTCTAATTTTAGGAATGGGATGTCTTCATGGTTTACATCTTTTTCTAGAGAATGGTCTACAGTTTTTTCATGTTACTTCTTGAATCTCATCCCACCCTCTTAGTAAAATGTCATTTTTTTCTATATATAGAATTCTAAGGACAATTCATAAAGGCTATCTCTATGACTTCATTTTATGTAGTCCAGATAATTCAAATAGACAAATTTGATGTTAGAATACTAAAGCTGTGTTTCTGACACACGATCCAATAGCAGAGAACTGATTATGTTATCAAAAGACTGGCGTTATGTTTCTCATGATCAAATACTGAGAGTAAGGGCTGAACTAAATATGAGAAACAGAAATAAACTTTTTTTAAACATGCACTTGTATAATAGGACTATCAAATCTTTATTGTTAGAAGTCAGGACACAAAACGAAAATAGAAATTCATTCATTCATTCATTTGAATGGATTGGTTTAGTATTCAGTCTTGCCTAACCATTCTTGTTGAATTGTTTTTATTTTCTCAATAGAATAGGATAACATATCACTTCTCTTGCGTTCTGCCTCTTTTAATCCACGGAATGAAAAAGTAAGAGAAGCAAATTGGTTTCGCAATATCGCTGGCTATTATTCTGAAATTTTTTGAAGAAATGAAGAGACACTGATAATGTTTCTTTTCACATTCTCTTGCCTTTTCTCCCAGCAGAGTAAAATAAAAAATCATGTCTTGAAAGTCTAACACTCTCATGAAAAGTTAAATTACTAAATTACATCTATTTTTGCTCTGTGGGGAAAAAAGCTATGATGACTTCTCAGCAAATTATATCTCTCTAGACCTGATTTTCTTACTAAACTTTTTGTCAGTTTAATATTAAAAAAAAAAGAAGAGGAAGACAACAATCCATACCCTATTAAAATTTAATGTAAGAGAAGAGTTATGATTATTCATAATAATGTAATAATTTCAGCTGCTGACTTGTGAATATCATTGCAATTACCCATCTTTGCCCTACCATCTGTATGTGGGCACATTTTTGAACGTGTGGTAACCCAAGAAACAACTGAATTTGGTGCTTAGTTTTATGGTTTACTTGACAGGGTGGTGATTGGTCAAAGGCTGGACTGATGATTGCAAAAGTCTATTCCAGCCTATATGATTCTGTGGTTCAAAAATTGGCTGGGAAAGACAAACATACAGTCTAGCATCATTTTTAAGCACAGTGGCTTTAATGTCTGGAAAGAGAGGACTTTCCTTCTGACTTGGATAGCCTGCTATGGAGTTGCTCCTGAGCAGGTGCAGATTGGAGCCCTATTTAACCTACTCACAAGTGTCAGAACTTCTAAAGGTCCCCAAAACTTGTGGTTATACAGAAATATCTTAAATGTGTTCACCACATAGAGAAGGAGATTGCATTTTCCCCCTCCCCCCTCCCTGTATTTTTTGTGGATACTTGGGAACTGTGAAGATGAAAAGGTGTGTGCACTGCTTTAAACAACTATTTTGGTAAGATGCTGTAAGTGAAATGGATACATATCTGTTAGCTGTATCACAAGTCTCAGGGAAACTAAGGTGGCAACTCTTTTGCTAGGCTTTTTCTACTTTCTGCTCTTGTATCTCCTGTATTTTGTGAGCTCTTTTAACAAAGATCAGAAATCCTTTCATTTTAGGATTTACAGTGTGTTATCTAGAATCTGACCTGATGGTCAGATCTCTGTAATCTCTTTCCATACACAACATATAGCAGCTTTTTTCTTGTAGCAACTTTTGTGAGTTAGGAATGTGGGTGTATCCCTTGCACAGCTACACGTCAGGGCAGCCAGCACCACTGAATCCTCACCTTTCTTACTCCCTGGAGAGGTAAGGAAACCTCTGCCTTTTCTGGAGTCAAAGGAAAAATATCATCCAAGTTATCTTGCTCTTTGAGGATAACTTTAAAAGATTTAATTAAACAGCTCTGAAGCGGAAAGGGAAAAAGGAATTTCTCAAAAATCAGTAGGTCTGTGAAATCCAAGGCAATTTAACATAAGAGTGAGCAATGAGTTAGGATAATGAAAGTCACAGAATCTCATTGAACCATACTGTGACTACTTGCACCTTTTAAGAGAAACTGTATTACAAATCCTTGACATTCTGCTATGGTCCGAAGTATTAATAAAAAATCCTTGCCTGATTCTATTTCTAATTTGCAAAGATTAGTCTCTAGGACATGCAAAAAATGTGTAAACCCAGGCAGTATAATTTCACTTTTGGAACAGAAAGAAATGTGTTTAAGAAGTAAGATGTGTTATTGGAGATTGCTTTTTCTGCAACTTTCTAATAATTTAAGATCCCTTAAGGGAAAGAGAGGAATTACATATTTATCTAAATTTACTGTTAAGTAGGTTAAGAAATATAGTAATCAGTTATCAGAGCAATATAAGTGAGATTGACTTTCCTTTTTTTCCCAAGAGAACTGTGCTGTGATCCATGATTCTTGTATAACCTCTGTTTATGTTTCACTACCTCCAGGCGTTAAATATGGGCTTAATAGAGCTTGTGGTAGGCAGAATGACTAATTACTTGAGCTTCTGACCCTGTTCTGCTCTGGAAAGATTTAGTATCTATTGACATGGGTGCACCCACCCCTGTGTTTTGATTATTGATCATCCTTTGGCAGCCACTGGCTGATGCAAGCACTACTGTAATTGTAAAAATTACGCAATTTTGTGTTCTGAAATTATGCATCAGTGAAGAACTGAACTAAATGCATATATTTCAAAGAGTCTTGGGACACAAGTTTGTCCTTCATTTGGGCTACAATTCTCTATATGCTAATATTACCCAAAACAATCTTCTCCATTTGTCACACAACCAGGACAGGCATACTCCCCCTCTCCCCTCCTGCCCCACCTTTAGATTTCTCTTCTTTATTAATGATGAGTTTTGGGGGGTTTGTCTTTTCATCATGAGTCTTACTTATCTGAGATGTCAGCAAACAGAGTGAAATGAACACTATCTGTGGATTTTTCATAAGTTTTGGAAAAAAACCCTATCTCATTTCTTTTAAGGAAAAAAGAGCCCCACCTAGTTAAAATTAAAAATTTCTATATGTTTAAAAAAAAGAGGTTTCTTTATTTCTTTGTATTGCTACATTACTGTCAACATCAAACTGGCCATGCCAGGTTGTTGCTGTAGTGTTGTCCATGACTAGCAGATTGTGTGGAACCGTGTAGTACAGGAGTTTTTGAAAGTTCTGTTAAGTTTACAAAAAGACATCATTTTAATACAAAAAATGTTCAAGGAGATGAATAATTTTACTCCTGTGTCTGTCTCCTTGACTCGTTTTTTTGTTTTTTTTTTTTTTTTTT